>CM047394.1:57354493-57876993 GCA_026123125.1 Chironomus striatipennis | reverse complement strand
ATTGACCATTTTTGGCACCGTTCTCGCTTGTATTAAGCTCAAATTGGCTAATTCAAAAACCATTTCGGGGTATTTATGCCTAAAATGTATAGGCCAAGTTTCAGCCAATTTCGTCCATACCTGTGTCCACAAGGTCCATTTTTCGTTTTTTTGGGTACGCATGGCAGGATGAAGTCATGAAAATTTTTTTTTGGTCCTAATGGTCTCTAACCACCGATATGCAACATAATTAGTCGTTTTTTACCAAAATTAACTTCCACGCATCGCGTGTAAGTTATTTGTTTCACCCAAAAAGCCCATTTTCGAGTTCACTATGTTCCCACCACTTTTATGAGAAGTTTTTGGTACCAAAATGTGCGTCTCGATGAGTAGATTCATAATCTGCAGGAATTTTTCAATTTAAAGGCCATTAAAGGGGTCAAAAAGCCAAAAAACTGATTTTTTCGGTCATCAAATTTTGTTATCAGGGTCACAGCTTAACCATTAGACTTTCAGGAACTGATTCTTTTGCCATATGATCAGGCAATACAAGCGCCCAGGGGAATGGAAGCTAACTTTTTGATATATGCACAACTTTATAGACCTTTGAACAGTCAAAGTAGGGCCAAAAAACGCTCAAAATTGACCATTTTTGGCACCGTTCTCGCTTGTATTAAGCTCAAATTGGCTAATTCAAAAACCATTTCGGGGTATTTATGCCTAAAATGTATAGGCCAAGTTTCAGCCAATTTCGTCCATACCTGTGTCCACAAGGTCCATTTTTCGTTTTTTTGGGTACGCATGGCAGGATGAAGTCATGAAAAATTTTTTGGTCCTAATGGTCTCTAACCACCGATATACAACATAATTAGTCGTTTTTTACCAAAATTTTTATCTTTTTCCTAAAGTTTTTAACTTCCACGCATCGCGTGTAAGTTATTTGTTTCACCAAAAGCCCATTTTCGAGTTCACTATGTTCCCACCACTTTTATGAGAAGTTTTTGGTACCAAAATGTGCGTCTCGATGAGTAGATTCATAATCTGCAGGAATTTTTCAATTTAAATGCCATTAAAGGGTCAAAAAGCCAAAAAACTGATTTTTTCGGTCATCAAATTTTGTTATCAGGGTCACAGCTTAACCATTAGACTTTCAGGAACTGATTCTTTTGCCATATGATCAGGCAATACAAGCGCCCAGGGAATGGAAGCTAACTTTTTGATATATGCACAACTTTATAGACCTTTGAACAGTCAAAGTAGGGCCAAAAAACGCTCAAAATTGACCATTTTTGGCACCGTTCTCGCTTGTATTAAGCTCAAATTGGCTAATTCAAAAACCATTTCGGGGTATTTATGCCTAAAATGTATAGGCCAAGTTTCAGCCAATTTCGTCCATACCTGTGTCCACAAGGTCCATTTTTCGTTTTTTTGGGTACGCATGGCAGGATGAAGTCATGAAAAATTTTTCTTGGTCCTAATGGTCTCTAACCACCGATATACAACATAATTAGTCGTTTTTTACCAAAATTTTTATCTTTTTCCTAAAGTTAATTATTAATCCTAAAGTGCTATTTGTTTCACCCAAAAAGCCCATTTTCGAGTTCACTATGTTCCCACCACTTTTATGAGAAGTTTTTGGTACCAAAATGTGCGTCTCGATGAGTAGATTCATAATCTGCAGGAATTTTTCAATTTAAATGCCATTAAAGGGGTCAAAAAGCCAAAAAACTGATTTTTTCGGTCATCAAATTTTGTTATCAGGGTCACAGCTTAACCATTAGACTTTCAGGAACTGATTCTTTTGCCATATGATCAGGCAATACAAGCGCCCAGGGGAATGGAAGCTAACTTTTTGATATATGCACAACTTTATAGACCTTTGAACAGTCAAAGTAGGGCCAAAAAACGCTCAAAATTGACCATTTTTGGCACCGTTCTCGCTTGTATTAAGCTCAAATTGGCTAATTCAAAAACCATTTCGGGGTATTTATGCCTAAAATGTATAGGCCAAGTTTCAGCCAATTTCGTCCATACCTGTGTCCACAAGGTCCATTTTTCGTTTTTTTGGGTACGCATGGCAGGATGAAGTCATGAAAAATTTTTTTTGGTCCTAATGGTCTCTAACCACCGATATACAACATAATTAGTCGTTTTTTACCAAAATTTTTATCTTTTTCCTAAAGTTAATTATTAATCCTAAAGTGCTATTTGTTTCACCCAAAAAGCCCATTTTCGAGTTCACTATGTTCCCACCACTTTTATGAGAAGTTTTTGGTACCAAAATGTGCGTCTCGATGAGTAGATTCATAATCTGCAGGAATTTTTCAATTTAAATGCCATTAAAGGGGTCAAAAAGCCAAAAAACTGATTTTTTCGGTCATCAAATTTTGTTATCAGGGTCACAGCTTAACCATTAGACTTTCAGGAACTGATTCTTTTGCCATATGATCAGGCAATACAAGCGCCCAGGGGAATGGAAGCTAACTTTTTGATATATGCACAACTTTATAGACCTTTGAACAGTCAAAGTAGGGCCAAAAAACGCTCAAAATTGACCATTTTTGGCACCGTTCTCGCTTGTATTAAGCTCAAATTGGCTAATTCAAAAACCATTTCGGGGTATTTATGCCTAAAATGTATAGGCCAAGTTTCAGCCAATTTCGTCCATACCTGTGTCCACAAGGTCCATTTTTCGTTTTTTTGGGTACGCATGGCAGGATGAAGTCATGAAAAATTTTTTTGGTCCTAATGGTCTCTAACCACCGATATACAACATAATTAGTCGTTTTTTACCAAAATTTTTATCTTTTTACTAAAGTTAATTATTAATACTAAAGTTCTATTTGTTTAACCCAAAAAGCCCATTTTCGAGTTCACTATGTTCCCACCACTTTTATGAGAAGTTTTTGGTACCAAAATGTGCGTCTCGATGAGTAGATTCATAATCTGCAGGAATTTTTCAATTTAAATGCCATTAAAGGGGTCAAAAAGCCAAAAAACTGATTTTTTCGGTCATCAAATTTTGTTATCAGGGTCACAGCTTAACCATTAGACTTTCAGGAACTGATTCTTTTGCCATATGATCAGGCAATACAAGCGCCCAGGGGAATGGAAGCTAACTTTTTGATATATGCACAACTTTATAGACCTTTGAACAGTCAAAGTAGGGCCAAAAAACGCTCAAAATTGACCATTTTTGGCACCGTTCTCGCTTGTATTAAGCTCAAATTGGCTAATTCAAAAACCATTTCGGGGTATTTATGCCTAAAATGTATAGGCCAAGTTTCAGCCAATTTCGTCCATACCTGTGTCCACAAGGTCCATTTTTCGTTTTTTTGGGTACGCATGGCAGGATGAAGTCATGAAAAATTTTTTTTGGTCCTAATGGTCTCTAACCACCGATATACAACATAATTAGTCGTTTTTTACCAAAATTTTTATCTTTTTCCTAAAGTTTTTAACTTCCACGCATCGCGTGTAAGTTATTTGTTTCACCCAAAAAGCCCATTTTCGAGTTCACTATGTTCCCACCACTTTTATGAGAAGTTTTTGGTACCAAAATGTGCGTCTCGATGAGTAGATTCATAATCTGCAGGAATTTTTCAATTTAAAGGCCATTAAAGGGGTCAAAAAGCCAAAAAACTGATTTTTCGGTCATCAAATTTTGTTATCAGGGTCACAGCTTAACCATTAGACTTTCAGGAACTGATTCTTTTGCCATATGATCAGGCAATACAAGCGCCCAGGGGAATGGAAGCTAACTTTTTGATATATGCACAACTTTATAGACCTTTGAACAGTCAAAGTAGGGCCAAAAAACGCTCAAAATTGACCATTTTTGGCACCGTTCTCGCTTGTATTAAGCTCAAATTGGCTAATTCAAAAACCATTTCGGGGTATTTATGCCTAAAATGTATAGGCCAAGTTTCAGCCAATTTCGTCCATACCTGTGTCCACAAGGTCCATTTTTCGTTTTTTTGGGTACGCATGGCAGGATGAAGTCATGAAAATTTTTTTTTGGTCCTAATGGTCTCTAACCACCGATATACAACATAATTAGTCGTTTTTTACCAAAATTTTTATATTTTTCCTAAAGTTTTTAAATTACACGCATCGCGTGTAAGTTATTTTTTTAACCCAAAAAGCCCATTTTCGAGTTCACTATGTTCCCACCACTTTTATGAGAAGTTTTTGGTACCAAAATGTGCGTCTCGATGAGTAGATTCATAATCTGCAGGAATTTTTCAATTTAAAGGCCATTAAAGGGGTCAAAAAGCCAAAAAACTGATTTTTTCGGTCATCAAATTTTGTTATCAGGGTCACAGCTTAACCATTAGACTTTCAGGAACTGATTCTTTTGCCATATGATCAGGCAATACAAGCGCCCAGGGGAATGGAAGCTAACTTTTTGATATATGCACAACTTTATAGACCTTTGAACAGTCAAAGTAGGGCCAAAAAACGCTCAAAATTGACCATTTTTGGCACCGTTCTCGCTTGTATTAAGCTCAAATTGGCTAATTCAAAAACCATTTCGGGGTATTTATGCCTAAAATGTATAGGCCAAGTTTCAGCCAATTTCGTCCATACCTGTGTCCACAAGGTCCATTTTTCGTTTTTTGGGTACGCATGGCAGGATGAAGTTATGAAAAATTTTTTTGGTCCTAATGGTCTCTAACCACCGATATACAACATAATTAGTCGTTTTTTACCAAAATTTTTATCTTTTTCCTAAAGTTTTTAACTTCCACGCATCGCGTGTAAGTTATTTGTTTCACCCAAAAAGCCCATTTTCGAGTTCACTATGTTCCCACCACTTTTATGAGAAGTTTTTGGTACCAAAATGTGCGTCTCGATGAGTAGATTCATAATCTGCAGGAATTTTTCAATTTAAATGCCATTAAAGGGTCAAAAAGCCAAAAACTGATTTTTTCGGTCATCAAATTTTGTTATCAGGGTCACAGCTTAACCATTAGACTTTCAGGAACTGATTCTTTTGCCATATGATCAGGCAATACAAGCGCCCAGGGGAATGGAAGCTAACTTTTTGATATATGCACAACTTTATAGACCTTTGAACAGTCAAAGTAGGGCCAAAAAACGCTCAAAATTGACCATTTTTGGCACCGTTCTCGCTTGTATTAAGCTCAAATTGGCTAATTCAAAAACCATTTCGGGGTATTTATGCCTAAAATGTATAGGCCAAGTTTCAGCCAATTTCGTCCATACCTGTGTCCACAAGGTCCATTTTTCGTTTTTTGGGTACGCATGGCAGGATGAAGTTATGAAAAATTTTTTTTGGTCCTAATGGTCTCTAACCACCGATATACAACATAATTAGTCGTTTTTTACCAAAATTTTTATCTTTTTCATAAAGTTAATTATTAATCCTAAAGTGCTATTTGTTTCACCCAAAAGCCCATTTTCGAGTTCACTATGTTCCCACCACTTTTATGAGAAGTTTTTGGTACCAAAATGTGCGTCTCGATGAGTAGATTCATAATCTGCAGGAATTTTTCAATTTAAATGCCATTAAAGGGGTCAAAAAGCCAAAAAACTGATTTTTTCGGTCATCAAATTTTGTTATCAGGGTCACAGCTTAACCATTAGACTTTCAGGAACTGATTCTTTTGCCATATGATCAGGCAATACAAGCGCCCAGGGGAATGGAAGCTAACTTTTTGATATATGCACAACTTTATAGACCTTTGAACAGTCAAAGTAGGGCCAAAAAACGCTCAAAATTGACCATTTTTGGCACCGTTCTCGCTTGTATTAAGCTCAAATTGGCTAATTCAAAAACCATTTCGGGGTATTTATGCCTAAAATGTATAGGCCAAGTTTCAGCCAATTTCGTCCATACCTGTGTCCACAAGGTCCATTTTTCGTTTTTTTGGGTACGCATGGCAGGATGAAGTCATGAAAAATTTTTTTTGGTCCTAATGGTCTCTAACCACCGATATACAACATAATTAGTCGTTTTTTACCAAAATTTTTATCTTTTTCCTAAAGTTTTTAACTTCCACGCATCGCGTGTAAGTTATTTGTTTCACCCAAAAAGCCCATTTTCGAGTTCACTATGTTCCCACCACTTTTATGAGAAGTTTTTGGTACCAAAATGTGCGTCTCGATGAGTAGATTCATAATCTGCAGGAATTTTTCAATTTAAAGGCCATTAAAGGGGTCAAAAAGCCAAAAAACTGATTTTTTCGGTCATCAAATTTTGTTATCAGGGTCACAGCTTAACCATTAGACTTTCAGGAACTGATTCTTTTGCCATATGATCAGGCAATACAAGCGCCCAGGGGAATGGAAGCTAACTTTTTGATATATGCACAACTTTATAGACCTTTGAACAGTCAAAGTAGGGCCAAAAAACGCTCAAAATTGACCATTTTTGGCACCGTTCTCGCTTGTATTAAGCTCAAATTGGCTAATTCAAAAACCATTTCGGGGTATTTATGCCTAAAATGTATAGGCCAAGTTTCAGCCAATTTCGTCCATACCTGTGTCCACAAGGTCCATTTTTCGTTTTTTGGGTACGCATGGCAGGATGAAGTTATGAAAAATTTTTTTGGTCCTAATGGTCTCTAACCACCGATATACAACATAATTAGTCGTTTTTTACCAAAATTTTTATCTTTTTCCTAAAGTTTTTAACTTCCACGCATCGCGTGTAAGTTATTGGTTTCACCCAAAATGCCCATTTTCGAGTTCACTATGTTCCCACCACTTTTATGAGAAGTTTTTGGTACCAAAATGTGCGTCTCGATGAGTAGATTCATAATCTATAGGAATTTTTCAATTTAAAGGCCATTAAAGGGGTCAAAAAGCCAAAAAACTGATTTTTTCGCACCAAAAATTTTGTTATCAGGGTCACAGCTTAACCATTAGACTTTCAGGAACTGATTCTTTTGCCATATGATCAGGCAACACAAGCGCCCAACGGGAAAAGAGCTAACTTTTTGATATATGCACAACTTTATAGACCTTTGAACAGTCAAAGTAGGGCCAAAAAACGCTCAAAATTGACCATTTTTGGCACCGTTCTCGCTTGTATTAAGCTCAAATTGGCTAATTCAAAAACCATTTCGGGGTATTTATGCCTAAAATGTATAGGCCAAGTTTCAGCCAATTTCGTCCATACCTGTGTCCACAAGGTCCATTTTTCGTTTTTTTGGGTACGCATGGCAGGATGAAGTTATGAAAAATTTTTTTTGGTCCTAATGGTCTCTAACCACCGATATACAACATAATTAGTCGTTTTTTACCAAAATTTTTATCTTTTTCCTAAAGTTTTTAACTTCCACGCATCGCGTGTAAGTTATTTGTTTCACCCAAAAAGCCCATTTTCGAGTTCACTATGTTCCCACCACTTTTATGAGAAGTTTTTGGTACCAAAATGTGCGTCTCGATGAGTAGATTCATAATCTGCAGGAATTTTTCAATTTAAAGGCCATTAAAGGGTCAAAAAGCCAAAAAACTGATTTTTTCGGTCATCAAATTTTGTTATCAGGGTCACAGCTTAACCATTAGACTTTCAGGAACTGATTCTTTTGCCATATGATCAGGCAATACAAGCGCCCAGGGGAATGGAAGCTAACTTTTTGATATATGCACAACTTTATAGACCTTTGAACAGTCAAAGTAGGGCCAAAAAACGCTCAAAATTGACCATTTTTGGCACCGTTCTCGCTTGTATTAAGCTCAAATTGGCTAATTCAAAAACCATTTCGGGGTATTTATGCCTAAAATGTATAGGCCAAGTTTCAGCCAATTTCGTCCATACCTGTGTCCACAAGGTCCATTTTTCGTTTTTTTGGGTACGCATGGCAGGATGAAGTCATGAAAAATTTTTTTTGGTCCTAATGGTCTCTAACCACCGATATACAACATAATTAGTCGTTTTTTACCAAAATTTTTATCTTTTTCCTAAAGTTTTTAAATTACACGCATCGCGTGTTATTTATTTGTTTCACCAAAAGCCCATTTTCGAGTTCACTATGTTCCCACCACTTTTATGAGAAGTTTTTGGTACCAAAATGTGCGTCTCGATGAGTAGATTCATAATCTGCAGGAATTTTTCAATTTAAAGGCCATTAAAGGGGTCAAAAAGCCAAAAAACTGATTTTTTCGGTCATCAAATTTTGTTATCAGGGTCACAGCTTAACCATTAGACTTTCAGGAACTGATTCTTTTGCCATATGATCAGGCAATACAAGCGCCCAACGGGAATGGAAGCTAACTTTTTGATATATGCACAACTTTATAGACCTTTGAACAGTCAAAGTAGGGCCAAAAAACGCTCAAAATTGACCATTTTTGGCACCGTTCTCGCTTGTATTAAGCTCAAATTGGCTAATTCAAAAACCATTTCGGGGTATTTATGCCTAAAATGTATAGGCCAAGTTTCAGCCAATTTCGTCCATACCTGTGTCCACAAGGTCCATTTTTCGTTTTTTTGGGTACGCATGGCAGGATGAAGTCATGAAAAATTTTTTTTGGTCCTAATGGTCTCTAACCACCGATATACAACATAATTAGTCGTTTTTTACCAAAATTTTTATCTTTTTCCTAAAGTTTTTAACTTCCACGCATCGCGTGTAAGTTATTTGTTTCACCCAAAAAGCCCATTTTCGAGTTCACTATGTTCCCACCACTTTTATGAGAAGTTTTTGGTACCAAAATGTGCGTCTCGATGAGTAGATTCATAATCTGCAGGAATTTTTCAATTTAAATGCCATTAAAGGGGTCAAAAAGCCAAAAAACTGATTTTTTCGGTCATCAAATTTTGTTATCAGGGTCACAGCTTAACCATTAGACTTTCAGGAACTGATTCTTTTGCCATATGATCAGGCAATACAAGCGCCCAGGGGAATGGAAGCTAACTTTTTGATATATGCACAACTTTATAGACCTTTGAACAGTCAAAGTAGGGCCAAAAAACGCTCAAAATTGACCATTTTTGGCACCGTTCTCGCTTGTATTAAGCTCAAATTGGCTAATTCAAAAACCATTTCGGGGTATTTATGCCTAAAATGTATAGGCCAAGTTTCAGCCAATTTCGTCCATACCTGTGTCCACAAGGTCCATTTTTCGTTTTTTTGGGTACGCATGGCAGGATGAAGTCATGAAAAATTTTTCTTGGTCCTAATGGTCTCTAACCACCGATATACAACATAATTAGTCGTTTTTTACCAAAATTTTTATCTTTTTCCTAAAGTTAATTATTAATCCTAAAGTGCTATTTGTTTCACCCAAAAAGCCCATTTTCGAGTTCACTATGTTCCCACCACTTTTATGAGAAGTTTTTGGTACCAAAATGTGCGTCTCGATGAGTAGATTCATAATCTGCAGGAATTTTTCAATTTAAATGCCATTAAAGGGGTCAAAAAGCCAAAAAACTGATTTTTTCGGTCATCAAATTTTGTTATCAGGGTCACAGCTTAACCATTAGACTTTCAGGAACTGATTCTTTTGCCATAGGGCAATTCTACAGAAAGGTTGAATTTTTTAAAAGCGAGTTATAATTCTTCCTCTACTCGAATTCAAATTTTTTAACGGTTGCCAAATTAAAATTGATTTTTGAGATGGATTTTTAATATACTTCAAAGGGAGTTATGCTTTTATGGCAAAATGTTCACTTATTAATGGTTCCAGCGTTAAGAAAAACATTTAATTACATGAAAAAGTGATAAAAATCAAATCAAGAAATAACGGATTTTTAAATTTCAAATTATAATTAGTTGGTTTTCCCCTATAAAGCGTCTTTATGATGATTTGTGACATCAGATTAATCTTCAAAGAATCGAAAATACAGACAAACTAAGCTTTAATACTTATGTCTGATACAAGAATATTGTAGAATTTATAATAATCTACTGTTTTAAAACTATTTTATATTCTTAAAGTAAAGCTTTAATAGTTTATTTTCGATTTTTCGAAAAATATTTTGAAAAAATTCAACTTTTGGTCACAAATCATCAGAACAAAGAATCGAAATATTTTCTTAATTAAGGCATTTATTGTTAAACAAATTAGTTTATCATATAGGAAATGAAAAATTGCATTACATAAGCTCAAAATCTTTATAGTTTTAGTGGGAAAAGTTGCCTAAAAATTCATTTGAAACCAAAAAAATTCTGATTCACCCTGTAAAGAATTGCCCCATATGATCAGGCAATACAAGCGCCCAGGGGAATGGAAGCTAACTTTTTGATATATGCACAACTTTATAGACCTTTGAACAGTCAAAGTAGGGCCAAAAAACGCTCAAAATTGACCATTTTTGGCACCGTTCTCGCTTGTATTAAGCTCAAATTGGCTAATTCAAAAACCATTTCGGGGTATTTATGCCTAAAATGTATAGGCCAAGTTTCAGCCAATTTCGTCCATACCTGTGTCCACAAGGTCCATTTTTCGTTTTTTTGGGTACGCATGGCAGGATGAAGTCATGAAAAATTTTTCTTGGTCCTAATGGTCTCTAACCACCGATATACAACATAATTAGTCGTTTTTTACCAAAATTTTTATCTTTTTCCTAAAGTTAATTATTAATCCTAAAGTGCTATTTGTTTCACCCAAAAGCCCATTTTCGAGTTCACTATGTTCCCACCACTTTTATGAGAAGTTTTTGGTACCAAAATGTGCGTCTCGATGAGTAGATTCATAATCTGCAGGAATTTTTCAATTTAAATGCCATTAAAGGGGTGAAAAATGCAAAAAACTGATTTTTTCGGTCATCAAATTTTGTTAACAGGGTCACAGCTTAACCATTAGACTTTCAGGAACTGATTCTTTTGCCATATGGCAAAAGAATCAGTTCCTGAAAGTCTAATGGTTAAGCTGTGACGATAACAAAATTTGATGACAAAAAAATCAGTTTTTTGGCTTTTTATTTAATGGCATTTAAATTGAAAAATTCCTGCAGATTATGAATCTACTCATCGAGACGCACATTTTGGTACCAAAACTTCTCATAAAGTGGTGGGAACATAGTGAACTCGAAAATGGGCTTTGGTGAAACAAATAACTTACACGCGATGCGTGGAAGTTAAAAACTTTAGGAAAAGATAAAAATTTTTGGTAAAAACGACTAATTATGTTGTATATCGGTGGTTAGAGACCATTAGGACCAAAAAAATTTTTCATGACTTCATCCTGCCATGCGTACCCAAAAAAACGAAAATGGACCTTGTGGACACAGGTATGGACGAAATTGGCTGAAACTTGGCCTATACATTTTAGGCATAAATACCCCGAAATGGTTTTTGAATTAGCCAATTTGAGCTTAATACAAGCGAGAACGGTGCCAAAAAATGGTCAATTTTGAGCGTTTTTTGGCCCTACTTTGACTGTTCAAAGGTCTATAAAGTTGTGCATATATCAAAGTTAGCTTCCATTCCCTGGGCGCTTGTATTGCCTGATCATATGGCAAAGAATCAGTTCCTGAAAGTCTAATGGTTAAGCTGTGACCTGATAACAAAATTTGATGACCGAAAAAATCAGTTTTTTGGCTTTTTGACCCCTTTAATGGCCTTTAAATTGAAAAATTCCTGCAGATTATGAATCTACCCATCGAGACGCACATTTTGGTACCAAAAACTTCTCATAAAAGTGGTGGGAACATAGTGAACTCGAAAATGGGCTTTTTGGGTGAAACAAATAACTTACACGCGATGCGTGGAAGTTAAAAACTTTAGGAAAAAGATAAAAGTTTTGGTAAAAAACGACTAATTATGTTGTATATCGGTGGTTAGAGACCATTAGGACCAAAAAAAATTTTTCATGACTTCATCCTGCCATGCGTACCCAAAAAAACGAAAAATGGACCTTGTGGACACAGGTATGGACGAAATTGGCTGAAACTTGGCCTATACATTTTAGGCATAAATACCCCGAAATGGTTTTTGAATTAGCCAATTTGAGCTTAATACAAGCGAGAACGGTGCCAAAAATGGTCAATTTTGAGCGTTTTTTGGCCCTACTTTGACTGTTCAAAGGTCTATAAAGTTGATCATACATATGATCAGGCAATACAAGCGCCCAGGGGAATGGAAGCTAACTTTTTGATATATGCACAACTTTATAGACCTTTGAACAGTCAAAGTAGGGCCAAAAAACGCTCAAAATTGACCATTTTTGGCACCGTTCTCGCTTGTATTAAGCTCAAATTGGCTAATTCAAAAACCATTTCGGGGTATTTATGCCTAAAATGTATAGGCCAAGTTTCAGCCAATTTCGTCCATACCTGTGTCCACAAGGTCCATTTTTCGTTTTTTTGGGTACGCATGGCAGGATGAAGTCATGAAAAATTTTTTTTGGTCCTAATGGTCTCTAACCACCGATATACAACATAATTAGTCGTTTTTTACCAAAACTTTTATCTTTTTCCTAAAGTTTTTAACTTCCACGCATCGCGTGTAAGTTATTTGTTTCACCCAAAAAGCCCATTTTCGAGTTCACTATGTTCCCACCACTTTTATGAGAAGTTTTTGGTACCAAAATGTGCGTCTCGATGGGTAGATTCATAATCTGCAGGAATTTTTCAATTTAAAGGCCATTAAAGGGGTCAAAAAGCCAAAAAACTGATTTTTTCGGTCATCAAATTTTGTTATCAGGGTCACAGCTTAACCATTAGACTTTCAGGAACTGATTCTTTTGCCATATGATCAGGCAATACAAGCGCCCAGGGGAATGGAAGCTAACTTTTTGATATATGCACAACTTTATAGACCTTTGAACAGTCAAAGTAGGGCCAAAAAACGCTCAAAATTGACCATTTTTGGCACCGTTCTCGCTTGTATTAAGCTCAAATTGGCTAATTCAAAAACCATTTCGGGGTATTTATGCCTAAAATGTATAGGCCAAGTTTCAGCCAATTTCGTCCATACCTGTGTCCACAAGGTCCATTTTTCGTTTTTTTGGGTACGCATGGCAGGATGAAGTCATGAAAAATTTTTTTTGGTCCTAATGGTCTCTAACCACCGATATACAACATAATTAGTCGTTTTTTACCAAAATTTTTATCTTTTTCCTAAAGTTTTTAACTTCCACGCATCGCGTGTAAGTTATTTGTTTCACCAAAAAGCCCATTTTCGAGTTCACTATGTTCCCACCACTTTTATGAGAAGTTTTTGGTACCAAAATGTGCGTCTCGATGAGTAGATTCATAATCTGCAGGAATTTTTCAATTTAAATGCCATTAAAGGGGTCAAAAAGCCAAAAAACTGATTTTTTCGGTCATCAAATTTTGTTATCAGGGTCACAGCTTAACCATTAGACTTTCAGGAACTGATTCTTTTGCCATATGATCAGGCAATACAAGCGCCCAGGGAATGGAAGCTAACTTTTTGATATATGCACAACTTTATAGACCTTTGAACAGTCAAAGTAGGGCCAAAAAACGCTCAAAATTGACCATTTTTGGCACCGTTCTCGCTTGTATTAAGCTCAAATTGGCTAATTCAAAAACCATTTCGGGGTATTTATGCCTAAAATGTATAGGCCAAGTTTCAGCCAATTTCGTCCATACCTGTGTCCACAAGGTCCATTTTTCGTTTTTTGGGTACGCATGGCAGGATGAAGTCATGAAAAATTTTTTTGGTCCTAATGGTCTCTAACCACCGATATACAAACATAATTAGTCGTTTTTTACCAAAATTTTTATCTTTTTCCTAAAGTTTTTAACTTCCACGCATCGCGTGTAAGTTATTTGTTTCACCCAAAGCCCATTTTCGAGTTCACTATGTTCCCACCACTTTTATGAGAAGTTTTTGGTACCAAAATGTGCGTCTCGATGAGTAGATTCATAATCTGCAGGAATTTTTCAATTTAAAGGCCATTAAAGGGGTCAAAAAGCCAAAAAACTGATTTTTTCGGTCATCAAATTTTGTTATCAGGGTCACAGCTTAACCATTAGACTTTCAGGAACTGATTCTTTTGCCATATGATCAGGCAATACAAGCGCCCAGGGGAATGGAAGCTAACTTTTTGATATATGCACAACTTTATAGACCTTTGAACAGTCAAAGTAGGGCCAAAAAACGCTCAAAATTGACCATTTTTGGCACCGTTCTCGCTTGTATTAAGCTCAAATTCAAAAACCATTTCGGGGTATTTATGCCTAAAATGTATAGGCCAAGTTTCAGCCAATTTCGTCCATACCTGTGTCCACAAGGTCCATTTTTCGTTTTTTTGGGTACGCATGGCAGGATGAAGTCATGAAAAATTTTTTTTGGTCCTAATGGTCTCTAACCACCGATATACAACATAATTAGTCGTTTTTTACCAAAATTTTTATCTTTTTCCTAAAGTTTTTAACTTCCACGCATCGCGTGTAAGTTATTTGTTTCACCCAAAAAGCCCATTTTCGAGTTCACTATGTTCCCACCACTTTTATGAGAAGTTTTTGGTACCAAAATGTGCGTCTCGATGAGTAGATTCATAATCTGCAGGAATTTTTTCAATTTAAAGGCCATTAAAGGGGTCAAAAGCCAAAAACTGATTTTTCGGTCATCAAATTTTGTTATCAGGGTCACAGCTTAACCATTAGACTTTCAGGAACTGATTCTTTTGCCATATGATCAGGCAATACAAGCGCCCAGGGGAATGGAAGCTAACTTTTTGATATATGCACAACTTTATAGACCTTTGAACAGTCAAAGTAGGGCCAAAAAACGCTCAAAATTGACCATTTTTGGCACCGTTCTCGCTTGTATTAAGCTCAAATTGGCTAATTCAAAAACCATTTCGGGGTATTTATGCCTAAAATGTATAGGCCAAGTTTCAGCCAATTTCGTCCATACCTGTGTCCACAAGGTCCATTTTTCGTTTTTTGGGTACGCATGGCAGGATGAAGTCATGAAAAATTTTTTTGGTCCTAATGGTCTCTAACCACCGATATACAACATAATTAGTCGTTTTTTACCAAAATTTTTATCTTTTTCCTAAAGTTTTTAACTTCCACGCATCGCGTGTAAGTTATTTGTTTCACCCAAAAAGCCCATTTTCGAGTTCACTATGTTCCCACCACTTTTATGAGAAGTTTTTGGTACCAAAATGTGCGTCTCGATGAGTAGATTCATAATCTGCAGGAATTTTTTCAATTTAAATGCCATTAAAGGGGTCAAAAAGCCAAAAACTGATTTTTTCGGTCATCAAATTTTGTTATCAGGGTCACAGCTTAACCATTAGACTTTCAGGAACTGATTCTTTTGCCATATGATCAGGCAATACAAGCGCCCAGGGGAATGGAAGCTAACTTTTTGATATATGCACAACTTTATAGACCTTTGAACAGTCAAAGTAGGGCCAAAAAACGCTCAAAATTGACCATTTTTGGCACCGTTCTCGCTTGTATTAAGCTCAAATTGGCTAATTCAAAAACCATTTCGGGGTATTTATGCCTAAAATGTATAGGCCAAGTTTCAGCCAATTTCGTCCATACCTGTGTCCACAAGGTCCATTTTTCGTTTTTTGGGTACGCATGGCAGGATGAAGTCATGAAAATTTTTTTTGGTCCTAATGGTCTCTAACCACCGATATACAACATAATTAGTCGTTTTTTACCAAAATTTTTATCTTTTTCCTAAAGTTTTTAACTTCCACGCATCGCGTGTAAGTTATTTGTTTCACCCAAAAAGCCCATTTTCGAGTTCACTATGTTCCCACCACTTTTATGAGAAGTTTTTGGTACCAAAATGTGCGTCTCGATGAGTAGATTCATAATCTGCAGGAATTTTTCAATTTAAAGGCCATTAAAGGGGTCAAAAAGCCAAAAAACTGATTTTTTCGGTCATCAAATTTTGTTATCAGGGTCACAGCTTAACCATTAGACTTTCAGGAACTGATTCTTTTGCCATATGATCAGGCAATACAAGCGCCCAGGGGAATGGAAGCTAACTTTTTGATATATGCACAACTTTATAGACCTTTGAACAGTCAAAGTAGGGCCAAAAAACGCTCAAAATTGACCATTTTTGGCACCGTTCTCGCTTGTATTAAGCTCAAATTGGCTAATTCAAAAACCATTTCGGGGTATTTATGCCTAAAATGTATAGGCCAAGTTTCAGCCAATTTCGTCCATACCTGTGTCCACAAGGTCCATTTTTCGTTTTTTTGGGTACGCATGGCAGGATGAAGTCATGAAAAATTTTTTTTGGTCCTAATGGTCTCTAACCACCGATATACAACATAATTAGTCGTTTTTTACCAAAATTTTTATCTTTTTCCTAAAGTTTTTAACTTCCACGCATCGCGTGTAAGTTATTTGCAGAGTTGGCAAGCCGGTACCTACAAGTAGAAACCGGCCACCGATTATCACCTACTGTAGGTCCTACCGGCCGCCGGTCGCTACCGGCTGCAGGTAGTACCGGCCACCGGCCGCCGCCGGTAGTAGGTGCAACCGGCCACCGGCGGCCGCCGGTAGAAGGTGCAACCGGCCACCGGCGGCCGCCGGTAGTAGGTGCAACCGGCCACCGGCGGCCGCCGGTAGTAGGTGCTACCGGCCACCGGCGGCCGCCGGTAGTAGGTGAAACCGGCCACCGGTGGCTACCGGCAGTAGGTGCTACCGGCCACCGGATGTAGGTACTACCGGCTGTAAATAGAAAATTTTATTATTGTTTTGGTTACCGCCAAAAAATGAAAAATGTTAAAAAAAGTTTTAAAAAATTTTAAAAAATTTAAAAAAATTTAAAAAAAATTTAAAAAGTTTTAAAAAATTTTAAAAAGTTTTAAAAAATTTTAAAAAATTTTAATTTTAAAAAATTTTAATTTTAAAAAATTTTAAAATTTTTTAAAAAATTTAAAAAAAAATATTAACAGTTTTAGAAATTTTAAAAAAATTTAAAAAATTTCAAAAAATTTTAAAAAAATTATAAAAATTTTAAAAATATATAAAAATTTTAAAAAAATTATAAAAATTTTAAATTTTAAGTTAAAATTTTAAATTTTAAGTTAAAATTTTAAATTTTAAATTTTAAATTTTAAAAATTTTTAAAATTATTTTATCTTTTTAAAAATAAAAAGATAAGTATTATGTTTTTGAAAAAATTAAAATTTTTCAAAACTTTTTTAATTTTTTTCTTTTGAATATTTTTTTTAATTGCTTAGATTTTTTATTTTCTAAATTTTTTAAATTATTTAAATTTTTCTAAAAAATTTTAGTTAAATATTAAGATTCAGGAAGAAAATATAAGTAACAAAAAGAAATAGCACCAAAAAATAATTTCAGGTAGAAAAACAAACTTTTTAAAATTCTTAATTCTCAACTTTTTTAAACTAAATAAAATTATTTTAAAAAAAGTTGAGAATAGAGAATTTTAAAAAGTTTGTTTTTCTACCTGAAATTATTTTTTGGTGCTGGATCTTCTTGTTTCTTATATTTTCTTACTGAATCTTAATATTTAACTAAAATTTTTTAGAAAAATTTAGATAATTTAAAAAATTTAGACAATAAAAAAATCTAAGCAATTAAAAAAAATATTCAAAAGAAAAAAATTAAAAAAGTTTTAAAAAATTTTAATTTTTTCAAAAACATAATATTTATCTTTTTATTTTTAAAAAGATAAAATAATTTTAAAAATTTTTAAAATTTAAAATTTAAAATTTTAACTTAAAATTTAAAATTTTTATAATTTTTTTAAATTTTTTTGAAATTTTTTAAAATTTTTTAAAATTTCTAAAACTTTTAATATTTTTTTTAAATTTTTTAAAAATTTTTAAATTTTTTAGAACTTTTTAAAATTTTTTAAAATTTTTTTAAATTTTTTTAAATTTTTTAAAATTTTTTAAAACTTTTTTAACATTTTTCATTTTTTGGCGGTAACCAAAACAATAATAAAATTAAAACAATAATAAAATTTTCTATTTACAGCCGGTAGTACCTACATCCGGTGGCCGGTAGCACCTACTGCCGGTAGCCACCGGTGGCCGGTTTCACCTACTACCGGCGGCCGCCGGTGGCCGGTTTCACCTACTACCGGCGGCCGCCGGTGGCCGGTTTCACCTACTACCGGCGGCCGCCGGTGGCCGGTTGCACCTACTACCGGCGGCCGCCGGTGGCCGGTTGCACCTACTACCGGCGGCGGCCGGTGGCCGGTACTACCTGCAGCCGGTAGCGACCGGCGGCCGGTACAACCTGCAGCCGGTAGCGACCGGTTAGTAGAAGACAGCCGGTTGCCAACTCTGGTTATTTGTTTCACCCAAAAAGCCCATTTTCGAGTTCACTATGTTCCCACCACTTTTATGAGAAGTTTTTGGTACCAAAATGTGCGTCTCGATGAGTAGATTCATAATCTGCAGGAATTTTTCAATTTAAATGCCATTAAAGGGGTCAAAAAGCCAAAAAACTGATTTTTCGCTTGTATTAAGCTCAAATTGGCTAATTCAAAAACCATTTCGGGGTATTTATGCCTAAAATGTATAGGCCAAGTTTCAGCCAATTTCGTCCATACCTGTGTCCACAAGGTCCATTTTTCGTTTTTTTGGGTACGCATGGCAGGATGAAGTCATGAAAAATTTTTTTTGGTCCTAATGGTCTCTAACCACCGATATACAACATAATTAGTCGTTTTTTACCAAAATTTTTATCTTTTTCCTAAAGTTTTTAACTTCCACGCATCGCGTGTAAGTTATTTGTTTCACCCAAAAAGCCCATTTTCGAGTTCACTATGTTCCCACCACTTTTATGAGAAGTTTTTGGTACCAAAATGTGCGTCTCGATGAGTAGATTCATAATCTGCAGGAATTTTTCAATTTAAATGCCATTAAAGGGGTCAAAAAGCCAAAAAACTGATTTTTTCGGTCATCAAATTTTGTTATCAGGGTCACAGCTTAACCATTAGACTTTCAGGAACTGATTCTTTTGCCATATGATCAGGCAATACAAGCGCCCAACGGGAAAAGAAGCTAACTTTTTGATATATGCACAACTTTATAGACCTTTGAACAGTCAAAGTAGGGCCAAAAAACGCTCAAAATTGACCATTTTTGGCACCGTTCTCGCTTGTATTAAGCTCAAATTGGCTAATTCAAAAACCATTTCGGGGTATTTATGCCTAAAATGTATAGGCCAAGTTTCAGCCAATTTCGTCCATACCTGTGTCCACAAGGTCCATTTTTCGTTTTTTTGGGTACGCATGGCAGGATGAAGTCATGAAAAATTTTTCTTGGTCCTAATGGTCTCTAACCACCGATATACAACATAATTAGTCGTTTTTTACCAAAATTTTTATCTTTTTCCTAAAGTTAATTATTAATCCTAAAGTGCTATTTGTTTCACCCAAAAGCCCATTTTCGAGTTCACTATGTTCCCACCACTTTTATGAGAAGTTTTTGGTACCAAAATGTGCGTCTCGATGAGTAGATTCATAATCTGCAGGAATTTTTCAATTTAAATGCCATTAAAGGGGTCAAAAAGCCAAAAACTGATTTTTTCGGTCATCAAATTTTGTTATCAGGGTCACAGCTTAACCATTAGACTTTCAGGAACTGATTCTTTTGCCATATGATCAGGCAATACAAGCGCCCAGGGGAATGGAAGCTAACTTTTTGATATATGCACAACTTTATAGACCTTTGAACAGTCAAAGTAGGGCCAAAAAACGCTCAAAATTGACCATTTTTGGCACCGTTCTCGCTTGTATTAAGCTCAAATTGGCTAATTCAAAAACCATTTCGGGGTATTTATGCCTAAAATGTATAGGCCAAGTTTCAGCCAATTTCGTCCATACCTGTGTCCACAAGGTCCATTTTTCGTTTTTTTGGGTACGCATGGCAGGATGAAGTCATGAAAAATTTTTTTTGGTCCTAATGGTCTCTAACCACCGATATACAACATAATTAGTCGTTTTTTACCAAAATTTTTATCTTTTTCCTAAAGTTTTTAACTTCCACGCATCGCGTGTAAGTTATTTGTTTCACCAAAAAGCCCATTTTCGAGTTCACTATGTTCCCACCACTTTTATGAGAAGTTTTTGGTACCAAAATGTGCGTCTCGATGAGTAGATTCATAATCTGCAGGAATTTTTCAATTTAAAGGCCATTAAAGGGGTCAAAAAGCCAAAAACTGATTTTTTCGGTCACCAAATTTTGTTATCAGGGTCACAGCTTAACCATTAGACTTTCAGGAACTGATTCTTTTGCCATATGATCAGGCAATACAAGCGCCCAGGGAATGGAAGCTAACTTTTTGATATATGCACAACTTTATAGACCTTTGAACAGTCAAAGTAGGGCCAAAAAACGCTCAAAATTGACCATTTTTGGCACCGTTCTCGCTTGTATTAAGCTCAAATTGGCTAATTCAAAACCATTTCGGGGTATTTATGCCTAAAATGTATAGGCCAAGTTTCAGCCAATTTCGTCCATACCTGTGTCCACAAGGTCCATTTTTCGTTTTTTGGGTACGCATGGCAGGATGAAGTCATGAAAAATTTTTTTGGTCCTAATGGTCTCTAACCACCGATATACAACATAATTAGTCGTTTTTACCAAAATTTTTATCTTTTTCCTAAAGTTTTTAACTTCCACGCATCGCGTGTAAGTTATTGGTTTCACCCAAAAAGCCCATTTTCGAGTTCACTATGTTCCCACCACTTTTATGAGAAGTTTTTGGTACCAAAATGTGCGTCTCGATGAGTAGATTCATAATCTACAGGAATTTTTCAATTTAAAGGCCATTAAAGGGGTCAAAAAGCCAAAAAACTGATTTTTTCGGTCATCAAATTTTGTTATCAGGGTCACAGCTTAACCATTAGACTTTCAGGAACTGATTTTTTTGCCATATGATCAGACAATACAAGCGCCCAGGGGAATGGAAGCTAACTTTTTGATATATGCACAACTTTATAGACCTTTGAACAGTCAAAGTAGGGCCAAAAAACGCTCAAAATTGACCATTTTTGGCACCGTTCTCGCTTGTATTAAGCTCAAATTGGCTAATTCAAAAACCATTTCGGGGTATTTATGCCTAAAATGTATAGGCCAAGTTTCAGCCAATTTCGTCCATACCTGTGTCCACAAGGTCCATTTTTCGTTTTTTGGGTACGCATGGCAGGATGAAGTCATGAAAAATTTTTTTTGGTCCTAATGGTCTCTAACCACCGATATACAACATAATTAGTCGTTTTTTACCAAAATTTTTATCTTTTTCCTAAAGTTTTTAACTTCCACGCATCGCGTGTAAGTTATTTGTTTCACCAAAAAAGCCCATTTTCGAGTTCACTATGTTCCCACCACTTTTATGAGAAGTTTTTGGTACCAAAATGTGCGTCTCGATGAGTAGATTCATAATCTGCAGGAATTTTTCAATTTAAAGGCCATTAAAGGGGTCAAAAAGCCAAAAAACTGATTTTTTCGGTCATCAAATTTTGTTATCAGGGTCACAGCTTAACCATTAGACTTTCAGGAACTGATTCTTTTGCCATATGATCAGGCAATACAAGCGCCCAGGGGAATGGAAGCTAACTTTTTGATATATGCACAACTTTATAGACCTTTGAACAGTCAAAGTAGGGCCAAAAAACGCTCAAAATTGACCATTTTTGGCACCGTTCTCGCTTGTATTAAGCTCAAATTGGCTAATTCAAAAACCATTTCGGGGTATTTATGCCTAAAATGTATAGGCCAAGTTTCAGCCAATTTCGTCCATACCTGTGTCCACAAGGTCCATTTTTCGTTTTTTTGGGTACGCATGGCAGGATGAAGTCATGAAAAATTTTTTTTGGTCCTAATGGTCTCTAACCACCGATATACAACATAATTAGTCGTTTTTTACCAAAATTTTTATCTTTTTCCTAAAGTTTTTAACTTCCACGCATCGCGTGTAAGTTATTTGTTTCACCAAATGCCCATTTTCGAGTTCACTATGTTCCCACCACTTTTATGAGAAGTTTTTGGTACCAAAATGTGCGTCTCGATGAGTAGATTCATAATCTGCAGGAATTTTTCAATTTAAAGGCCATTAAAGGGGTCAAAAAGCCAAAAAACTGATTTTTTCGGTCATCAAATTTTGTTATCAGGGTCACAGCTTAACCATTAGACTTTCAGGAACTGATTCTTTTGCCATATGATCAGGCAATACAAGCGCCCAGGGGAATGGAAGCTAACTTTTGATATATGCACAACTTTATAGACCTTTGAACAGTCAAAGTAGGGCCAAAAAACGCTCAAAATTGACCATTTTTGGCACCGTTCTCGCTTGTATTAAGCTCAAATTGGCTAATTCAAAAACCATTTCGGGGTATTTATGCCTAAAATGTATAGGCCAAGTTTCAGCCAATTTCGTCCATACCTGTGTCCACAAGGTCCATTTTTCGTTTTTTTGGGTACGCATGGCAGGATGAAGTCATGAAAAATTTTTTTTGGTCCTAATGGTCTCTAACCACCGATATACAACATAATTAGTCGTTTTTTACCAAAATTTTTATCTTTTTCCTAAAGTTTTTAACTTCCACGCATCGCGTGTAAGTTATTTGTTTCAACCAAAAAGCCCATTTTCGAGTTCACTATGTTCCCACCACTTTTATGAGAAGTTTTTGGTACCAAAATGTGCGTCTCGATGAGTAGATTCATAATCTGCAGGAATTTTTCAATTTAAAGGCCATTAAAGGGGTCAAAAAGCCAAAAAACTGATTTTTTCGGTCATCAAATTTTGTTATCAGGGTCACAGCTTAACCATTAGACTTTCAGGAACTGATTCTTTTGCCATATGATCAGGCAATACAAGCGCCCAGGGAATGGAAGCTAACTTTTTGATATATGCACAACTTTATAGACCTTTGAACAGTCAAAGTAGGGCCAAAAAACGCTCAAAATTGACCATTTTTGGCACCGTTCTCGCTTGTATTAAGCTCAAATTGGCTAATTCAAAAACCATTTCGGGGTATTTATGCCTAAAATGTATAGGCCAAGTTTCAGCCAATTTCGTCCATACCTGTGTCCACAAGGTCCATTTTTCGTTTTTTTGGGTACGCATGGCAGGATGAAGTCATGAAAAATTTTTTTGGTCCTAATGGTCTCTAACCACCGATATACAACATAATTAGTCGTTTTTTACCAAAATTTTTATCTTTTTCCTAAAGTTTTTAACTTCCACGCATCGCGTGTAAGTTATTTGTTTCACCCAAAAAGCCCATTTTCGAGTTCACTATGTTCCCACCACTTTTATGAGAAGTTTTTGGTACCAAAATGTGCGTCTCGATGAGTAGATTCATAATCTGCAGGAATTTTTCAATTTAAAGGCCATTAAAGGGGTCAAAAAGCCAAAAAACTGATTTTTTCGGTCATAAAATTTTGTTATCAGGGTCACAGCTTAACCATTAGACTTTCAGGAACTGATTCTTTTGCCATATGATCAGGCAATACAAGCGCCCAGGGGAATGGAAGCTAACTTTTTGATATATGCACAACTTTATAGACCTTTGAACAGTCAAAGTAGGGCCAAAAAACGCTCAAAATTGACCATTTTTGGCACCGTTCTCGCTTGTATTAAGCTCAAATTGGCTAATTCAAAAACCATTTCGGGGTATTTATGCCTAAAATGTATAGGCCAAGTTTCAGCCAATTTCGTCCATACCTGTGTCCACAAGGTCCATTTTTCGTTTTTTGGGTACGCATGGCAGGATGAAGTTATGAAAAATTTTTTTGGTCCTAATGGTCTCTAACCACCGATATACAACATAATTAGTCGTTTTTACCAAAATTTTTATCTTTTTCCTAAAGTTTTTAACTTCCACGCATCGCGTGTAAGTTATTTGTTTCACCCAAAAAGCCCATTTTCGAGTTCACTATGTTCCCACCACTTTTATGAGAAGTTTTTGGTACCAAAATGTGCGTCTCGATGAGTAGATTCATAATCTGCAGGAATTTTTCAATTTAAAGGCCATTAAAGGGTCAAAAAGCCAAAAAACTGATTTTTTCGGTCATCAAATTTTGTTATCAGGGTCACAGCTTAACCATTAGACTTTCAGGAACTGATTCTTTTGCCATATGATCAGGCAATACAAGCGCCCAGGGGAATGGAAGCTAACTTTTTGATATATGCACAACTTTATAGACCTTTGAACAGTCAAAGTAGGGCCAAAAAACGCTCAAAATTGACCATTTTTGGCACCGTTCTCGCTTGTATTAAGCTCAAATTGGCTAATTCAAAAACCATTTCGGGGTATTTATGCCTAAAATGTATAGGCCAAGTTTCAGCCAATTTCGTCCATACCTGTGTCCACAAGGTCCATTTTTCGTTTTTGGGTACGCATGGCAGGATGAAGTCATGAAAAATTTTTTTTGGTCCTAATGGTCTCTAACCACCGATATACAACATAATTAGTCGTTTTTTACCAAAATTTTTATCTTTTTCCTAAAGTTTTTAACTTCCACGCATCGCGTGTAAGTTATTTGTTTCACCCAAAATGCCCATTTTCGAGTTCACTATGTTCCCACCACTTTTATGAGAAGTTTTTGGTACCAAAATGTGCGTCTCGATGAGTAGATTCATAATCTGCAGGAATTTTTCAATTTAAAGGCCATTAAAGGGGTCAAAAAGCCAAAAAACTGATTTTTTCGGTCATCAAATTTTGTTATCAGGGTCACAGCTTAACCATTAGACTTTCAGGAACTGATTCTTTTGCCATATGATCAGGCAATACAAGCGCCCAGGGGAATGGAAGCTAACTTTTTGATATATGCACAACTTTATAGACCTTTGAACAGTCAAAGTAGGGCCAAAAAACGCTCAAAATTGACCATTTTTGGCACCGTTCTCGCTTGTATTAAGCTCAAATTGGCTAATTCAAAAACCATTTCGGGGTATTTATGCCTAAAATGTATAGGCCAAGTTTCAGCCAATTTCGTCCATACCTGTGTCCACAAGGTCCATTTTTCGTTTTTTGGGTACGCATGGCAGGATGAAGTCATGAAAAATTTTTTTTGGTCCTAATGGTCTCTAACCACCGATATACAACATAATTAGTCGTTTTTTACCAAAATTTTTATCTTTTTCCTAAAGTTTTTAACTTCCACGCATCGCGTGTAAGTTATTTGTTTCACCCAAAAAGCCCATTTTCGAGTTCACTATGTTCCCACCACTTTTATGAGAAGTTTTTGGTACCAAAATGTGCGTCTCGATGAGTAGATTCATAATCTGCAGGAATTTTTCAATTTAAAGGCCATTAAAGGGGTCAAAAAGCCAAAAAACTGATTTTTTCGGTCATCAAATTTTGTTATCAGGGTCACAGCTTAACCATTAGACTTTCAGGAACTGATTCTTTTGCCATATGATCAGGCAATACAAGCGCCCAGGGAATGGAAGCTAACTTTTTTGATATATGCACAACTTTATAGACCTTTGAACAGTCAAAGTAGGGCCAAAAAACGCTCAAAATTGACCATTTTTGGCACCGTTCTCGCTTGTATTAAGCTCAAATTGGCTAATTCAAAAACCATTTCGGGGTATTTATGCCTAAAATGTATAGGCCAAGTTTCAGCCAATTTCGTCCATACCTGTGTCCACAAGGTCCATTTTTCGTTTTTTGGGTACGCATGGCAGGATGAAGTCATGAAAAATTTTTTTGGTCCTAATGGTCTCTAACCACCGATATACAACATAATTAGTCGTTTTTACCAAAATTTTTATCTTTTTCCTAAAGTTTTTAAATTCCACGCATCGCGTGTAAGTTATTTGTTTCACCCAAAAAGCCCATTTTCGAGTTCACTATGTTCCCACCACTTTTATGAGAAGTTTTTGGTACCAAAATGTGCGTCTCGATGAGTAGATTCATAATCTGCAGGAATTTTTCAATTTAAAGGCCATTAAAGGGGTCAAAAAGCCAAAAAACTGATTTTTTCGGTCATCAAATTTTGTTATCAGGGTCACAGCTTAACCATTAGACTTTCAGGAACTGATTCTTTTGCCATATGATCAGGCAATACAAGCGCCCAGGGGAATGGAAGCTAACTTTTTGATATATGCACAACTTTATAGACCTTTGAACAGTCAAAGTAGGGCCAAAAAACGCTCAAAATTGACCATTTTTGGCACCGTTCTCGCTTGTATTAAGCTCAAATTGGCTAATTCAAAAACCATTTCGGGGTATTTATGCCTAAAATGTATAGGCCAAGTTTCAGCCAATTTCGTCCATACCTGTGTCCACAAGGTCCATTTTTCGTTTTTTTGGGTACGCATGGCAGGATGAAGTCATGAAAAATTTTTTTTGGTCCTAATGGTCTCTAACCACCGATATACAACATAATTAGTCGTTTTTTACCAAAATTTTTATCTTTTTCCTAAAGTTTTTAACTTCCACGCATCGCGTGTAAGTTATTTGTTTCACCCAAAAAGCCCATTTTCGAGTTCACTATGTTCCCACCACTTTTATGAGAAGTTTTTGGTACCAAAATGTGCGTCTCGATGAGTAGATTCATAATCTGCAGGAATTTTTCAATTTAAAGGCCATTAAAGGGGTCAAAAAGCCAAAAAACTGATTTTTTCGGTCATCAAATTTTGTTATCAGGGTCACAGCTTAACCATTAGACTTTCAGGAACTGATTCTTTTGCCATATGATCAGGCAATACAAGCGCCCAGGGAATGGAAGCTAACTTTTTGATATATGCACAACTTTATAGACCTTTGAACAGTCAAAGTAGGGCCAAAAAACGCTCAAAATTGACCATTTTTGGCACCGTTCTCGCTTGTATTAAGCTCAAATTGGCTAATTCAAAAACCATTTCGGGGTATTTATGCCTAAAATGTATAGGCCAAGTTTCAGCCAATTTCGTCCATACCTGTGTCCACAAGGTCCATTTTTCGTTTTTTGGGTACGCATGGCAGGATGAAGTCATGAAAAATTTTTTTGGTCCTAATGGTCTCTAACCACCGATATACAACATAATTAGTCGTTTTTTACCAAAATTTTTATCTTTTTCCTAAAGTTTTTAACTTCCACGCATCGCGTGTAAGTTATTTGTTTCACCAAAAGCCCATTTTCGAGTTCACTATGTTCCCACCACTTTTATGAGAAGTTTTTGGTACCAAAATGTGCGTCTCGATGAGTAGATTCATAATCTGCAGGAATTTTTCAATTTAAAGGCCATTAAAGGGGTCAAAAAGCCAAAAAACTGATTTTTCGGTCATCAAATTTTGTTATCAGGGTCACAGCTTAACCATTAGACTTTCAGGAACTGATTCTTTTGCCATATGATCAGGCAATACAAGCGCCCAGGGGAATGGAAGCTAACTTTTTGATATATGCACAACTTTATAGACCTTTGAACAGTCAAAGTAGGGCCAAAAAACGCTCAAAATTGACCATTTTTGGCACCGTTCTCGCTTGTATTAAGCTCAAATTGGCTAATTCAAAAACCATTTCGGGGTATTTATGCCTAAAATGTATAGGCCAAGTTTCAGCCAATTTCGTCCATACCTGTGTCCACAAGGTCCATTTTTCGTTTTTGGGTACGCATGGCAGGATGAAGTCATGAAAAATTTTTTTTGGTCCTAATGGTCTCTAACCACCGATATACAACATAATTAGTCGTTTTTTACCAAAATTTTTATCTTTTTCCTAAAGTTTTTAACTTCCACGCATCGCGTGTAAGTTATTTGTTTCACCCAAAAAGCCCATTTTCGAGTTCACTATGTTCCCACCACTTTTATGAGAAGTTTTTGGTACCAAAATGTGCGTCTCGATGAGTAGATTCATAATCTGCAGGAATTTTTCAATTTAAAGGCCATTAAAGGGGTCAAAAAGCCAAAAAACTGATTTTTTCGGTCATCAAATTTTGTTATCAGGGTCACAGCTTAACCATTAGACTTTCAGGAACTGATTCTTTTGCCATATGATCAGGCAATACAAGCGCCCAGGGGAATGGAAGCTAACTTTTTGATATATGCACAACTTTATAGACCTTTGAACAGTCAAAGTAGGGCCAAAAAACGCTCAAAATTGACCATTTTTGGCACCGTTCTCGCTTGTATTAAGCTCAAATTGGCTAATTCAAAAACCATTTCGGGGTATTTATGCCTAAAATGTATAGGCCAAGTTTCAGCCAATTTCGTCCATACCTGTGTCCACAAGGTCCATTTTTCGTTTTTTGGGTACGCATGGCAGGATGAAGTCATGAAAAATTTTTTTGGTCCTAATGGTCTCTAACCACCGATATACAACATAATTAGTCGTTTTTTACCAAAATTTTTATCTTTTTCCTAAAGTTTTTAACTTCCACGCATCGCGTGTAAGTTATTTGTTTCACCAAAAGCCCATTTTCGAGTTCACTATGTTCCCACCACTTTTATGAGAAGTTTTTGGTACCAAAATGTGCGTCTCGATGAGTAGATTCATAATCTGCAGGAATTTTTCAATTTAAAGGCCATTAAAGGGTCAAAAAGCCAAAAACTGATTTTTTCGGTCATCAAATTTTGTTATCAGGGTCACAGCTTAACCATTAGACTTTCAGGAACTGATTCTTTTGCCATATGATCAGGCAATACAAGCGCCCAGGGGAATGGAAGCTAACTTTTTGATATATGCACAACTTTATAGACCTTTGAACAGTCAAAGTAGGGCCAAAAAACGCTCAAAATTGACCATTTTTGGCACCGTTCTCGCTTGTATTAAGCTCAAATTGGCTAATTCAAAAACCATTTCGGGGTATTTATGCCTAAAATGTATAGGCCAAGTTTCAGCCAATTTCGTCCATACCTGTGTCCACAAGGTCCATTTTTCGTTTTTTGGGTACGCATGGCAGGAGGAAGACAAGAAAAATTTTTGTTGGTCCTAAGGGTCCCTACCCACCGATATACACCATAATCAGTCGATATTTACCAACATTTTTATCTTTTTCCTAAAGTTTTTAACTTCCACGCATCGCGTGTAAGTTATTTGTTTCACCCAAAAAGCCCATTTTCGAGTTCACTATGTTCCCACCACTTTTATGAGAAGTTTTTGGTACCAAAATGTGCGTCTCGATGAGTAGATTCATAATCTGCAGGAATTTTTCAATTTAAAGGCCATTAAAGGGGTCAAAAAGCCAAAAAACTGATTTTTTCGACCCCCCAAAAATTTTTCTCGGTCGCGCTATCGCGCGACCTCGAATAATTTTACACCCCATTTAAAGAATTTTTTAAAAGAAAATTTTACTTTCTTCTTGATAGTTTGTTTTAAAAAGGATTTAGTAGCATTTTTATTTATTTTTTTTTATTATTATAGTTTTTGGCGATCTATACTTCATATTCTTTTTTTCTTAAGTATAAAATGTTAATCATAAACTTCACTAAACTGCTAAAAATGTAGTCTGTATTAATATTTGTGAAATTTGCATTTTATAAATTCCTTAATGTACGAAATGGCACTTTTAAGTAACGTTTTAGGTCCATTTGGGAATTGTGAAGAGCTGTGCGGAATGAAACGAAGTTTCACAAACCATTGCTTCGCTTCGCTCAGCAATGGTTCATTCACTTCGTTTCATTCCGCACAGCTCTTCACAACTCCCAAATGGACCTAAAACGTTACTTAAAAGTGCCATTTCGTACATTAAGGAATTTATAAAATGCAAATTTCACAAATATTAATACAGACTACATTTTTAGCAGTTTAGTGAAGTTTATGATTAACATTTTATACTTATGAAATAGAAGAATATGAAGTACAGCTCGAACGTTAAACATAAGAAATACATTCAATTTGTTTTTTTTTTCGAAAATTTTGTAATATTATAATAAGTGTATTTATAATCTATCATAAGTCAAGCGTGGAAGTTCGTGGCTTTCTACGTAAGTCGTGTTTTTTAACATTGCGACCCCTTTGCAAATTACCAAGGAATTGTACGGTTCTCATCTGAAGTGCCTTACCTCGTAATTGGGCGATTCTTCAGATGACTTTTTTGAAAAATTATTCGAAGAATCAAAATTTCTCAAAAAATTTCCATTATCGCTATTCATTTTTTCTTTTAATTAGATGTAGTTTTGCTAAAACTTTATTATTCACTTTATTTTAAAGTCTAAAACTGTCTAATTATTAAGAATTTTAAGTTTTTTGACAATTACTTTGTGACAAAAAATTGAGTTTTCATCTGAAGAATTCAAAATTAAAGAAAACTAAACGCTGTATTAGTAAGGTTATTTTTTTGAATAATAGTTTTTATAATTATCTATCGATATGTGTATGCATTATTCCAATACATTGTGTAATTGAAGAGTTATTTTGACTTTTCTATCGATTTTTTGTGTCACAAAGTAATTTTTGAGCTTTTATTTTCCTAATCCACAAGAAAAATACAAAGCAAAAATTTTAAAAATCATTAAATTTTGACTGAAATTGACCTGATTTTTTCCAAATGATTGTTGGAACAGCATAAGAAAATTAAAATACATCATTCTTAATCAAACTTAATGCTTGAAATAAAATCTGTGGAATAAAATTGATACAAACTTTTTTGGAACTTGATTATGATTGACTACGGATTTTAAAAGCTCATTTTCAAAAAATTCAACCAATCTGGAGAATCGCCCAATTCTGTTTCAGAAATAGAAAAAAAAAAAAAAACTTAAATGTTTAAAAATTAAATCTTAATTATTTTATTGCTCGTTATAAATCTTGTTTAAAATGCAAAAACCTTTCCTAAATTCATTCACTCGATCAAAAAACAAAATCCTTTAAAAATAATTTTGGAGATATATCACAGAGGATGGCGTCAAATGTTCACGGCAAATCGGGCAATCACTCTTGTATTTTAGCCAGTCACAAATGCAATACCAACAAAAGACATGTCCACATGTTGTTAAGCTTAAATTATTTCGACTCTCCAGACATAAAGTGCACTTCTTATTATCATCATTTGAGCTCACATGTGAGTATCTTGAAGCATTACTTTTGGTATTTTCTCTTGTCGATTCCTCTTGACGCAATTTATTGTCATTTCTTCTTTCTTTTAATTTCAATAGTAAAGAGAAAACGACTTGCAAAATAGTCACAATACCGAGGAACTTATATCCACTAATATTATGATGATCATTCAGCCAGAATCGAACTAGTACGTAATGTATTCCCGTTAACTTTTTAGAAATTTGCAGTTGACCTGAATTGTTGAGGTAAAAAAATCCCCGTGACAGTGCCTTGATGTATGGAATTGATGACTTTATAAAAGTGATTAATTGAATGATTGTCCTGCGCGCCTCTGGAAGTAATTCCTCACTTTCATTCACTTTCTTTTCGTACTCCTTTAATATGCTGATTAATAAAGTTTCACCACCAAATTCCAGAACTATTGAAATCACTTGAAGTAGCTTGTGTGGCAAATTATCACTTTTATTATCTATTTGTAGAACTCCTGTATATTCTTCGCCCAAAGTCTGAAGTCTGTTTACAGCTGTAAATCCATGATAACATATATTTGTTAAGATTTTTATCACATCATTAAATTTTATGAAATTTCTATTATTTTTGGCTAAAAACTGTGCAACTTCCACTACATCTTGATTTATCTCGGTTGTATATTGCAAATCCTTTTGGATAGTTCTTATCACTTCTGGTTGACGGGCTGTTTTAATGTAATTTTTCTTCATTCTTTAATTTTTTATGTCCAATAAAACTTTTTGTTTTGATCAATTTTACTGAAAATCGTATAGAAACTGCAAATCGTATAAAAATTTGATCAACGGTCTTTTAATTTTTGAATTTTTTTTAGACTATTTTGAGTTTTTGAATTTTGACCGTTATTTTTTTGAGTCAACAGCATGTTGTTTGAATATGTATCTGTATGCAGTCAGGAACAAAATTTACGATTTTTTTAAATGAAATATTCTGCAACTTATCAAAATATCTTGAAATTGTTTTAAAAAATTAAAGAATTGCAAATATTTAACAACCTTAAGAATTCAAAATAAAAAAATACGTTTTAAATCACAATTCCTGAAATTTAAATGAAACAATGCATGACTTAAGGCTCGTTCAAATAGAAACATTTATTTGATACATAATAACTGATTTTTTTTCTTTCTTGAATTAATCTAATTAATATTGCGATGAAAATATTAACATTTTTTAAAGGCAAAGAAAAAATATAAAGACTTAAGACATAGGAAAAGAAAATATATAAAAAAAAAACTTAATAATTAAATACATATATGCATATTAGGCAATAACTAAACCTAATTTTGATCAGTTTTGAAGGCAAAAAGGTACGAAAAAAATATTTTAATAATAATTATGATAATTAACAACAATGTATGGAGTATTCAATTTGAATTATTATTATTATAATTAGTGGCTAAAATTTGTGATGTATCGAGCATAATTTTCGAGTTGGATCGAACCAAGAAAATTAAATGACATTCATCGTAGATGGTCAAGTCGATTTTTGTGCGCACGAGACCATTCAACACTGTTGCTCTCGACAAATCTAGCCAACGTTGCAAGGTTAATTCTCGCTCACGCAATGGTCCATTAATTGATACATCACTTGGTCCCCATAAAACGTATTCTAATACTGACTTGATTCTGTAAATGGAAAAATTATTTTTTAATTAATTGTTGAAAATCCAATGAATTGGCAATAAATTAACTCACTTTGTAAGAGTATCTGCACGCTCTTGAACAAGTAAATCTGATAAAAGTTGTGTTAGCTTCGTTTCCGGTAAAATTTCTTTAATTACTTTCAAGGCACATTGACATAAAGTTCCCATTACTTCGTCGTCATCTCGCGATAAATCTGAGTTGGTGCTGGAATTTCAATTTTTTTAGAAGTTTGTCGATTTTTAGCGGTTTTGAATTATTTAAAAAATAACAAAAAAAATATTCAAAAATTAACAAAAAATCAAATTTTGAAAATTTTTAAAAATATCATATTCACACCAAATTTTCAATTTGGGTGAATATATTGCTTTTGTATAAAACTGAAAACCACATTTTCTAACTTGCTGCTTCAGGATTACAATTTTATCCCATACTGTCTATGGTGGAAAGTCTGTGCCTGAAAATACCAATCTAACAGTGAAAACCGCATCTCATTTGGTGCTTCCAGTCAAGAGAAATCGCAAAAAAACGCATTCTGTCATTTAGCAAGTTAGCAAGTTAGCAAGTTAGCAAGTTAGTTTCCGCGATAACTCAATTTCAACGAAACGTTAAGACTTCGGGTTTTTTGCATTTGATTAATATTGACCCAAGGAAAACCGGTATAGTTTTTGGAGTCATGAGCTGCTTCCTGTGAGGCACAATGGACGAAAATGTGCCATTTTTGACCAAAATATGCAAAAAAATTTACATTTTCTTTAATATCTCAGACATAACTTAACCAAATGATTTGAAATTTTCGGTGTTAGATTAAGCATTATTTAAGGTATAATTCACACTATAATGACAAAAAAATTTTCATGCGCAGTGTAACAAAAAAGTTGAAAAATCGAAAAATTTTTCGTGTTTTGACACAAAATTGTTTCGTTCTCCTCAATATTAAGTCCAAATGGAATAATTCCAAAAACGTCTAGAGATATAGATGCACAAAATGTATATGCAAAGTTTCAGCTCATAAAAATGAAACCAATGAGTACTAGGTCAATTTGAATTTTTGCCTAAATATACCCTCTTAATGCGCATATTATGAAATTTTTTAACATATACAGTGTTCTAGGACCTAAAAACATCCAAATACATCGAATTCTATCAAAAAAACCCGAAACCATACTTTATCATATTCACACCAAATTTTCAATTTGGGTGAATATATTGCTTTGTATAAAACTGAAAACCACATTTTCTAACTTGCTGCTTCAGGATTACAATTTTATCCCATACTGTCTATGGTGGAAAGTCTGTGCCTGAAAATACCAATCTAACAGTGAAAACCGCATCTCATTTGGTGCTTCCAGTCAAGAGAAATCGCAAAAAAACGCATTCTGTCATTTAGCAAGTTAGCAAGTTAGCAAGTTAGCAAGTTAGTTTCCGCGATAACTCAATTTCAACGAAACGTTAAGACTTCGGGTTTTTTGCATTTGATTAATATTGACCCAAGGAAAACCGGTATAGTTTTTGGAGTCATGAGCTGCTTCCTGTGAGGCACAATGGACGAAAATGTGCCATTTTTGACCAAAATATGCAAAAAAATTTACATTTTCTTTAATATCTCAGACATAACTTAACCAAATGATTTGAAATTTTCGGTGTTAGATTAAGCATTATTTAAGGTATAATTCACACTATAATGACAAAAAAATTTTCATGCGCAGTGTAACAAAAAAGTTGAAAAATCGAAAAATTTTTCGTGTTTTGACACAAAATTGTTTCGTTCTCCTCAATATTAAGTCCAAATGGAATAATTCCAAAAACGTCTAGAGATATAGATGCACAAAATGTATATGCAAAGTTTCAGCTCATAAAAATGAAACCAATGAGTACTAGGTCAATTTGAATTTTTGCCTAAATATACCCTCTTAATGCGCATATTATGAAATTTTTTAACATATACAGTGTTCTAGGACCTAAAAACATCCAAATACATCGAATTCTATCAAAAAAACCCGAAACCATACTTTATCATATTCACACCAAATTTTCAATTTGGGTGAATATATTGCTTTTGTATAAAACTGAAAACCACATTTTCTAACTTGCTGCTTCAGGATTACAATTTTATCCCATACTGTCTATGGTGGAAAGTCTGTGCCTGAAAATACCAATCTAACAGTGAAAACCGCATCTCATTTGGTGCTTCCAGTCAAGAGAAATCGCAAAAAAACGCATTCTGTCATTTAGCAAGTTAGCAAGTTAGCAAGTTAGCAAGTTAGTTTCCGCGATAACTCAATTTCAACGAAACGTTAAGACTTCGGGTTTTTTGCATTTGATTAATATTGACCCAAGGAAAACCGGTATAGTTTTTGGAGTCATGAGCTGCTTCCTGTGAGGCACAATGGACGAAAATGTGCCATTTTTGACCAAAATATGCAAAAAATTTTACATTTTCTTTAATATCTCAGACATAACTTAACCAAATGATTTGAAATTTTCGGTGTTAGATTAAGCATTATTTAAGGTATAATTCACACTATAATGACAAAAAAATTTTCATGCGCAGTGTAACAAAAAAGTTGAAAAATCGAAAAATTTTACGATTCGCTGTACTTTAGTTATAGTGCTAAATGCGCGCTGAACAGATGTAGGGTTTTAAAACGATTAATAATGAATGATGTAATCTATAATCAGTAGATAAAGTATAATTATTTTTTTCTCTAATTGAAATCAAAAGAAGTTCTACTGGTGGTGTGAATATACCCATGAAGCGTGATCCGCTTCCACAATGGTCTGAAATCAAAAAAAGTGTCCAAAATTTATATTTTGTTATAAACTTTAGAGGTCGCAAAGTTTTGGTTGATTTTCTTTATTTTGAAAGTGTCAATAGCTTTATCATGCCTTAATTATACATCTCTGAAAATATGAGCTTATGATATTTAAGATAAACATGATTTTTCATTAAAAATTTAAAATTGTTTCCAAAAAAAATTTGCGCACGATCAAATTTGTATGGAAAAATTTGGAAAAACAAGTGAAATTAAAATGCAAATTTCTCAATTTCCGCATATTTCCGCATCGTCAGAGTATGATTAGAAGGTAAATTAATGCTCAATCTTACGATGCATGTGAGTTTCAGAGGCTCATTCAGGCGACAAAATAATGTAACTAGCGTTTAAAGTTTTGGAAATTTTCAAAATTTTAACTGTATTTTCCCTAATGATAAAGCATTTGGCTAATGTTTTAGAAGCTTTAACATAAAATTTGAGCATTAATTAAGGTATTGACAGTGATTAGAACATAGAACAAACGAGAGAAAGTGGAAAAATTTATGAAAACTTTTTCATGGTGTTTTTGTAAACAAATTTTTCGTGACTTTGGATAGTTATTGACAGAGTTAGACAACGATTGGAAGCTTGATATTTTCACAGAAGATGCGTTAGTTTATGTTTTATAATACTGCATTTAAATGATGAGGTTTAAAAGACACGACTTAAAATAAATTTTGGACACTTTTTTCGATTTCAGACCATTGTGGCTTCATTACTAGTTTTTTGAATAAATTTGAATTTTTGAGAACCGTTAAATTTTGAATATTTTTTGACCGTTATTTTCTAATTTTTTCAAAACAAAAATTTCAAAAATTTTGATATTTACCCTTGCAAAATACACAGTCTAGCCTGCTGTTCCTTATTGTCCATTTCTCGGCACACAATAATATTCATAAGACTCATTGGCATCTCTTCAATTCCCTTAGCCTGCATACATTTCAAGCCATTCACAAGTTGCAAGACAATAAATCCAACTTCACGACACAGCAAGTCATCAAAAAGACCACCTTTGCTTGGACTTTTTGTACCGTCAAGTGCTAATGCTGTTGCATTCGGTGATTTCTCATTCATTGATATTGTATCGACATTTTCATCACTTCCAGTTAAATTACCAAAAAGACTGTTATTTTGTATTTTTGATTTCATGACTGATCCCATCATTTCAAGCGTTTCAACTTGCATTTTTGGAAGAACTGTTATGGTAGCTGTAATTAAAAAATATTCCATTGAATAATGGCAAAAAAAGTCAGCAATTAAAAATCATTTACCTTGCACCATTTGAATTTTAACTGTTGGCATTGATGGTAAATAATTATTTGGAACTAAATCACAAAATTCAGTGATTGGATTTAAAGCACCCGATATACCACCACTCATTTGATTTAATTCACTGCCAGAGACCATTTGATTAGCATCTGATGTGAGTACCAATGTAACATAAATTGAATTTTGCCAAACTGCTTGATGAAAGACACGCTTTCCAACGACCAGACCAATAGAATCGAGTATAATGAAATCATCAAATCGTAAATTTAAGCAATTTGCAATTGGACGCAATGATGGTGGAATTGATTGAGGTTGTTGAAGCTGTGTGTTGATGGGGGATTAAAAAAAGATTAAGATTAGTAATTAATTAACCCAGAATATTATTTTTAAAATTTTTAATTACCTGATCTAAGACTTGAGAAAGAGCTTCATGATTTGCAACAATTACGGCTGAATAATTATCCTCTAAATTTGTGTGCACAACACTCCGACCTTTTCTTAATCTTAATCGACTTACGATTTTATTGCGTGACGATCCCTATTTGTAGAAGAATTGAATCAATTCAGAAAAGATTTAAAATTAGGTTCATCTGTATTAAACTAGCGGTGAATTAAAAATTATTATTATTTTAATTTACCTGACATCCGTCAGTTAAATCGCTTTGTGAAACATCTAAACATGCTGCATCACTTCCACAAAAACTGTATGGCGAATAGATTTCGGATTCTCCTATTTCGCTGCCACAATAAGAACGTGTTGCATTACCTGTTTGGAATTATTTTAAGAAGAAAAAAAAAATCACAATCAAGATCCATTTATAATTTTTATTGAGGTTATTATTGTTAAGTTTTTGCTATTCTGCGCATTTTCACAAGAAACGATAAAAAAATATATTTTTGTATTTTCTTTGCAAATTAAAAAATTGATTTAAAACGTATAAAGTAAAAATTATTTGAATTTTTTTTTTAAAAATTTGATTCTTCAAAAATTTCAAATTTTTTGTGACCGTTATTTTTTTAAATTTTAAAAATTTTGTCTTTAAAAAAAATTGATCATCATTTTTCAAATCTAGTTTGACCGTTATGAAAATAATATTGTGAAAGTTTAAATATTTTTTGACAGTTATTTTTTAAATATGTTGAGACAATTTTTAAACAATTTTTGACAGTTATAAATCACTCGTTTAACAATCACAACCGTATTAGTCCACATAAATCTCCAAAAATTCATCCATGACTCACCAAAAGTCAACGTTGGGGAGCACATTCCATTATCTGGATAGCTAGAACGATGATAATTTAATTTGGCACTAACATTAATGGGCTCGTAGCTGGCTGCATTATTATTTCTCAAGCCCATATTACGATTATTACTGTAATTTATTAAAGGCAATGGAGATGACACATTCGCAATAATTTGTTGCTGTGGAGGTGTTGGCGAACGACTATTATCCAATAAATTTGAGTCTGACGAGCTTAACTTCTTATTTTTCAAGTAGCTATCAATTGTTAAATTCATTTTTTGGACAGACGACTTCAATCCATCACTATTTACAAAGAATGTTGTCTGCTGCTTTGTGACACACGGTGATGATGATTTAGACGGTTTTGTATCATTTTTCAGTGCATTATTCTCAAACAATTCAATCTTACTACGCGTTGATACATTTTCAATTTCAGGTAATTTCTTTTTACAATCACCATTAACAATTGTTGTGGATGATGTCTTCAAGACAGGCTTTGCAATAATTTGATCTTCATTTTTACACGTCTCAGTGTGATCATCATCACTTTTATTGTTAACATCTTTCAAGTCATCAATTTCAATATTGCCATTAATACTTTCGCCAACTGGTTGTCTACGTTGTAATTCCAATGTCTTTGCTTCACGTTCTCTCATACTATTTGTTCGTTCTGGCTTTCGTGGTGCAATTGAATTCCTTATCTCACCTAAATTAGCATAAACTGTATCATTCGATGTTGTTTTCGTTGTCTTTTGTTGCTCGACATTTTCAAACTCTAATTTCGTTCGGAGCTCATTATTTTTTGGCGGAGGTGGACGAGTTGGTTTATTCATCTCTAATTTAGTCGAATCACTACGATTTGGTGGCATTGGTGGCTTTTTATGGCTCGATACAGACTGATTCTTTTCAGTTGTTACCGCAATTGTTGGTGTACTTGGTTGTGATGAGCTTACAACTTCAACGCCAGAATTATTAATGTCTAATGGATGAATAATGATTAAGCGTGGCTTAACTTGTGGTGCATTAAATGCATCATCACTTGGACTTGTTGGAATATCGGCATAATGACTGTAATCTTTTTTCGGTGTATGATCAGTCTTACTATTTCCCATTCGTAAAAATTTCTTAATTGAGAATTTTTTCTTCTTTCCTTTTTCAAGATCAGCTAAGGAATCAGATGAAAATGATAAGCTATGACGTGGTGCTGGTTCTGGTGATGTTGGACTTTGTAGCTTCTCGAATTTCTCTAATTTTTCTTGTGCTTCATGTGCCTTATTGAGATGATTAAGACTACGAAATTTAGGATTAATTGCAGGATAATTTCGTGGCTCTTTTAATTGCACTGTATTTGTCTTTATCGAGAATTTTGATTTTACGTGACCAAATTCTTTAAAGCTTTTTAATGGCTCTTCATCGATGAATGGTTCCTCTTTAAATGTCTTCATTATTTCACTTTCGTTGTTTTGTGGTGGCTCTGGAGCTCGTGACTTTTTTGATGCTTTTGTGTCTAATGAATCGTTTGACAGTGATCGTTCTTTGCTAATTACCTGTGTAAAAATTATTAATTAGTTTTTGATTTTAAGAAATAAATGAAATGTGTTGATGAGTAACGATTTTTTTTAAATTTAAATTTTAACGATTTTTTTTTAATTTAAAATTTAGCGGTTTTCAAAAATTCAAATTTTAAATTATTTTGAAAATTCGTTAAAATTTTGAATTTTTGAAAGCCGTTAATTTTTTTAAAAAATTTTTGAATATGAAAAATTCAAATTATTGAAAACTGTTAAAAAATTTTAAAATTATGAAAATTGTTAGAAAACGTAAGTGAATCAGTCATAGAAGTTATTAACAAAAGGATGTTAATTACCTGTTGAAGTTGCATGATGATTTCAGCATTACGTTTCTGAAAGGGCTTGACAACATTCACACTTACGGGTTTTAACGGCACTTTTGGCTTATTAGCTGTCGAGTGTAAAAATGATGTTCTCGGATCGATCGTTTGCTGTGAATTTTGTAATGATGCAGGCGCTGGTGATGTTTCAGAACTACCATCTGGATCACTACGTCCATCGGGAAGTTCACGGTTATTTGCCAATGCCTTATTAATCTCATTTGTTACTTGAATGTCTTCATAATCGGAACTATTATTGCTGTTATTAATGTCTTTTGATGATTGCGATGTTCCTTTAATTCCAATTCCACTGTCTGATTCACTGCGTCCATTTGACAATTCTTCGTCACTAGAACTATCAAAACTCGAGCCAGTCGAATCGAGTGCGTCTTCTAAGTGATTTTTTGTTACAATTAATCCATCACATGTTATTTTACTCGATACAAATGTACTTTCCATCAAATCGTATGATTCAGCGCATTTCTTAATTGAATCATTATGTGAGTTTTGTGATGACACAAACATATCCGAAATTACTTGATTTGAAAAGAAACTCGATTTTTCAAACTTATTAATAATTGATGCTTCAACATTCTCAGATTCAGTCTTATTTTGTTGTATAATACTAACGTCAATTGTTTCATTCTTCGTTGAACTGCTACCATCAGCAATATTTTCATAACTGTTTCTCGTTTCAACAACATCATAATAATCGGATGTTGTACCAAATTCTAAATCACTTTCTGACTCGGAATTCTTTGAATTCGTGCAGACTTGAATTTTTGGCTTTTCCTTATCTTTCAATATTGCATTATTTCGCATGATTGTGCGTTTATTGTTATTATTTGATGTACATGTTATATTTGTAATTGAGTCTGATGATGAGATGACGGCCGATGTGATACTATCGTGATTTTTAATCTCGACCTAATTTTTTTGTGAATAAATATTATATTCAATTAAATATCAAGAATAAAGAATATAAATATAATTACCTTAATAACGTCATTTTTCGTTGTTTCTTCCACAACTTTAACTGGAACTGATTGAGTTTCATTTACAAGAATTTTCTTACTCAATAATGTCTCATTAATCTCTTCAAGCAGTGACTTTTCACTACTTACAAAATCTGTTGGCGACTTATCAACTTCATCGTTTAGCGATTCGGAAGCAATAACTTTTGTCTGCTGCTGTTGTTGTTGCTTTGATGCCGATGAAAAACTATCATCTGAAGTGTGTGTTATTGACTTTAAGATTATTCCGTTATTTTTTGACTTATCACTTTTCTTATCATTTGAATCATTTGATGGTAATTTCGACTTAATGTCAAACTTTAAAGGCATTGATGATGTTGAAGATGAATTGCCACTAAATGGCGTAACTGAGATTTTTAATGTTTGTTTTTTGCCAGTAGCATCTTTCTGCGGTGCTCCAAGTTTTAGAGCAGCAAAAGATCGCTTGATATTCACGGTCGGATCGCCAAGTAAATTTCCATTGTTCATATTAAATTCCGTATTTGTTTTTGTTAATTTTTGCAACTCCTCATCATCTTCATACACTAATTCTTCGCTAGTTTTGTCTGGAATGTCATCACCATCATCATCACTATTGCCTTCATCAAGCCATTCGCCTCCTTCCCCTATGACCTAATAGATTATTTTTTTATTTGTATTAAAGAAGTCACAGACTATTAATTTTCATGGTCACTTTTTTTTGACTAAATTGTAACTTACCTTACTAACTTCTGATGGAAAATTAACTGACTTCTTCTTATGTTTCTTACTTGATGGTAATGTTGTCTTTATTATACTTTTTGATGGTGCATTTAACACTCGTTTTGGTGTCAATGGAATTGATTTAATTGTTTGCAAAATTGCTGCATGTTCCTCTTTTGATTTAAAACAATTTGAACATAAATCCTTCTTCCACGCATTCTGAATAAATCGTGGACATTGCGTTACAGCTATTGATGACATGATGTGTTAAGCTGTGCAATTTTGAATGAATTTACTCAAATTTTCCTTTCTTTTTTTTTGTTGTAATATTTTGTATTAAAATATTAGTCTCAACTATGTTTAATCTCATTAATCCATAACCCGATAGAAGTAAATTGAAATGTCAAATGCTATAATGAAAAGAAAGAGAGAGAGAGAGAGAGAGAGAAATAGAAATAAGGAAATGAGTATTGGATCTTTTAATGAACCGACGAAAATTGAATTTAATTGGTTAGAAGAAAAAGAGGCAGCCTTCGTCGTTAATTTTCACTTAATTGGCTTCTGACACGTATTAATAGTAAGTATTTTACCTTTTTAGATTGTTTTAATGACAATTTTACAGATAATTTAAATAAATTAAGATTTTTTTCGATAATCACAAAATTTTCATTGAAAAATTTTTTATATGAGTGTTTGATTGTGTTTTTACATGAAATTTGACCGTTAAATTTTCAAAAACTCACTAACACTAACAAGATTCAAAATTTTCAAATTTTAAAAAACCGTTGACATTTAAACATTCATTAAATTGTCTTTATCGATTTAATGTCGATTCTAGTGCCAATACGGATTTAAAATCCATATAAACAAATGCCAAAATAATGAAATCAGTGAAATGACATCATGGTTTACTTTCGATAATATAAACACAATACACGAAAGAGGCATATGCTTGCAAGAAGCAGTTAATCATTCAGTTAAAGTGTTAAATGAATCTAATTGTTCTACTTTTTCTTCCTCTCTTAATCACCACTCACTTTTTAAATTTAATTTTTTTTATTTTATTTTTCTTTCTCATCCAAGCTTTATTTTTCTTAAAATCATGAAATCTTATTTCTAACCGAAGCAGAACGTTGTGTACACATGCATCAAATAAGATGTATTCTCTCCATTTACACATACATTTCTTCACTTCTCGCGATTATGTAAACTTTCATCTTCATTCAGTAATTTTCATTTTATTTTATTTAATTTTTTTTAAGGTATGTAGAAAGGAAAGAAATATTATACTCAAATGCTGGCCTCAATTTATTTCATAATAATTTTCGGCACGATTCTATTCAATCTGTTCGTTCCTCACAATTATATCTACATTATTATTTTTTGGATGGTCTATTACATACGGTTTATTTTTATTTCTAACAAGTTCTCTTCAGTAATCTTCAATTTTTATTTCTTGCTAGTCTGTGGTAATCAAAATGTAGTAAAGATGCTCATTTACAGTGTCTAAATTATCCATTAAAATGTCTTTTTAGAAATTTCTTTGTTGGGAAGTGTTTTTTTGAGGTTATGTCTGGTTTTTTAAATGTTTTGACTGGCTAGGAGGTTGGGTAAGAAACTTTTGGGTGGATTTAAGTTTTAAGATCTTTTATTTATCTAAAAATTGTCTTGAATAAAGCTAGAAATTCTAATTTTGATCTGCTAACTATAAGAGCACCTAACCTAGAAATTATTATGAAAATATCAAACTTGAAAGATTCCATTTCACTTTAAAATTCCTGTCACATAACCTCAAATTACCCCAAAGACCCAAAAAACTCCAAAAAGCGCCACAATCACGAAATTTTCATCCATTTCTTAATTACCTCTTCCCCACAAAAATATCCACTTAAACTCAATTCACACTAAGCTTTAGAAATATCCAACAGTTGCAATAATACAAATGATCATGTCTAAAAATGAATAAATAATAATAAAAGTGTAAAGAATAGAAGAAAACGAGAGAAGTGTGTCACAATCATCTTCAAGATTGTTATCGCTTTTTTTTTTGCTTATTTTTTTTTCTTTACTCTTCATCTAATTCAGTCATTGTGCCTTTTTCACACTCAAATAAAAAATAAGAAATAGAAAAAATTTATTTAAAATGTCATAAAAAATGAAAAAGATGGGAAAAAAATTGAAGAATGTCATTTAAAGTATGAATTTCTAATTTCATGCTATTACTTACAAATTAATGTCGAGAAAGATGAAAGTGATTAAATATTTTTTTTATTTTTCATGATAGCATAAAGTATTTCACTTTACCATAATTATATTGCAATTATACTCTTTAAATTTATTTACTTTCCGGAGCAATTTTAATGCACCAGTGAACCTCTTTTTTCGCTCTCTTCAGACTTGTCTTCATTCCTTCATAATTACATTGCAATCTACATTTGCCATGAAATGATATATGTATGGTCAGGGATGTAATCTTGGATGTGAAGTATGAAACAAAAACAATCAAATTTTTGAGGTTATTTCTTGAATTTTTTGCAATTTTTCACTTTCCATACCCAAAATTCAAGTCAACAACCCTGTATGCTGGTCACTGCATCAATTATGGAAGAAAAGAAACAATACAACAAGTACAGACTCAATAATTCACCTTCTCGAACAATTGAATGGAATATTTTTTTTGCATCATGCATAGACAGAAAGTCAGGAAACTGCGAAATTGATTGATATGTTTGATGCATCTATCGACTAATTTGAATATGTATTACATCACATACTTCACACGTCGAGGAGCACTTAATGGATGAAATTCACACTTTTTCTCCATCAGCTTAGTTAATATACAATAATTTATGCTCTGATTCGCTGCTCCTTCGCATAAATAGCTTTTTTAGTGCCGAAAAAAATGAGCATAAAATTAAAATATATTAAAACAATGCATTGATGCTAAATGGCTGTTACTTAATAGGCAAGGTGTTTTGTTAATAAATAGCGCATTAAGCTGGTGATAAACCAAGAAATAAACAACAATGCAAGTTTCAAAAATTTCTTTTGATAGGCTTATGAGTGATTTATAGCATCATTATATTATAATTCATGCTTATTATGTCTATTATTGTACTTGATATGTCTTTTATGTTTGAAAATTATGATAAGTCTCACAAAGCGTTTATCTACACTAACTTAAAAAGCCATTGAGACGAGAGAGGAAGCGAAATATCAATTTTATAGTTTTCAATTGGAATTGAAGAGGAAAAAAAAAATTCCACACGTCGTAAAATTGCAAGCTGTGGAAAATAATTTTTTTATTGCATTTTACGGGAAATTATTGCAGTTTTTTATGCTTGCTGAGTAGATTCTTTTGAGCTTAAAATATGTGGCAATAACCCTTTAATGGATTTATCGTGTTTAGTAGGGAATTTAATGTCTTTTTAAATGATGACAACTTGAATATTGAAAACTTAATAACTTGATTTGATGCTGGAATCTAGTGTAATTGGTAATACATTTAATGTTTCATTTGTCACAGTTTTAATTACAAGATCCAGTTACTTTAAACTGTTCTAAATTATTAAAAATTATAAATTTCATGCAATTTCTCACACGAATATTTTCTGAGTAAATTTGGTTCAACATTCTTTTACCACGAGATTCATATCGAATGCCTGCTAGGCTTCATCTTAAAAACCACAACTCCTGTTATTCCTCAGTTCCATAATTAGTCATAGAAGCGTCAAAAAATTATCATTCTCAGTTAATCAATTCATGACTCACAATGTAACTAGTCTTGACTCATCTACCTGCAGTGACTTATTTACTTGTTTCAATCCTTAATTGACAGTTTAATGGAAAAGTTCTTTAATTATTGAAAAAAATCACAATAATCCCTGCTGTTCATAATATTGTGCATTTATGTGTGAGCACGCATAGAGTTTAATTTATGAATTCATTTTTTTTTTTTTCGGGAATATTAATGAATGCTATAAAAATGAAAATAATGCGGCACTTTGAAGATGCTTGACCAGCATGCATGTCTAATACATTTATCACATTGAATGTAATTTAAACAATAAATAAAGAGCTGAGAAGAAGAGAAGAAGTAGAAATTGTGAAAGTATTCATTGTTTTCCCATAAATTTTTTTTAGTCTTTAAAGCATTCAGCATGCAGGTACATCTCAACAGGTATATAAGTGTGTATGGTGCTAATTAGATGTGGATGTGTATAAAGATGAAAATTCTTGGTTGTCGTGTTAAGTATGTGTCTCTATTGATTTGAGCATGCAAGCACGTAAGTTGGACACTGCTCCATTTTCATTTGAATTATATAGTACAAGAGATGTATTATCAAAAAGTATCACGAATTGGAGTCACAAGTAAGCAGAACAGAAAAAAAGACAGAAAATGAATAAATAATAATGGAAATTGTCCAATACCTCAATACCTATCAGCCTTATTGGGGTCGATGCAAATTGTGTAATTGAAAATTTCAATCATGAAAGAGATTTCAACGAAAAAATAATAATAATAATAAAGGAATGGTGACACATACCACACACAATATATTATTGCAGACTAAATGGACACATAGTGTAGGTAGTCTGATGATGATTCTTATGAATTACAATAATAATGGAGACAAATGATTACGAGTTGGAAATGAATAAGGAAAGGAAATTTGAATTTTAAATTTTGTTGATTGTTGGATTTTTTTTTTTACTTTTCAGAAAGTTGCAGCAACTACCGATGACAAGACAAGACAAAAATGCAATGGACTTTTAATACATACAATTAAGAGTTAACAATCTATCAAAATAAAGAAAAAGAAACCTTTCGATTTCTTGGCAATTTATGGAAATGGAAAAATGTTGTTTATTTCCATTTGTTGAAGAAAATGATCAGCCTTAAAATTTATTATTCGAAAATAGTCACGTTAAGATTCAATCACAGCAATTTCTTCATTAGTTACAACTTTTATACAAAATGCACCTTAATAACAAAGGAAAAAGTTGTTTGTAGACAACTTTCATAATAATGCACAAAGAAGGAAGAAAATAAAGATAATCATTATCATTCATTAGGAACTTGACAATTGAAAAATTAAGCACTTAATTTGAATAGTGTGAGAAGAAGAAAGGAACAACCTTAAACGTGCATTTCTATTATTTTTTTTATCAGAAAGTAGAAATATTTAATGGAAATCTAATATTAATGCATACACAATACAGCATCATATATCACAATTTAAATGAGCATTCAAAACAATATTTGCGTCGCTCATTCAATTGCATTTATTAATAGCGTGGATGCAAGCTTTAATAGATGAAAGTAAGTAAAATAATCCAGGAAATGTCAATGTGGAAATCATCAGTAAGCACTTTACAGCATTCGCAATTGTATTTGATGATAGCTTACTTTTTGTCTCAAGCTGTTCAATTTCCAGGCTACTATATTTTCTTCATTAGTCATTTCTTAACAAATATGACATTAAATTTGTTAACAACTTAAATAACAATAAAACCTGTATCAAGTGTGGTCGGTACCCTTAGTACCTGTGGGTCCTAAGACCAATAATAAACCAGTTTCTGTATTTCTTATTTCTAATTAATTAATTTTATTATTTAATTCTTATCTACTGTCTTTACATGTTACTGGCTATATTCTATCTAAATAATTATTCTCACTTATGCATACGATTATGCATAAATCAGAATAATGGAATGAGAAGAGAGTAACTGTCTTACCTCTCTCCTACACAAGGTCTCGTGTTTTTACAATTTTTAACAATGTTTGACATTTGACTCATATTCAGCCTGCAGCAAAAACATTTTCAGTAGCTCAGCAGACGGTTTAAATTGGGTGTTGTGTGGAATTTTGAGCCATTATTCGGTAATGCTTTTGTGATCATCAGAATGAAATATTTACTAACCATTTAATAAAAGAATAATTCTATACAGATAAAATAATAAAGATGTTTACTGTAAGAGAGTTGAAAACACACTAAATATTTGTATGAAGGGGAAAATAATTATTACAAAAGGGAAAACAACTTATTTTAGTTCCATATATAATTTAAATATGAAACGACTGTTGATGTATTCTCAAAAAGATGTCAATTAGAATTCAGAATAATCATCTAAGTAGGATAGACAGTCCAACTCACATCTGACAAAGATAAATATTAGAATATTCGAACCATAAAAGTCATAGTGACTCATTCAAAAAGATATCGATTTACATCTGCATAATCTAATATCCATGACAACTAGTTTCTTGTCTCTCTTAAATGCCGATAACGCCTACTTACTTTTTCGCCTTCCTCTTTTACTCCATATCAGCAATAACAACATTTTTATTGATGGTCAATTTAAAGATTTTTTGTATTCAAAAGTTTTCAGTCACAAGTCAATAAATTAAATCCACGACAATCAAGTTAATCTTTTTGATTAAGCGACTTAAAATAAAATAAGATTTTCATTTTCTTAATACAATAAACTTAATGTACCATGAGAAAAATATAAAAATATTTTTTTTCCCAACCTCTTTATGGCTGTGTCAATTGCATCATAAATGTAGATTAAAATCACTTACATGCAAAAAAAGATTAAATGATTTACAATGATTTACATCGTTGAAGCAGAACATGAGCAGAAATTATGAGCAATTAACATTTTTTTGAATACAAAAAGTAAGTTTCTTGAATGAATTGTGCGAACATAAACAGAAAGCAACATCAGTAATGGTTGCTGTGAATAAAATTTTAAAATTATACTCGATGCAGTTTCATTGAGGGTTGTTCACAAGTGATGTCAGTTGAGAATAAGGATTTTTTGTTCTTTTTATGATTCATTAAACAGTTTTTAAAGCTTCTTATGTCACCCATCAAGATTTTGGATTTTTAGACCTCCTCCTCTGTCACACAGTCTCAGACCCCGTAACCCCCTTAGAATTGGATATCATAAGTAAATGACCCCAAAGTAGCTCCATAGTTCTCATTGCTAGACGTCATATAAGAACGATTCCCGATGGATAAATTTATGGAAATCACTTCACGATACGAAAGCAAAAAAATACTTCAGAAAATTATTGAAAATTTCCCTCGACAGCAGTTTATTCTTTAAAATAATAACAATAATGTGCATGCATAATGAATATAGTTCAAAAGTTCATTCAACTTATGTAAAAGCGAAAAAAAAGAAAGAAACGGCAAAGAAATGATTTTTCACAGCATCTGCTAACAATAAGAATCGCTCTTCTTTTTTAAAAAAACAAGCTTCTGTTTTAAATCTATAACAGTATTTATTAACTATAACTTGTATTTTGTGAATCATCAATGAAATCTCAGTCCATCTGCTCTTTATTAAACATCAAACCTCAACATTGAGAAAACGTGCCTTCTTTTGAATCATATTCAATTTCCCCAGAAAATAACATGAAAAATACAGAACGAGCAACATCACGATAGACACGACGTATTGAGACTAAACAAATGATTATTAACTCTATAAGACATCAATTTTGTTTATGTTTGCACATTACGTAATATTAAATGCTTCTTCTTTCACAACACACGACTCATGGGATTTCTCAGAAGAATTATTGTGTCTAAAATTACAATTTCCAAGGTTTGCTTCTTTCTGATCTTTAATTGCGCATCTTGGAAGGATAAAAATAGAAAATTTTAATTGTAATTGTTATTTACTGTTTACTAATTACTTGTGTAAACATAATTTTGTGGATTTGAGGTAGGTGATGATTGTTTTTTTTCTGGAAGATCCAGCTTGAAAGTATCAAACTTAAAATCAAATTTTAAGTTAATAACCTAAAATCTTGAATTGTAATAAAATTTATTTTTAATAAAAGGGAGTGAGCCTAAGTGCTAAAAAACATAAGTTAAAGCCAGTGGGCAGTTGTAAAAAAATGTATTTCCGTTCAAACTGGTTCCTCATTCTATTCATTTAAAGGTAAAATCATATCAATTTAATCCAAAAATTTCTTTTTGAAAACTTTCCTTAATTCCATCAAAACTTCAATCAACTCTTCATAATCCATAAAGCACACTGAATGAAAACTCTAATTGAATAGGAATTAGTACGCAAAGGAAAATGCATTAAAAGGAATGAAAAAGATTTCTTTACACAAAAAAATATTTGAAATAGAAAATTGCGGAAATTCTTTCATAAAAGAAATAAAATAAAAAAAAAAAACTTTTTTTATGTTGTTGTTAATTATATTTATTAAGGTCCGTCAGCTTAAAGCTATTCAAAGACCATTTACATTTCCAAATATATGTACATTAATTATTTTTTCACTTTCATTTTGATTTTTTCCTTTTCTTCCAACTTTTTGAGGGCAATTCTGCATTCTTGAGCAATTGCTTCGCTTTGAGACCATTGCGCTTCATTGATCTCTATTCCGTAATCATCTTCCATTTCTTCGTCTGATTGATTTGATTCTTCGTCACTTTCATTCTTGGCAATATTATATTTTAGCAATAAGCTAAAACGAGCTGAATTGTTATTTGGAACTTCTGACAATTCGTCAACGAATTTACAGAAATCATTAATTGTCTTTTCAATATCTGGAATTTTCCTCAACTTTTCTTGAGCTTCAGTCAATCTTTTGTAAAGATTATCCGTTTTCACTGCTTCTTGAAGCTTGTCTGCGTAAGTAATGTGATTATTGAGCTGTGTTGTAGTCAATTCATTACTGACAATTCTTGAATTTGTCGGTATTGGTTTTTCCTGAACTTTTGGTAATGCTGGAAACTGTGATGTCTCAATTTTGTTGATCTTCTTGATTTCTGTTGTCTTTTTTGTGCGTGATGCTAATATATCCACATATTTTTTATATATCGGACATCCTCGATGATTAGCTGAATGATTTCCTCCGCAATTGCAACACTTAGGATCACCAACTTGAGTTTTTCTTTGACATTCGCCTACTGGATGTTGTGTATCGCATTTGACACATCTTGATGTATATCCACAACCTTTTGAATTGTGGCCAAACTGCTGACAATTAAAGCATTGTGTCACCTTGTTCTTCGGCCTCTTGAGATGCTCCCATTTGACGATGATAAAGTCAATGCTGTGATGATCCTTGTTGAGTTGATTAAGATTCATTCTGTCAACAAAATGAACTATGAAAATGACTTGATTGTCCTTCCGGACTAAGTCACTGACTTTGACTGCTGGTACACCGCTTCTTTTTAAAATGCTTAGCATTTCATCGCATGAAGTCAAGTAGAAGCCTTTCAACACAAAGCATTGATGCTTATCTGATGGTTCTGCAAATGTATGGAATCCAATTGATTCCTTTCTTAGATATTCGATGAGTTTATTCTTGTCCGATAAATTGGAACAAGTAACTTGAGTTGATGATTGTCCTCTTATTCTGCACAGAGGACGACTTGAAAAATTAAGAGTATCCAGCATGACTCTGATCTCCTGTAATGACTTTGGTATGAAGATTGGCTTAGCTGTCTTACTTTTTGGTTGCATTGATTCCATATTTTGTTCCATATCTATTGGTTTGTCGTCATTGCCTGTTTTTGGTTTTTTAACCTCAACTTGATTTTCCGGATTTGGAGAATTTGACTTTTTTCTTCTTCTTCTGGCCGTTCTCATTGTTCCTACTCGAAGAAAAACTTCTTAACTGCTTCCTGATTACTATTCCAGCTTATTATATTCGTAATAAAGCACTAAATTTAATTAATTTAAATTCTGTAAATTTTTTGATGTTTGCACATACGCGGGGCCGAGAACTTTTTTCCAAACTTTTTTTATGCAACACAAAAATTCAATGAAAAAAAAAGAAATATCTCTAGACCAAAAGTAATGATGAAACAAAATGTTTCAACAATACGAGAGCTTAGAAAAAAAGGAAATTTTTGTGTGATCATAAACACAAACTTAATAAATTGTGCAATATTTAGTTTCTTTCATCTTATTCTATTGCTGGCTGCTGTTTAAATACATAAATTGAAAGTATCATAAAATAATAATGAGAATAAGAAGTGAAATACAGACACGGCACAACTTGTAATGATGTTGAGTCTTTATTGTGAATTTTAAAACCTGTTTTTATTCATTCCATTCATCTTTGATGCTTATTATTGCCATTTTTAACTTTTTTTCTCTCTTTTCTCATTTGTTCCATCCATAGAATGATCATCTTGAGCATAGAACTTAAAATGGCAAATGTAACTGTTTTGTTGAAGTTTTTTTCACTTAATTTTTATGATTATGTAAGACTGCATATGTGTCTGCTTCGATTAAAGACTGATTAAGGTTCAACCTTTTGAAGTTCAACTTCTATGTCAGTCATGTGTCAATACTTTCAAAAGACTTCATTAAAATGTATTTAAAATCTGGCTTGTTTAAATCAAAATTTAAATTTTTAATGAGTCACAATAATTGTATTGTTGTCTGTAGCCAAAAAATCCATTAATATTCATGAAATTAAACTTTCATAAAAAAATTTATATAGAGTATCGTTTTAATAATTTCGTATGCATAGACACAAATCAATATTGTTATACATAATACATTAACGCTGATTTATTCATCCTTTTAAATGTGATAAGAAAGCAATAAAAACAATAAAAAAAAAAAAATCGACAGAAGAAAGTTTTATGAAATTTAAGATCGGATGAAATATTATGCAAATGCTTACGCAATAAGCTATAATAATTATAATAAAGTAATTAAATTTTTTAAGACATCATTAATAGGAGATATAAATGAAATGAAGCGAGGTAAATTTCCGTAATAAACTAACGATGACCAAATGGAATGAAAAAAAAAATATCAAGTCTTGCTTTTTTCTTCTTAACATAGACATATTTCAACTTCATGTTATGTCTAACAACTTTCCTTCGTCACATCACATATCATGCTATAATCAGTTACTAAATATGGTGACAAAACGGATGATGAATTAAATTTTTAAGTATGCAGTCACAGTATGCAAGGAAATTGATACTTTAAGTGATCGCAGTTGTGAGCGAAATTATTTTCACGCATAACGGTCAATTTAGAAAATTATCTCTTACTGTAATATTTGTGATTCTTAGCAAGATGTTTGAGAGTTAATTTTAAGCTTAAATTTTATTTAAGTAGTAATATTGTTGAGCTTTAAGCAAATTTAAGCTGTTGATTTATTTCAAAATTGATTTGATGATGTAAATGTTTATATAACTTACGACTTGGGTTCAAAACCTATATGATGATATTAACACTAGGGTTAAACTGATAAATCAATTTTTTTTTTTATTTTTAATACTTGATTTATGACAGTCAATTAAAGCAATTTAGCCCTTAATAGCTTCCTTCTACATTTCCTGAGACATCAAAAACATAAAAAGAAAGCCTAAAAAATACATAATTTTCAATTACAAAGCACAATAATCTTTCTAATGCTCAAAACTCCTGTAGTGCTTAAAAAAATTTCACCCAAAATGAGAAACATAATTGAGGGGAAAGCAGCTATTTAATACAAGAGATAGAAATGCAATCAAAAGAATTACATTACATGATCATGTACTCAACGCCGCCAAAAGCTGTAAATTAAATTTTCACTTTGATAAAATTTGAAATTAAGACACTTATTTTATACGGCAATTTAACAAAAGATATGTCTATGCTTTGGTTATAGTAAATAAAAGAAGAAAGAAGTACATAAAAAAATTCGGTATCTGAACAGTCAAGCAATGAATAATGGATCACTTTTCTCTATTAACTTGCAATTTGAAATGAATAGCGAGCAGCAAAATAATAATAACAAAAAAATAAAATAAAGTTAACAATGTAAAGGCAGTGAAAACGCACGTAGTGCCATTACCATTCAATTTAGAGCGGTCAACAAAGCGAAAATTGAAATTTTTCTTTTCAAACCTTGTTGCTCTATTTATATAGTCGCAATAAATTTATTTTATTTTTTTACAGTGCATGAAGTGTTGGGTTGCACATACAGATGATATTAAAGAAGTTGACATTGAATAGTGTAATTTATGTTGTAAACATTTTTATAGGAATTTTTTTGCTGTTTTAAGCTTCAAATTGTCTATAAATATTGAATTTCTAATAATACTCAAATCACAGGACTATGTAGTCATTGTTTATAATTCTCTCCATTTCTCATTGTGTGTTCCCGATTTTGCTCTTTTCAATCGTTTCTCGATTTCGAGTTAATACATGCCAGATGATATGGTTATTGAGTAAATTATCCACATTCCGAATGCCCCAAAGGAAAATATTTATGGCTATATATTTAAAACTGGTAGTTGTGATTCTAAGAACATAATAAAAGGACAAGTCAATGAATTATTGCTGATGTATGTCTACATTACTTTATATGCTACATTGTAATTGAAGTTCTATGAACTTTATTGCCATATTTGAGGTTATGTTCTATGGGGAATATCAACAATCACCATTAACACATGTGTTTGTAACATTTGCATTTGTGTGCTCTGATTCGTCCTATACAGTTTTAAAAATTTATGATAAACAATTCGGGTATGGAAAAAAGAACAAAACGGAAACAAGAAAAAAGATAAATTTTTTTAGTTCTCTCTGAAATTTCATTACGAAATGTTTAATCCGAGGAGACGTTCAATCTCTAAGAAAACTAAAGTTATTATTGGTATAGTTGCCTCAATTTTAGTTTATTTATTAATTTTTGGTCGTTTCCAAACGTACGAACAATCAGAAGTAATTAAAAATGCTAAGCCGGTAGCAGTTTGGGAATTTGTTGCTGATTTCAGTAAAATGAAGCAACTTAATCCAACAATATTGGATTTTAAGATCCTTTCTGATCATGGAAATAACGAGGATTGGACATATTCAGTAGAATATATAGAAAAATTATCACATTGGCCTTATTGGGAAAATATAATCAACGGCAACTTCCATGTTAAAAAAGTTTTAAAAGATCACAAAAATCTGTATCTTATCGAATCAACACATAAAGTTTGCTTCTTTACATTCTTCTGCCGTAAGTATTTCAATTTGAATTTCTAATTGCAATGATCTCAGACTGATCTGTATGTTTATAATTCGAAAATAAAAAAATTTCAATTTCCTTTTGCAAGTCAAATCAAATGGAGAATTTCAAATAAAGGAATCGAATGCTGATGATACACATATAACTGAAATTGTTAAGTATCAATGCCCTCCATTTGTGAGTACATTCTGCAGACGAGAGGTTGAATATCAAAGGAAGAAGATCATGCAGAACTTGACTTATCATTTTGCACAACTTCATCGACATCATGAGATGGAAATGATGGAATAATAATTTTGGACTAAGAAATAAATTGAATCAAGAAATCTACACAGAGAGGATATGGTTGAGATAAGAGCAACAATAATTACAGATTTTATGAGATTTTAAATATGAGAAAATTAAATAAATTTTTTTTAGTATTCAATTTTGAAAACTTATTAGTTACGGCATTAAAACTAAATTAAGTATACATTATTTAATTTATTGCAGTAAATTTGCTAATTTATGGCCAGACTTCCTTAAACATAACGTTCATTCATCATCATTATCTAATTTTAGTTTTCTAAATGAACACAAACAATCGATCAAAAATGGATGGAAAGATTTAAAAGAAAAAAATAGAATTCAGCAAATTTCCATAAAACTTTCTGTATTTGGTTGATGTTACTTCCACAGATTATTGTTCATATGGATCTTGTGTCTACGCATGTATTACGTTTAAGGAAATTGTCATTCTTAACTAATGCGTTCCATAAATTCCAAAAGATTTGTTTCACAAAAATGGCATTTGTCAGCCTTAAACTTTACTTTTGGTTCCTAACATTTACATTAAAAATAATAATCGTAGGTAATCATCACCATAAAATGCCATCTGAGATTCAATTAAATCTTTTAAGATAAAGAATTTTTACAAGGTTAGCAGGCATTGCCGACAAATTGAAATTTAAGCTTATGGAAAGTGAATATATGTAAAACTTTCATTATCATTAAATGTGCTTGTTCTATTTAATTCTACATTTGAGTTTTATTCAGCTTTAGAACTGACCTTGCATGTATATAATATATAAATATATGGTAAAGTGGATGACTGACAATGTTGATTGAATTCAAATTCAGAACAAGTTCAAAATGGATTATTAAATGCACATAAGCAAAACTCCATGACTGTAACTTGATGCCATAACCGGCAAAGCGCTGCTTATTACTTTAGAACCTCGAAGATAATCACGATCCAACATACTCAGCAGTTTATTAAAGAAACAGAAATAAAAATATTTTATTTTGTATTTTATTTATATGCTTCATCCACAATGTTCTTGAACTCGTTAATTTTATTTTTTTTAGCTCTTTAACTTCATAGATCTGCGTTTTGAGATATCATAGAATGACTGCTTAATAAGTGTAAGGAACAATTTTAATTGGATTTTTGTAACTTTATTTATCACGATAATTTGGCGTGAATGCTATTTTTTACACAATTTGTCTTAACATTGCACCTATAATAGCTTTAAAGTCTTACTTTTTATTTTATAAAAAATATTTCGTCATAGTTGCTTTGATATTTTCAAATGCGACTGTAACAGTGAAGTTAAGGTTCAATCATGAGGAAAAAAAGGAGGCGCCATGAAATAACACAAAACAGATAAAATATTTGAATGTCAATTTGAGTACAAAAAGTTTAACTTAATGCACCAACTAATTTCTGTTTATGCTCAAAAAACATAAAACATGATAGAATTGTAAGATTTTTAAACAAAAGGCACAAATTTATTTATGACTTTTTAGTCTGAATTTCTGTGTTTTTATTTTTTTGCATCTTTTTAAATGCAAATGAAATTTTATTTTTAAAATGAGCACTTATGCTGGTTGTTTTTTGCATTCTGTCTGCTTAAAAAAGGTACTTTTCAAATGGATGAGATCATCACAATTAAGATTTGAAGTTTAATTTAAAAAAATAAAAAAAAAAAACGCAACGAATAAAATAACAATTAATAAATAATTGTTGAGTAATTAAAATGGCTAATTTATGAAATAAACAAATTAATGTGAAGAAAAAAAAATAATTAATTTGTCTGCATGAATCATATAGCCATGGAAATTCTGCACAAATATGTATCAATTTTAAATGTTTTATTTATTAAGCAATTCTTTTTAACCTTTGGTTTTGTGAGAAAACAAAAATCTCGTCAATTAAATCAAATTTAATATTTATTAAATGAAAATTTCAATTAGTTGTGCAATTGGATTTTCTGATTTCTATTTTGTTTAATTTTTGCATATTAAATTGTTTAAAATATTGGAAATTCAAAACAATATCTTTAATTAAACTACTTTCATATTCACACCAAATTTTCAATTTGGGTGAATATATTGCTTTTGTATAAAACTGAAAACCACATTTTCTAACTTGCTGCTTCAGGATTACAATTTTATCCCATACTGTCTATGGTGGAAAGTCTGTGCCTGAAAATACCAATCTAGCAGTGAAAACCGCATCTCATTTGGTGCCTCCAGTCAAGAGAAATCGCAAAAAAACGCATTCTGTCATTTAGCAAGTTAGCAAGTTAGCAAGTTAGTTTCCGCGATAACTCAATTTCAACGAAACGTTAAGACTTCGGGTTTTTTGCATTTGATTAATATTGGCCCAAGGAAAACCGGTATAGTTTTTGGAGTCATGAGCTGCTTCCTGTGAGGCACAATGGACGAAAATGTGCCATTTTTGACCAAAATATGCAAAAAATTTTACATTTTCTTTAATATCTCAGACATAACTTAACCAAATGATTTGAAATTTTCGGTGTTAGATTAAGCATTATTTAAGGTATAATTCACACTATAATGACAAAAAAATTTTCATGCGCAGTGTAACAAAAAAGTTGAAAAATCGAAAAATTTTACGCAGGCTGTACTTTAGTTATAGTGCTAAATGCGCGCTGAACAGATGTAGGGTTTTAAAACGATTAATTATGAATGATGTAATCTATAATCAGTAGATAAAGTATAATTATTTTTTTCTCTAATTGAAATCAAAAGAAGTTCTACTGGTGGTGTGAATATCCCCATGAAGCGTGATCCGCTTCATTACTAGTTTGCAACTAAAATTCATCAACAATAATTGTCACTAAAACCTAAGAATTTAGAAAAATTTGCAAAAGTATGAGTTCGATTCTCAAAAGCATATTAAAAATTAGAAATAAAATTTTATCACCAAAATTTTTTTTTGAGCCTTCCAAAATTTTTCAAACTAAATTATTAAAAAACCGAGAGTGCCAAAATATATTTTTCCAAACTCCAACAACACACAACTACTTCAGAAAATTTAAATCAACTATTGATGCGTTTCATAATCAAAGTATTAAACTAAATATTAAACTACAGCTTTAATTGAATCGTGAAATTACAAACAAACCCCATCATAAAGGTCAGTGCTACAAGTAAATGATCTTTGAAATAAAAAAGTAAACTATAATAAGTAATATCATAATAATCTAAATCAAAAAGGCTTTATATCCATAAAATATAAAACAATTTGCAGCCCATCCCATATATAAAGAAATAATTTTACCATGATGTGGAGTGAAAAGTTAATGTATGTAATGTATGTAGTATGTACAAAAATAGTATTGCAATAACTTATAATCAAAAGTAAGCGAGTACTATAATAAAAAAGTGCAAGTATGAGTTTATTGAACTCGCACTGAAGGTATTTCATAAACAAAAAATCAACAAAAAAAGTTATTTTGGCAATCCAAATAATTCAGCATGTTTGTTTGTTAAGTAATAAATGTATTTAATTTAATTTTTTTATTTTATTTCTTTTTCTTTTCAAGCTATTATATTGACCTTTTTCAAGCGATTGCCTCAAAACATTTCTAATTGAGTGATTGATGGATGAATGAGGGTCAGTACAATTGAAAATGAAGAAGACTTCTTCTTTTGATGAATTATTATGTGCTTGTAGTAATTTATGCATCACACAAAAGAGAAAAATGGAAATATATGAATAGACCTACAAATAATGGTGAATGGAGTTGTTGGTCAAGCTCATTGTAGCATGCGATAAATGCCCACAGACAGTCTGATTAATAAATAATTTTTTTTAAGTTCAAGTTCGAATTTAACAAATTTTAAGAATTGACTGCAGAATATTCTTCTTGACGCCCAAAAAATCATTCATTTGTGAATTGTCTGACCTTTTGGGTTCATCTATAAGTTGCGTCTAGTAAGAATCAAAAATATTGAATTGCATTAACATTAAATTTGGAATTTAAAATCCACAAAACCTTAACTTTTAGATATCAAGCATGTTTGCCTAACAACCAACAAAACCATGTCTATAGCATGGCGTAAATCCAATAAAATATTTTTATTGATCCATTTTAGAAATAAATGTTATATGAGATCATCTTAACCAACATCATGCTTGATTTATTTTGCGTACTTTTATGTACAAAACCACTGTCGCATTTACTCTTTCAAGATATTTCAACAAAGGCCTTCTTTCATCATGCAAATGACCATACTCAAAACCTTAACTCTCTTGTTTATTCATAATTATTAACGCTGAGTAATATTTAAAAATGAAATTCAACTCGATTGTGACTTCTTTCCCAAAGAATTGCAAAACATGTGCAATAATAGAAATATAAATATTTGATAATAATTTAAATATAATTTTGTTTTGCAGTTTGTAGTGTGTTATGTATGATTTATTGTCAATGCGAATAATAATTAAGCGATGAATAGAAAGGTGAATTTACATTAAGTTTAATATGAATTGTTTGGAATTTTTTGTGAAAAGATCAAGAGATGTTAATTTGCTAAATCTGCAAAAATGTTAAATTTTTGGAGGATGTTTTACAAGATTTTAAAATTAATGATGAAATTTGAATAAAATTATCATTATTGTGTAATAATTTGAAGTAGTCTTGTAACTCGCTGTCGAAAATTTCCAATTAAAAATTCTTCCTTCAAAAAAAGCAATAATTATGTTTAAAATTTTTCATAATAAATTACAAGCCAACAATTTTTTAATAAATGTTATTTACTAATGATTTAATCATACGTTACAGAAAAATTCATCTCAAGCTTGCTGCTCCGCATTTAAATCTAATTTCTAAACCGATGAGAAAAAGTTAATTTTTAACAGCTATACATGAATATTAATGGTCAATAATAGTACACAACCAGCAGCCATAATAATTGTAGTACAAGAAATCGCTAAGAATGCTAATTAAGCAACACAAGGCAGCTGTGAGAAATTTCATTTTCTATGCTCTATTTTTACAAAATAAATCTCTTGGTTAAGCCGAAGCATTTTAAGTCAAATAAAAATCTGTCAAGAAGAAATCAGTCATTAGTATAAATATTGACCATTACTCGATCTACTGAGCTTATTAATAGGTGGGCGGATGCGATAATTTATTCAGTTACAAGATTGTAAGAAGCAACACGACATATTCTCCCATATTTCATGCTCAGGTGGCGAAAAATTGTATTTTGCTTTACTCAAACTGATTATATAGCTTGCTTCTTTACTGTATGGTACTACATATTGTATTTGTTTATAGTCGAGTCAATTCAACGTTAATAGTGTAATAACATGATTGTTTAACTTCTTTTCTTCATCCAGATGGATCATAAAGAATGAAAATTTAAAAAGTTTAATAGTACTTCTGCCATTTACTGTTTACCATCGCTTTAGACAATCAAAATTTAAGAAGCAATCAAACAGCAATAAAAGACTCTAAAATTACTATTACCGTTAATTTTTCAGCTACTTATCATTGCATTTTGTATATCAAATACATATAACCAAATGCTGCACGATAATGTCGAAGATGAAATTTATTTTATGGATTGTCTTAATGGAAGTGGATTTCTTTTGAGATTTAAAGACCAAGATGAGAAAACTGGTTTTTGGATGAAAAGTAAATAGAATTTTAGTCTGGAGATAAATCAATAAAAAGAACTTCACTTGAAATGCTCAGCTTTAGTTTGACTGACTAAACATTAAGTCATAACAATGGCATGCGTTTCTTATTCGTCATTTGATGCCGTGAAACTCACTTGGTTATGCAATTGAAAGGCATTTTTCAAACATTTTTTGTGGAATTTCTCATCACATTCAAAAGCTCATAGTGAGACGCATTTGTATAAATCATCATTAACTCTTTTCTATCAAGACTCACTTAAATCGCTATATTAATCCGTTCTATGGTTCAACAGGCTTAGGGAATATTTGAAAATTAAGTCATGTATGGATTGAGATTCGAAGTTTATTGAGAATACATCAACGGTAATTCCATATTTAAATTTTATATGCAACTAATTTTAGTTGATTTCCCCCTTTATAAAGTTGTTCCCCTGCATAAAAATATTTATTTTCCTTCAGATCTTTGAACAATAAACATCATTATTTTTTATATTTTATTAACTTACTAATAACTATACATTATTGTCAATTTAATAAAGATTCAGAATCTAAACCTTCATTTCAGTTAAACATCCAAAAAACCTAAATTATTTACGTCACAAGTGAACGAACCCATATCTTAAATTCTTCATGTATCTATAAAGATATTGTGTGTATGATTGATAACTCTACATCAATAACTGTCATGAAGATAACTAAATAATGTTTACAACTTGCCTCGCTACCATGAATCAACGATAAAATTACTTAACATCGCACCAATTGCAATCCAGCTCTACAATTTTCCCATTAGATGCACTTAATCGGTAATTTCCGTAAAAAAATAGTGAAATTAACACAACAAAAAGCGCAAGAGAAACATGAAAAATCAATCTTGATTAGTTTACACGTGGAAATGGAAAGAACAAGAAAGTGTATTATGTAAAATTATGAATGCAGATGTAATATTGACTTTTATTAATTTAATATACAGAGAAATTGATTCTATCAGTGTAACAACAATTTATGATATTTTATGCGTGAGCGGAGCATAAAGTAAGTGCTACAGGTGTTGGGGTATCGAATGATTTATTATAATTTTGTATTAAAAGTTCAACGAACTATAAAGTTCTATCACTTCTCTTAGTTTCTTTTGTTTTAATCTTCTGATGTTGTTTATTCATAAAATTATAAAAGTATATACACAGATAGAAAGAAATTTCTTCCTTGACCGTCAAGATATTTTTTGTGGATAGTCATAAATTGGGTCTCTGATGCTTAATCTGCCTTAAAACTTCAATTCAAAAAATTTTACATTACTTAAAAATAAACCCAAAGGTAAACACTACGTAGAATATCAATTCCAATACAGGAAAGTGAAAAAAGAGCATGAAACGCATGAGAGGGAATGTGCGAGTGTGGCTTGCTCCACTTGGCATCAGAAACAGGAAATTTGCTTAAATTTTCAATCTATATGAATTTATTTTTGTATTTATGTACACAAGCTACTCCATTCATTCATTCATTCATCAGTTATGAATCTCTTTTTTTTCACCAACATGTCGTAACAATTTTTTATGACTTTCACATTGTACACATGTTGTAGCATCTCGTCTCGCCAGAGAGAGAAAAATATCAAAAAATTATTGCGTTTTTTTTTTTGTTTTGTTTTTTGCATGAAGCGTAAAGAGTAAATCTTTTGATTGGCAATTTTTCAACGTAATGTAATTTAATTTATGTTTTATTTTCTGCTATAAGATTTTAACTACATGATGAGTAGTCATTAAAGGAGATAATTTCGCTTTTTTTGTATATTTTCATAATCAATTGATTTAAGCAGCAAAAAAGAAAAGATTACGCTTCAGAAAATGTCAAAAACTTTATTTATTAAGCCATCGCATGTGAGTAAGTTGTCAAGTTGATGGGCTTGTTGTGCGCATTTTAAAGGGAGATGAGGGTTTGACTGGATTTTTGAATGAAGTTTTAGATGATGGACGGGAGATTGAATGTATTAGAAATCTTATGTATTATATTGTTAGACTAGAAAGTTGTTGATCTGATGATTGGTCCCAATAAATTGTTTTTAGGTTATCATCGCTGGTTCTTTTAAATATCGAAGGATAAAACAGCAATCTTTAGCAGATCAGATTGTAGGCTAACTTAAACTAAGTTAAAGATGAAAATTTCAAATTTCTTGCAGTTTTACGAATTATTTGCAGGTTATCAAGCATAAAATTGATTATTTTACAGAAACCATCAAAACCGCAAAAAACAATTGATTTCTTCTTTTGCTGCATCTCAAGATCAAAATGTCAAACCAAAGCAAACATGCACAGGAACAAGACAAAATGATTTACACTAAAATCCAACATTTCACACAAAAAAAATGTTAAAAACAGCCCAAGTCTACGTAATTATCGTAAATCACATTTTGCAATTTCTCAAGCAGTTTAACATGATTCACATGACGACGGCAATTTTGTATTAAACTGTGATGTCAGTATTAGCATGAGACATTTCATCGGAAGAAAATAATAACATTAAAGATACACAATTTTTTTTGAAGTGGATATTTCCTATTATTCACAAAATTATACGATTAAGTTATTATCCGTAGAAATAGTAAAAATTTCATCTTAAATCGAACATTGCGTAGATATCTTATAAACAGGACATGATCATTCGCATATGCTGATTACTAAACGGTTTTCTAAAGAGATTAAATCGAGACCAACGCAATGATATAATTAGCATGTTAAATATGCATTGGAAGTATGTTATTCGCACAATACTTTGCGTGCATGGATTTATCTAATTAATATCGTATCATTTAATGATATTATATGAATTGTGGCAGTTACATGCTATTTTTTCTATGCACATAATAATATCGAGTACGGTCAATAATCGCAAACTTGATTTTCCTCATTATGATTAATTGACTTATTAGAAGCAAGTGATAGAAACGAGGAAGGCTGACTTTTTGTTATTATAACTTAATTACTTTCCACTTACCGAGTTAAATTATGATTTCTGGCAAGATGTTGGTGATTCCTAAACAATCGTAATATGAAACAAAATGACGTTAATTCGATGCTCGTTTGTGCTGAACGATCTGCAATTAAAAGAGAATAAAAACAAATTGAGTTACGGCCATAAAATAATAATTTGGTTTGGGAAAGTCTTTACAAAAAAATATTGTAAACAATAAACAATTAAGGATGTTCAAAAATGATGTTTTTTTTTGTAAAAATTTGAGGTTATCATTTTTGGATTTGGATGTTTATCGAATGTGTTTAACGATTTTTAGCTTTTTGGGTCTTTTGGAATCCAGTAAGAGGTATAACTGTAAGTTATTTAATTATTCTCTGAAATTCCTCTTTTTCGACAACTGTCTAATTAACATCATTATCGAATAACCCCAAAATATAAACGAGACATAAAACGTTTTTTAAGAGGCAAAATAAGATCTTTCCAAGCATGAATGAATCATCGCTCGTAGAAAAACAAAAATAAATCCCAAGAATATAGTTTTCCCCTTCGAGATGTCGTTGTTGCTCTATTTTTTCCTCTTCATAATTTTTTTTTTCTCAAGGTTTCATTAAGACTTCGATGATGAAAGTTAATATGTTGAGATGTGAGAATATAAAAAGAATTTTTCTTTAAATCTCTCGCGTAAGAAGAAAAGCTTATTAAAGGCATACATGTGCTAATTCAATGCTAGCAAGATCATGATACAAATTAAATTTCGAGATGAATGATCGAATGGATTAGCAAGATAACCATTCATAATGAAATTCAAATAATAAGATAGCCATTCATAATGTAAAAGGAGATTTTAGACTTCAATTAATACCGTTTTAAATAATAAGAGAATTAAATCGTCAGTTTCTAATTTCAATTGGAATTTGGCATGAGAAAAACCTTTTTTTTCTATCTCAAAATAACTTTCATTCTAGCTAGATTAATGTGAATACATTTTATGCATGATTTCCTAAAATACCAGATGTTAAGTGATTAAGAGAAATTTTGGAATATTTATTTCTAAATCATGCTGAAACTTGTTTAAATTACTTCCTTTTATACTTAATTTATGGTTTTGGAATTACGATGATGAGAATTTTGACGGGTTGCAATTGTTTACGACTTTTTTTTGCTGCTGAACAGTTTGAGTTTTGAATTTTTGTTGAATTTGATGTTCTTAACTGAGTTGAAAGGTGAAATTGACAATTTTTGAACAAAATATTTACTGCGATTAAAATAAAAAAAAATATTTTTTAAGTTTTCAAATTTTCAATTTCTTCAGACAAAACTTTCAAGTAAAAAAAGAAAACTCAACCCTGACTATTGACTCCAAAGGCGATGAACCCATTCAATAATGATTTATACACTTAAAAGTTTCAATTTGACTCTCATGAGAAAATAATTTGATCCATAGAGTCATAGAGACATATCAAATAGACATGAATGACAAGGAGGAATAGAAAGGAAGACAACTCAAATCATTTTGACAGTTGACAAAGCGAAATAAGTAAATTAAGAATCCAGCAAAAAATTAAAGATTTTCGAATCAAGATTGTGAGAACAAAAAAATCATGAAATAAAGCTTTGACTTTAAGGAAGTCTCAATTCGCAGCACATCATTTATTATCGATGAAATCTCATTCATTTCAATTTAAGATTGTGATAAAATAAAAAAATTTCTTCTTTGCCGCTTTCATTTCATTATTTTTATTCATTAAGACACAACAATTGATGTTGCAATTTATAACTTTTGCAAATCACCATTCCATGAACATTTTATTTCTTTCATTCTCTAGTTCTCTCTCAAAATGTCTTAAAGCCAGTGTAAATTCAATGTTCATTCGATTTCATAATTACATTATATCATTTACAAAAAGCTGTCGATTTTGCCACGTATTGTATTAAGAAATTTTCCTATAGCGATTGACTTTGTTGGTGGTCAGCATATGATCTGTATTTTATTTTATCAATATCAATTAGAATGTCGTTGAGAATAAGTAACTGACCTGAATTTCAATCTCACTCATTCAATAAAGTTTATTTAGAATCAATTAGGAAAAAAATGGAACTAAATTTTGTTGTTTTACATTGCGGCGATGATACGATGAATTGACGTTGATCATCAATGTATTGAGAATGAATAATATATTAGAATGTTACTATGAAAATAAATAATCAATATCCATTGTCGTGATTCACGCATTACTTCTTCTTCAATGTGCCTATTTTCGATTTATTCGAAGCTTAAACAACATTCGTTTAAGATGAAAGAGAGATAATGCCTTTTGGGCAGGTAGTAGTCACTTAAGTAGCTCTTACTGAAAAATTCTTAAGCAAGTTGAATGTCTCAAGGTCTTGTCTATTATTTATAATAATCATGTTCTGTGTAACAATCGATTGTCTATTTTCTTATAACTTTTAGTGCTGGGGATGGAAGTAATTCTTGTTAAATTCAAATTGATTTGGGTTAATAATAATAAAATGATTTGCATAATATTCAGCTTGACAAACTTTATGGCGACTTGAATCTACAATTTAAATTTGATTTTCTGTTTAAAATTGGCAATATTTTCTAGTTGTACTTTTATGACTTCCTTATTTTAGAATTTTTAAGAGACTTGATCAATAAATTGATGCAATTGGGATATAAAATGTATTTAAGTGTCTGAAGCTATAAAGTAATAAAGATAAAGAAGCGTGCATGTATGGATATTTAGTTTAGATGCTGATACTCATTATTTACTAGATTTTAAGATCATGATCATTTTGTTAAGGATCTTATTCTGAATGCTAACATTGTGAGCTACAGTCTGAGATCAAAATCGACAGACATCAAGTCATGACCAACCCCTTGATTTGCAAACTTATTAAATCAATCTATTAGCAGTGATTTGTTTGTGAAATTATTTTCATATTTTTGCCTGTCATAATAATTATGGCTGTTGTAGGCAGTAGAATTAAGAAGAAAGCCTCAACCAAAAAAAAAAAAGTTTTATTTATGATGCTCGAAAACAATTCGAAAGTTTCTTGCTTCTCTCGTTGCCTGAGATGCCGATGTATGAAAAACTGTGTCATCACACACATATTCATTAATTAAATTTTCTTCTTGCATATTATACATGCTTGTTTTTCGCAATGAGTGAGTTATTTTGGGTACACATAAAAAAATTAATAGATTAAGAAAAATAGTTTGGCACATTCATGATGATCACGAGAGAATTAGTAAAAGCTGAGAGATTAACGAAAAGAAAACAAGTCAAGTTAACTCCAACAGTTATCTCAAATGAAAATCACCAGAAGCAGCAACAAGTAGATAAATACAGTTATGATACTTTTTAGTAGAATTAGAGTCATCATTTTAATCATCACGGCAACTCACCGCATGAAATGTAATGAGTGAAAGAAACTTTTCTAATGCACGCGCAGCTCACCAACAAGCTTCATTTTTTGGAGCTCTAAATTCAGTTTCACTTGCTGCTTTATATTAATCGTCATGTAATTAAGATCATCATTGCAAAATGATATTAATGCGATTTGGCATTAATCATAAGAAAATGTTTAGAGGAATATGAATGCAGTATAATGATGGAAAATCAGTTCAATCTGCGAAATTATTCCAATATTGATCAGGTTTATTGGCTTAATTTTTTTTTGGTGTTAAGCCACGAAATAAATTGAATTAAATTTCACTTGAGATGAATTTTCACTTTTTAAACCACCCCAGCAGTAATTTGCGGTATGAACAAAAATATGAAAAATTGCTGATTGCTTATCATCAACACAACTTTCATTACTTGTGAGTGAATCTTTTTTGGATTGAAAAGTTGTCAAAATCAACTTTCGTTGTTTCAGCTCAGAGATTGCTTACAGGAAGATGCATTTCATGAAGATTGTCTGTTGCATCCATAAGATTCAGACGATATGCTTAAATTTATCTGTCCAGACTGCTAACTCTTTTAGAAATCATTCATAAATTGTTGATAAAGCTTCAACGGTCATTTAATATTTAAATTCTATATGCAGCATTTAGTTGATTTTCCCCTGTATCTCCTTCATACCACAATGGTCTGAAATCGAAAAAAATGTTCAAAAATACAAAAATGTCATGTCTTTTAAACCTCATCTTTTGAAAGCACGAATATAAATCATAAACTGATGCATCTTCTGTGAAAATATCAGCCTTCTAATCGTTGTCTAACTCTGTCAATCATTAACGAAAGTTACAAAAAAATTGTATACAAAAACACCATGAAAAAGTTTTACAAAAATTTTCCACTTTCTGTTGTTTGTTTTATGTTCTAATTGCTGTCAATACCTTAATTAATGCTCAAATTTTATGTTAAAGCTTATAAAACATTAGCAAAATGCTTAATCATTAGGGAAAATGCAATTGAAATTTTGAAAATTTCCAAAACTTTAAATGCTCATAAGTTAAAAGCGGGTTTTACAGGGTCCGCGAAACCTACCAGAATCCAAAGATTGAGTCTTAATTTAGCTTCTAATCATGCTCTGGTGAGGTACTTTGATGCACTTTTCTTGAAATTTGCATTTTAATTTCACTTGTTTTTCCATACAAACTTGTTTGTTTACAAAAATTTTTGATACATTTTTAACAAAAAATCATACTTACACTTAATATAAAAGGCTGATTTTTTCAGGAGTGTATAATCAAATCATAATAAAGCTGTTAAAACTATCAAAATAAAGAAAATCGACAAAAACATTTGAACCTCTAAATTTTCCCCTAAAATGTATTTTTGAACAATTTTTTCGATTTCAGACCATTGTGCATACTAAATTTTAGTCTTTTTCGAATCTTGAAAGAATAAACATCATTTTCATTTATTTAAGGTCGAAAGCAATCTTTAATCATACAAACCGAGTCAACACAAACCAGGCAATACTCATTTCTGGCTCATCCAAGAGCCTTAAAGCGAATAAACTTTCTCAATCATAATAATAATAATAAAAATAATGAAATTCATATTGGAAATGTAATGGAAAGTTGCACAATCACAGTTTTTCACGACTTATGGAAATCACCTTTTTTGCATCATTGAATTATTGTTGTTTTGGATCGCGTAAATAAATACTTTACATGCATTCCTTGCACGTTTTTGTGACACTTAGTAATATGAATTATTACACTGTTAATTCAAAATAAATAGATTCACGTTTCATAAATCTTAAATTGGAACGACGAAGCAAATGGAGCAACAGCAGCAAAATACCATTTATGTCCAACTTACACAGTCGCATAAAAAAATGAAATTCCACATTTTTGCTTTCCTTCATAAATAAAGTATAAAACACATACACAAGACATGAACGAGAAGAATTCATTCTCAACTCTTCGGCAAAGAATGGACACGGTCTGATAAAAAAAGAGCTTTTTTTGTGCTGCTGATGTCTGTGATGGCGAATTAAAAAAAAAGAAAGTTCATGAGAATAAATAAATATAATTTCATTCCAGTTATGTTGCGGAGGCATTAACTAAAGCAATTAGTAAATTTTTCGATATCTCAGCACCTCTTAACCATCAGACCGATAATAAAGACGTGTACGCATACTTTTGTCTTTATGAAAATCCAACATTACTTTCACATTTCTCTCACACTCTGCCTTGCCTGACTGCAAAACTCTGCATCATGATAAAGATAAGAAATTATTTAATATCCAGCCTCATAATATAATCAATCAGATCAAATTGCTTCTTTTATATTTATTTATACGGAGAAATCTCTTGAATTATTCATCATTTCTTTCATCTTATATAGCTGAATGATTGGAGAAGATTTTTATAAATAATTAACGCTGTTAAATAACAACATCGTGGTTGTGTATTGTGTTCGTCACTTATTGAAAGTCTTCAGTTATTTTTGTTTACTTTGTAAAAATTATATAGAAACGATAGCGACGCAGTTTTTATAGACTTAATATTTGCAAATATTTGAACTTTTTTTATGGGTCTATTGAATGTGTGTCATATACTTGTCATGACAAATCGATTTAAATTGTTATTCTTGGAATTCTTCGATGTTCTGTTGAACATTGGAGTTAGATTCATTTTTTTTTTTTGAGATTAGAAAATAAAAAGCCTTTTGGTAAATTTTAACCTATAAATTAAAATTTTACTTAAGTTTAAGGATTTCTTCTAGTTTATATCAAAAACTAGTAGACTTTTACTATTCCAAATAAATTGCAAAAATTTAAAATTCAGCAATTCATCGTAACACATAGCATTTAAGTCATATAAGACATCAAAACAGATATTTTGCAATCTATACTCAGTCATTAATTATTCTTGAGAAAATATGATAAAAACTAATGTTATACCAACAATATGTGTACATAAACACCGTAGATGATGCAACAAACACAATTTCACATCAATTTCCTCAAAAATTTATCAATTCAATTGTTTTCTGCAAGCACAGAAATCGACTTATAAATTATTAACCTATATTTTTTTTTTTTATATTCAGAAAATTCCATCATAATAGTTCATCAATTAATCGAGCAAGCGCGTTGAAAGATGCAATTAAGAAGAAATTATTTTCTCATCATGTTATGGATCTACATTTTTCATGTATATCGCGTGTAAATGCCAGCATAATTCCATCAAATATGTTTTTATTAAAAAACTTATTAGAATGGAATATAATTAACGGAAGCATGAAGACAATTGAGACATAATTGATAAATAATTTCAATGAGAAAGTCAAAAAGTCTCCGCGTAGGGTGACAAATTGAATAGATGAAATTTTTTTGTACTTAATCACTTTCATCTTTTACTTAATGACATTTAAGAAATAGCACCAAAAACTCTTACTTCTTCTTCTTGGTGTGAACTAAACAATGGGCAAATTAGATGAAGAGCAGCAAAAGAAGAGATTTGAATTATGAAGATGATAGTGACACACTTTTTTTCAATTATTATTCATTTTCTAACATTATTATATGAATTTTCATTTGAGATTCTCAAGCAATTCTCGACGAAAACAAAAATTAATTAACGTGCAAAAAATTATGAGTGAGAAAGACGGCGTTGCCAGATTTATGGCTTCATCTTTAATTCTTGCTAAAACTCTTCTGATTATTCCATTTAAAAAATTATTCATTTTTTTAATTGCCAGAAATTCTCATGATCTTGACATTTGAAATATGCCTTTAACGTTTTATGTCTCTCTTCTTTTTTATTGTGCGTGTATTTGTAGCATACAGAATAGACTTTTAATGCATCACATTTGAAATGCATCGTCACTTTAATTTAACTCAATTTATCACTTCATATGTCAACTTTTTAACGCTTCATGTTGATCATCATGCTTTATTTATGGATGTTGAAAGATTCTAAATATGTATAGTATATAGGAAATGTTCTAAAAATATGTTGATGATCTTGTATGGTTTCATGCTCGAATTATTGCTTGAAAATGACAAGAGTTTGAATTTTTGTTTGTGGATATTACGAGAATTTTTCGGTAATTAAGACTTTTAATCTAGTGGAATTAAGAATTTAGTCACATTAACTGACAAATTTAGACAGTCTGCTGTTTTGATTTGCTGCTAGATTTAGTATGATTTCATAAAATTTTACTAGAGAATTAAGACTATTCTGGTACAAAATGATTCTTTTACAATAGAACATTCAAAAATATCACTAAAATGATTCAATATAAAATATCACACCCTTTGTATCCTTTAAAAAATCATTTCTATATTTTTGATTCTGAAATTTTAACCGCAAAATCTTCAAAATTCCCGAATAATTCAGATTCCAATAAATCCTAGCAGAACGAATCCGTCAACAATCAAACAAAACAAATCCATTCAGCATAAGCATTAATGCACAACAACAACAATGAATCTTGTGGAATTTTAATGTGTTATGTTTAAAGGAAAGAAATTTGTTGAAAATGAAAACATTTACAATGTTTCTAGATCATTAAAAAGCATGAACATAATAAATATAAAAATAATGGAAACGAAATAGACATTTCATGAAAAGAAGTAAAAAAATTTCTTGTAGAAAGAAACCCTTAATGGTCCATCATTAAAAAATGAAAAAATAAAAAATCGAATGCAAGTTGTGGAAGAAGAAATGAAATGAAAACACTCGACGTGATGTTCAAAAAAAAATATTAATAATAAAAAGTGAGCGGAATTATGAAATCTGAATGCATCATTGTTGAATCTATCGACTGCAGTCATGTACACAAAAAGTTATTTGTATCTATTTACATGCAGTGTTGTCAAATAAAGGAAGGGAAATTCAAATGTTTGATTTTACGTATCATATCGTGGATGACGAGTTCATATCTCTGCCATAATTTGAAATGTAGCCGATTCGAAGAAGAAAATCGATTCACAAGTGAAATTTATTTACATTTCTTATTGCTGCATGTTGTTGAATGAATAAGGAAAAGTTGGTGTTACAAATAAACAGTTATATATGCATGATTCCCTCCCATTCTTCCCATCAACAGGCACATCATCTGTTTTGTTCTTTTATTGCCATTTTGCATTCTCAATTGTATGTCATGATCGAAAGAGAAAGAAAAAATACTGGATTATTGTGCTGATTTCCATTTTTTTCTTGTAGATACTTAGCTATAGCTGCTGCTTTATTACATCCAGTTTAGAGAAAATAGAATTCGAGAACAGAATTTCTTAAACTGCTGCTTAGTCAATCAAACGTTTAATTGATAACAAACGACTCATTTTAAAAACGAACGGTAAAAATCGAAAGGAAAGGCGAGAGAGAGAGAGAGAGAATGTATAGTAACATAACTAACTTTGCTGTCTGTTTTAATATTTTGTTGATACCGTTTGAGTGTTAAAGAAAGTTCTTTTCTATAAAACTTAATAATTTTTAGGGTAAATGTTGTTTTTCATTTCAATAGCATTTGATCGACTTCCATTAACAGAATGGTCACGTTCAAGCAATTAAAATGCAGTTCCTGTTTAAAATTGCATATTCATAGATACACAGAATAAAAGGAAAATGTTTATTCATTATTCAAGGACATAATGCATGCAAACTGAATCACTTGCCCTAATGAGCATTTAAAACCGGTTTATCCTTTCGTTTTTTCTTTTTGCACAACTGTCTTGTACCTGTAAAATAAGAAACTTATGATATCATTTTGTCTTAACACTTTTGTATTACTGTTGCTGAAAGGTCAATAAATTTATTTACTTTTTCAACAGGAAATTTTAGTCGAGAACTGTTAATTCAGCTTTTATTTGAGGAGCGCAAGCCTCTTTGATCACGGATGTGTGAGAAATTAATGACGAGAACAATGGAACAGATGATTTACTGACTGGATCACCGAAATTCTTTGTCTGCATTATCTGGGCTTGTATCAGGATTATGAAATGAGATTCGTGAATTTTTTTAAAGCTTAATTCTTAATTTTTTTGTTAATTTTTAAAACCACTGATGTCATAACGTTTATTTGTGATTTAAATTTTATAAATGCTTTTTCATAGTAGTCTCCTCTTTGGCATAAAAATATTCAGTCTGTTTTAGAACTTTAAACAATAAACATCATTTTAAATCAAAAATTTATCCAAAAATGCGCACAAAACCCACACAATTCAATATCTATCCAATTTTTTTCCAATTGCCTATTGCACATTAAACAAAAAGGCATTGCTAACTACATTAAATCAAATAAATGAATTGAACTATAGGGAAGCATAATGAATTCTTCTTTCGTCTGTTGCACACATAACATGAAGGAAAATAAGAGATAGATGACTTATAAGTTGAAAGAGTTCTCGCAATGTTATTGTTGAAAATGCAGTATTTATACATCAAAATACTGTAAACAATTGAGGATCAAAAGGGCACGAAGATGTCAATTCTGGATAGACAGATAAATGCTGAAGAAATGTACTTTATGACTTTAGTGACATTACTTTTTTAATAGGGAGATTAAAAATCATGTTCCAAAGGTTAGAAACAGCACATTTCCTGCCTATATGTGTATCAGTAACATGATCTTTTCTCCATTCTTTTGTCACTTCTTTCTTTTTTTGCAGCATTGAACTTTTTGTTCAAGGTACATACACAAAAAACAAGAGAGAGAATAAATGAAATTCGCAATTAATCTGTGTTTGTTAAAGCTTTAAGACTTGATTAAATCATCCAATTCATTCACATATTTTTTCTTGTATTTTTTTTTTTTTTGGAGAGGTTCTTTTGCAAAAAGAAACGTTAAAAAAAACAAGAATCAAGAAATTTTTTTTATGACTTTCCTTCTTTTTTTATCATCTTGAACAACTCACCAAACAAAAATCTAGTCGGTCTTCTTTCCTTTTGTATCTTTTTTGATGTCGCAAAAAAATTAATCCCAATTTGTGACTGCCTTAAATATGATTAATTCCAATTACGATGAGTAATATAATAAAAAAATTTTATTATTATTAAACAGCACTTATTCATTCACTACTTGAGGAAATTTTTTCAAAAAAATTCACTTATTTTATATATTTTGCAAACTGGACCATAAAAATTTAATTTTTATTACCAATTTTTTTTTTATTTTATTGATTTCAATCGATATTGAATTTTTTTGCATTAATATCAATAACATATAATTATCATTTAACATAAATATACTTTCGAATTTTTTTCTTTATTTTTTGACACATTAGATATGTGTTATTAATTATTTTCACTTAATATTATGATTTTTGTTCGTTCCGATAAAATATTAAACATGTAACTTATTCAACGTGCAAAGAGAAACTGAGAAAAGGTTGTGAATGTGATCATTGTCCAAAGAATTGAATAAAAGTGAGCGGAAAGATCATGTGGAATTGTGAGAGAGCAAGTGAGGCTATAATTTTGATGAATTTTGTAGAGGCGCATGGAAAATTTTTATTAAATTCTATAGAATTAAATTCAGTATTTTTCAACATTTTAACTACTTATTTCAGCTTTTTATATTAAATTCAGCCTATATTTTGATAATATGATCTAAAATAGTCAAAAAGAAACACATAGGCAGACGATTTGTGCTCAAATCATGCTTATCCAAAATCGCAGGTAAAAAGAGAGAAATTGAGAGAATTCGTTAATTTAACGGTTTTTAAAAATTCAAATTCAAAAGCATGCTACTCAGCATAAAAATTTTGCATGTGAACAGCATTACAAAATTTTTTAAAAGTTATTTAAATTAAATACAGGATATCTAGCTATCACAATCAGTGTTTTAACATTGGATAATATCAAGGAACTTACCGAGTTGACATCTATGTCAAGAATGTATTAAATTAAATGTCTGATGGTTTTGTTTTAGTTACGAAATCAAAAAGATCTAACAAGAAATCAAGGAAATTTAAAAACATTAACATTGAGGAATTAAGTGACGATTTCAATCTAGACAAAGCAATTAAGTGAGTTATTAATGTAATAAATTAATTAAAATCATCAAATAATTAAGAATCAATTTCAGGCAACTTGAAAACATCAAATTTGATTTACAATCATCAGAGTTCTGTGAGAAGGCATTGAATCAATTGGAAGAGGTGATTAATCAGCAAACTGTAAAGGAAATAATTTGTTTGGGCATTGGAAAAATTAGTGAGGATATAATTGCAAAACATCAGCTAGAATTCATATCCATAATTAAAGAGAAATTCCAAATTGAAAGCATAAAATTTTATGATCCAGTTTTCGATCAAAACGACAAATCAATTCTTGATTCATTTAATTGTGAAGTTCTTTTAGAAAATTGTGAGGGAAAATATAAAATAGAACATCCAACAATATTTTATTTGCCTCATTGTCCTAAACAAATTACAAACAACTTGCTGTACTCAAATTGGAATTTTGAAGGGTTAAAAAATTTAATTCTTATTTGCAATAGCTTCAAATCAATTAAAGAGGCAACACCTGAAAGATTTTTAAGACCAAATGCACATTACTTGCTGGAAATAAGCAGCTTCACAAAGGAACTAGAGATATCAAATACTTTCAAGTATAGCGACATTTTCAACGACTTTTCAATTCATTCGTTTCCATCCACAAACTTACCTGATCAATCATCAACATTTTGGACAAATCAACCTGAACCAAATTATTCATTAGAGGATTTAGAATTTGTGACAGCATAATGTCAGGAACAAAAGTTTTGAGGGGAATTTTGAACGAGTTGCGTCTTGCATCTCCTAATAAGTGCATCAAAAATTCATTAGCAGCCAAGTATGTTGTTGCTCAGTTCAAGAAATATCGCGTAACTGATGAACAGCTTTGCAAAGAGAAGGATGAGATGTTGTTTTTGGGCAATACTTATCTGTGCTACTTGCAATCATCTAGAAACTATAGAAGAATAAATGATGAATATAAAGGTGCTGGTGAACGAACTGTTGAGAGCACAGCAGCAATGGTAGGCTTTAAATTACCTCACGATCCAAAATGAATATTTTATTTCACGGAATATGATACAGAGTAAATTTTTAGTACCCAAAATTAATAAATAAAACATTTATTATGAAGAATATTGCTTTCCAATAAGTTTAGCTATTGTCGTCATTTGAATGTTCGACGTTCCTTCATAAATCGTACCAGCTTTAACATCACGATAGAATTTCTCTTGTGGAAAGTCTTTTGTAAATCCAACACCACCCATCCAATCAATGCATGCAATTGTGACTCGTTGAGCCATTTGTGATGTAAATAATTTACACATAGCTGCTTCCTTTAAGAATGGAAGTCCATTTTCTTGCAGACGTGCTGCGTTGTAAACCATAAGTCGTGCTGCCTCAATCTGTGTTGCTATTTCAGCGACTTGATATTGAAGTCCTTGGAAGCTGTAAATTTCCTTTCCGAATTGTTTTCTTTCCAATAAATAAGGCATTGTGGCATCAAAACATCCCTGAGCTAATCCAACCATTTGTGCACCAATTCCAATTCTTCCTTCATTTAAAAATCCAGCAGCATATTGATATCCCTTACCGACTTCACCTAAAACATTCTCTTCTGGTACTTTAACATTATCTAAATGAATCATGCAAGTTCCACTGGCCACAAGCCCTAGTTTATTTTCCTTCTTGCCAATTGATAATCCTTCCATACCACGTTCAAGGATGAATGTTGTAATTCCTCTGTGGCCTTTTGATGGATCAGCATTAGCCATAAGTAAGAAAATATCGGCAATATCTGAATTACTAATCCACATTTTAGTTCCATTGAGGATGTAGTTTGATCCTTCCTTCTTTGCTGTCGTTTTCATTGCAAATGCATCAGATCCAGATGATGGTTCCGATAGTGCAAAGCTTGATGCCTGAAAAGCTACAATATGAGATTAAATAAGTCATAAAAACATGTTTTATTACCGATTCTGTTGCTAATTTTGGAAGGTATTTTTTCTTCTGTTCAGTTGTACCAAGTCTCTTAATTAAAGGATTGACCAACGAGTTCTGAATGTCAACTAAAATTGAAATATTTGAATCGACTTTCGATAGCTCTTCAACTGCCAAAATAGTCGTCATAAAATTTGATCCTGTTCCACCATACTCCTCATCAATCTCAATTCCCATAAATCCATTTTCAAAAAGTCCTTTAAGTATCTCTGGATCTTGAGTCTTTGTCTCTTCCATTTGACGTACTTTCGGCGCAATTTTTTCTTGAGCAAATTTGGCAACTGCGCATGCATAAGTAATGTTTATGATAACAAAATATCCATTAGTTAAGCTAATTAAATGGGACAGGAAGTTGAAAAGTCAACTTACATGTTTCCTTCATCATTATCTCATCTTCAGTCAGTTTGGTCAATGGAGGAACTGCCGAGTAACTCCTTAACGTCAAAATTTTTGTGATCTTTTATGGAATAAGATAAAGATAACGTCATAAATTATGCAATTTTTATCGCTGTGTCCATCTTACATGTCTAATGGCATTTAAATGCTTTGAACTCAACATCTTAAAAATCTAATAAATGCAATAAGTTGTACTTTGGAAGTAATTTAAAAACTCAGGAGGAATAGGAAAAAAAAATTGATAAAAGAAAAATAAAGCAAATGAATGAACAGTTGGAACTCACGATCGCAACTGTTTATGTGCAAAAGAGAATCGACGAAAAACACAATTTTATGAAGAGACGTGATTAAAGAAGAGAATTCAATTAAGTGAGAGACACCCGTGCTCAGTTTTGGTGTGTGAGTTCAAGGTTGTTTCTCTTTTCTGTTTATTGTGTATGCTTACATATGAAAATTTATACACAGAATTATTTACAAGCCGGCATGTGTAAGAATCAACTATTTTAGTGTTTTGATATTACGCTTTAATTTGCAGATTTTAAATGATTGGGACAGAATTTTGATCAATATTAAAAGTTCTACTTTTCAATATTTTTAAATCTTAAATACTGCATGTAATCTTGTGAGAACGTATTGCACGAGTGATCTATATAAATTATTTACCACATGCAAGATAATAAGTTGACAATATCATATCCTTAAAATGTCATTATTAAAGCAGGTAAAAATTCTATCGATTTCTGATTTGAATGAATTATTTACAGACTTAATCTAGGTATGTAAAGTATTCTTTATGACTTATAAATAAATTAAAGAAAGCCATTAAAATCTATAGTTTTGCCTATATTTATGATTTTATTGCTTTTAAGTCAAAAAATCAACTCTAACTGCTCTAACTATAATCTTCAAATAGATTGAAATTTTTTAACTTAAAATTGATTTGAGTAGGTATCTAAATTTTTATATTTAACTTATTAAATATTTATTGAATCTATTTTCTTCAAACTTAAGAAACTCCTTGACGTATTGCACGCTTGTCAATTTTATATTAGTTTCTTTAAAGTCTTTAAAAATTTATAAATTTACCTAAATCTAATCTTTGATCAATATTCAAAAAAAATTTTAATAAATTTGAAAACATATCAAAGTAAGCAGATAAATTAGCTTGATAAAGGAAAATATTTTTTTTTTTCTATTTCTACTTTATTTTTCTATAAATTTAACATTGATAACATCTGTGTAGCTTATTGTGGTCCCCACATGCAAACAATTCCTTATCAATAACAGAACTCTTATCAAAACTTTGTACTTTTGCTTGTATTTTTTTTTAATGTAAACTAAAAGCAGATATTTGTGCTGAAATTACATAAAAAAATATAAAAAACTTCAAATGTGTCTTATTCTCATTTTTCTGTACTTGTTGCTTCTTGCTTGTTGTTGCAAAGCCTTATTACCGGTTCTGATATTTTATTTCATTCTTGTTTTTAAGATTTTTTTAGAATATTGTATGTAGCTTTTCGTGTTGTGACTGTTTACATTTTTTGTATTTAAATGACTTGTTATATAATTTCCTGCAATTACCTGTAAATTAATGCTAACTTTGAGGATAGAACAAAGTCATTGTTTTTGCGATATTTTTATTCTATTTTCTACTTCGCTGAGTTACGTGTTATTTGATGCCTCGTTTTATCAGCTGACTTTAAATTTATTTTCTATATAAGGTTTTAGTGTTGCTCGCTTAGTAAATTTATTAAGGTCAAATTTTTACATTGATTTTTCGACCACTTACTTTTGTTTAAGTCTTAACTTCTTTTGATATCCTGCGCAAATAGGATTTTCAGCACCTCACTTCAATATCTTTTCCTAATCTTAAAATTTTGATAAGTTCTTTTTGGAAATTTTCGGAATTTGACATTCCTTCGTATTTCTTTGTATGGATGAATTCTTGCAAGTTTTTTACGTTTTCGAACTTTGAAAGTTCTGGGTTTAATCATTAGTTCTATCAAAAAAGAAATGCACGACACAAAACAAAATCCGAGCCAAATTTTAAATCCAAACGAGAGATCATCAAGATCCAAAACTTTATTCTGTTCTGGAATGCTCTCAAATCTTTTTTGGAAAAGATAATTATCCAAAAGATACTTCATGATTCCTGTATCAACAAGGCTATTGACTGTTTTGAGCATCATACGGAAGTAAAATGATTCTTGTTGAAAAATAAAGGCTTGATGTGAGGTATAAAAGCTGTCTATATCGAGAATATTCCATTTAGGATTTGCGATAGAGTTCAAATCATTTTCCAGCATGTCTTCAATGATAAGACACATTTTTGCTGAGGAATTTTGTGATTGAGTTTTGTAGTAGTTAATGTATTGATTGAGCTTCGGTTCAGATATTTTTGGCCTGAGGGGTGTTAAAGAATTAGAATTTAATCTTAAGTACTGAGGAACCTTACCAATATTCACGTTCATCCTCAATATATTTTTCTATCACTGGCTTTTCTAATGTTTGAATTGTGTAATTTTGTGCTATGAGATCTTCTACACTTTTTGGAGGAGAACGTCGTGGCTTGCTTGTCAAAAATTGAAAAGATTTACTTTGAAAACAAGTTCGGAAAATCAGGCAAAAGATGATGAAAAGAATTAATATAAATCTTGAAAAGTTTCCTGTTGGTAGTTTAGTTTGTGCGATTCCAAAGAATATGCAAACAACATTTAGTGTTGGATGAGAATTTTTCTTTCCATAGACAAGATCTCTTGCCATTGGAGGTAAACGATTGATGACAAAAATTGTAGTAAATGTGATCACAAATGTTACAACTATTAAAATCCAAGTAACTAGATCAAATGGAAGGAACAGCTTCTCGTATGGTGTGTATAGATCTCCGGGTGTTACAAGAAGACCATATTTAATGTCATAAAATGCATTGGATACTATAGTGTTATTTGTAGATGCATGAACTCCAGTAATATCGAAATATACGTTTGGATCATTAATTGCTGCATTGATTCCAGAGTTAACACCCATTAAATTTTTCGAGTTATATGTCAAAATCCAATCTTTTTCGCGCAACGTAACTGGAGCATAAGCATCTGTAAAATTGTATTTTTTTGCTGCTATTTTGAATATCATTGTAGCAATGCCATGAACTGTAAATCCTTTTGAAATATTTGAATTGAGAGTCGCATATCCCCAGTGATAGCTGAATAGGTCTGTTTTATATGTTGTTGGAAGCATCATCTTTAATTCACATCGATTAAATTGAAGAAATTTTTCATATCCTTTTGGCCTTCTAATCCATGTCATCGACGGCTTATAAAATATATAAACTATATCTAGTGCTAGTTTATTGCATCCTCGAATGAAATAGTTCAAGGTTAATATGGTGACAACGTGATTTCCATTAATGATAATGTAGACATGATAAAAGATTAGCCCCAAAGTCATAGTGAGACTTTCATGGATAAGTATTGGTGGTTGATTTGCCACAATATTTAATGTTGTATGCATGATGTAAATAAAATATTTAAATGCCTGGTTTTGGTATCTGACAGCTCTAAATCGTAGAATATCATAAAGAAGTTCTGCATTCGGTATCAAAAAAATTGTTGGATATTTTAAATAATATTTAGAAGTAAAGTTTGATAATTTCAAAATACTGTAAGATAATGTTCCGTTGAGTTTATTAAGGATTACATCCAAAATGCTTGAATAATCAAATTTATCTGGTTCAATGATGATAATTTCCAAAACGGTTTTTTCCTTCCAAAAGAAATCTTCGTTAATTGCTTGAAAGATACGTTCAATAGTTGGAGTATCAATGTTGACGATCTCTTCATTTGCAACATCCAAAACTTTTTCACAAAATATCAATTGAAATTCACTAAAGAAAGTAATTATTGCGAAAGGGTTTAATCTCATGATACTTAGCTTGAAGAATGACTCTACAGAACTAATAATTTATTTTATAAATCCTAGTGTCATCAGTAAGAATTTGTATTAATTTGAAAAAGAGCCTAGGTATTAACATTTAAAGTAATATGTAAAAATATCTAAAATTAATTTGGTGTAAATTTAATCTTTTCGATCTCTAACAAGCACTAATGTTTGTTAAATAAAATATTTACTGAAGGCTTTATCGTTATTGTGGCCCTTCAAATAAAAGCGTATTCTGTTTTTAATTTTTTGTTTTTCTTATCACCTTATTCTACAAGCAGTAATGCTTTACATATTATTAAAGTTATTGTATTTCAAAATAATTGTGACATTTTTACGGTGATGATGCTTAGGACTTAGTTAATACCTTTAATTTTGCAATCACCACAGTCAAATTTAAATTTATCAACCATAAAAGCTTTTTATAAAATTTACAAAACTTCAGAATTTGTTTTTTAGAGAAATATAAGTAAATTTATTTTTTTTAAAAGGCACAAGCCTGATACAGACTGAATAGATTAAAAATGAATTATATGCACAATAGTACACTAATTTAAATGCACTTCAAATTTGAACTCTTTTTGTGATTCAAACAAAACAACAAATTGCTTAACTTTCGTAATCTTTTCTGAGAAGCTTAGCAATGGTGCTCAATTGCATGTTGGATGTTCCTTCATAAATTGCACCAATCTTAACATCACGATAGAATTTCTCTTGTGGGAAATCTTTTGTAAATCCAACACCACCCATCCAGTCTACACATCTAATTGTGGCTTTTTGAGCTACTTCTGAAGCAAAATATTTAGCCATTGCTGCTTCTTTTGTGAATGTCATTCCATTTTCCTTCATACGGGCTGCATTGTAGTACATAAGTCTTGCGGCTTCAATTTCTGTTGCAACTTCAGCAACTTGATATTGCATGCCTTGGAAACTATAAATTTCCTTTCCAAATTGCTTTCTTTCTAATAAATAAGGCATTGTTGCATCAAATGCGCCTTGAGCACAGCCAACCATTTGTGCAGCAATTCCAATTCTACCTTCGTTTAAGATTGATGCTGAGTAGGCATATCCCTTACCAAATTCACCCAAAATGTTTTCTTCTGGGACACGAACATTGTCTAAGTGAAGCATGCAGGTTCCACTGGCACATATTCCCAATTTTCTTTCCTTCTTGCCAACTGTGAATCCTTCCATACCCCTTTCAACAATAAATGCTGTAATACCTTTGTATCCCTTTGATGGATCAGCGTTTGCCATAATAATGAAAGTTTCAGACATGTCTGAATTACTAATCCACATTTTTGTTCCATTGAGGACATAATGATTGCCATCTTTCTTAGCTGTAGTCTTAAGTGCAAAGGCATCTGAACCAGAGCTTGGTTCTGAAAGAGCAAATGATGCTGTTGATTCTGTACAGATTTTAGTGAGATACTTTTCTTTTTGTGCTTTTGTTCCCAAATCATTCAAGAGATTAACAACTAAAGTACTGTGAATATCAACCAAGGCACCAACAGATGGATCAACTTTACTAAGTTCTTCAACAATAAGCATCATTGTGAGGAAATTGCATCCACTTCCTCCATATTCAGGATCAGCTTCAACACCCATAAATCCATTTTCAAAGAGTTTCTTGACTAAATCCTTATCCATTTGATGTTCTTCGTCCATTTTTGCAACTAATGGCTTGATCTGCTCTTGTGCGAATTTTCTGACTGTCAAAAAGTAAGTGGAAAGAATAATTAATGTTAATTGCAGTGGATTGTGAAGTTATTGTGCGACTTGTTTTGTTGTTATTTTTCTATTTTTAGAACTTGTTTTGACGCTCTCATTTGATTCATAAATCATGTTTTGAATGGACTTTGTTCGATATTTTGGAAAGATTTAGATGTATGCACTTGTATGATTCAATTTTGATGCATTTTATGAAATTTGTATGTTTTATTTAAAATTTTGAATTTTTCAATAAATTTTAATTTTTAAAAGTCGTTAGATTTTGAATTCTCAAAAACCGTTATAAATTTTAATTTAATTGTCAAGATTTTGCACCAACAACAAAATATGCAAGCTAATAAATTAAAAGTTAATCAACCAACTAATTTATGCTAACGATAATCAAACTGCATTAATTTTCTGTTTCATTCATCGTTTTTCGATCATTATAAATAAATTCACTCGTTGAGATTTTTTTTTTTTGGGGCTCGTTCGATTAATTTTATTACAAACTTCTCTGTGTGTGCTGTTCACATCTTCTGTTTATGTCTTCGTCCAACACACAATCACTTTAGAATGTACATATAAAAAATATTATCGCAGACATTCTTAAATTATTTATTCAAAAGGAGTTTTTGAGAAGTTTTTTTTTTTTTGCTCGGAAACAAGAATATATTATAATGTCCATGAGACTCGATTATGCTTTGAAATGTGAAACATAATGTCTCTCCTCAGCACTTGATTATCAAACAGACGCAGCACATTTTTTATATTTTAATATTAAGAAATTTGTTCATTTAAGGTGGAAAAGCAAATAATTTTTTTTATTAAAACTTATTTTTTTGACGTGGCTGCTACGTAAAACCACTTTATGATATTTCTTTCCATCTATTTTTATATCGCATAAGTTTTGCAAACATCCAAAATATTTTGAAGATTCTTTTTCCTATTTTTTTTTTTTTCTTTTATCAATAAAGTCTTTATCATTATCAGTGAGGGCACAAGCAAGTTACATAATTCCTAATTCCTTATTACATGTGACTTACCTGTTTCTTGCATAGCAAGTTCATCGTCTGTGAGAACTGTTAACGGCTTAATTCCAGCAGATCCACTCATGAGTCTCGATTGACCTTTGAGCGAATTTGCCATCTGTAAAGAAAATTAAATTTTTGATTAAATAATAAAAATCAGCATTAATGCAATATCAAAAAAACTTACTGCACGAATGGGCAATTTTGTGATAAATCGATTCATTTTTTATTTAATGGATGAGAATGTTGAGGATCAGAACTTTACACTTAGATCGCCTGACTGTAACTGAAATAAGTTTCAAAAAAATTTATTAATATTTTTTTCTCCTCTGTCTGTGTTGCTGCTGATCTCTTTTCTCATTTTTGTTCTCTGTTCATTTATTTATATCTTGTTGTTGTCACTCTCTGAGAGTCGTGTTTATGTTTTTCTTTAGCTGTAAAAAATATGTTATTTAGGTGTATAAGAAACTTATTTTTTTTTTTTAAATGTGTTCCTTTTTATTCAATTCTTCATCCTGACTACCTTCTTGCTTGAATCTTGAAAATGTTTCACTTGCATCAAGTATTTTTTTCTTTTTTTTAACATATACAAATTAGAATGCAAAATATTTTAATTATTATTTAGAAATGATGGATATTAGTGCACACTGAATCAATTCTTCAATATTTTCTAATGAAATATATTTTTTATTGAAAATTTTTTTAAGGATTTTATTTTGATCCACTGCCACCCTTTCCGTCCTTATCCTTATCAGACTTTTTATCCTTATTCAACGAATCAACAACGCCTCGAATTGTTTCAGATTGAGGATCTACGCCAGGTAAGTTCTCTAAAACGCTTTGTAGAAATTCTGGATCAGTAATTACTTCATTATAGTCCTCATCGACTTCCATTGGTGTATCGTCTTTCTTTGGACGCTTTGCTTGTTGAGTTATTGGCTCTTCTGTGAATATTAAGAAAGGGTTTTGGTCAATAGGGAGCAATAAAATTGAGATTTTAATTGTGCTCAAAATTTAGAATATTTAACGTATTTTTGAAATTCATATATTTTTTTTGTGTGAATTCAGTTGAACAGTTTCACTCAAAAATGCAGTTTAGCATTAAAATTTAACGGTTTTTAAGAAATTTAAAATTTTTAGGTTTTGTTCAGTCAAAATTAATTTTCAAGTTGAATTGCAGTTTGCCATAAAAGTCAACTTACGTGCATCCTGCATAGACATTTGCATTGCAAAAGCAATTTGCTCTTCCTCAGTCATGTTAGCAAAATCAGGCATAACTTCATCGCTCTGTTTAGAATCAAAAAGAGTATAAAAATCCTTAATTAGTTTAAGGTCAGAAAAGTACGAAAAATAAAATTTTGGAAGTGAAAAGTAATAAGCAAACTACTAAGACATCATTAAATGATGAAAATAATAAATAGAATGGAACCCAAAAACAAATAGAAACGAACTCGATGACGTTTTACCGGAGTCTCTGTTGAGAGAGCGAGAGCACGTTCAAGCATAGCTTCATCAGATGTTGGAGCAGCAGACGAGATTACTGGTGCATTTGTGTCAGACGTTTCCTGAGCCGAAGCTGCTTGTGCACGTCTTTGTTCCTCTTCTTGTCGTTGACGTTGTTCCTCCATAGAAACTCTTAATGCAAGTGCCAATTCTGGATCTTCATTTGGATCAACGCCAAATTCAAATCCAGCACCTCCAATACCGGCACCACCCATACCATCTTCTCCTTGAATAATTGGTGATGTTATTAGAGCTTCTTGTAATTGAGAACCTCTTGGAACGCTCACTAAATGACTTCCAGTTCCTTCCTTGCCATTTAATGTATTAATGAATGCTGTTAAAACATCATTATTCTTCTGATGATCTCCATAACTAATTATATCGACATTAACTTTTTCTTTCTTTAATCTCTTTGCTAATTTTTCGATCTCAACTTTATCAACTTCTAATGGTGATCCAATGAACAATACTATGCGCATTTTGTGATTTTTTCCTTGACGATGTTTAAGAACAAGCTAAAATGACAGATTAATAATTAACTGAGGATAAATTAGAGCATCAAAAACATACATGAGCGATTCTAATTCCTGTAACCAAATTAATATTTCCATTTGGTTGAACGAGATGCATTTTTGACATAATTCGACCAACATCACCAGTTAAAGTAACTAAAACCTCTACAGTACTGTAAATGAAAGCATAAATATTAGAAATTAAATCTGTGGAACTAGAAAAATTCACTTACTTAGCCATTGTTAAAAGACCAACATTATTTTCAGGATTTGAACGCAATTTTGTAAGACAAACTAAATTAATTCCATCTTTTTGTGCATTTAATCGCGTTGGAAGGTAGTCTCCGTTGCGTTGATAATCGCTATTGTCCAAACTAGATTGAGAATAAAGAAATTTATTATTTTGGTTATTGAGAATTGCTGAATCACTGTCAAAAATTTTGCAATTTTCATGTCAAATTCACTGAACTTGATGTTTAATTTACTTTCATTTGATGCAAATCGATGCTACTTACCAAATCATAGTACTTTCTAACACCATTTTGTTGTCGTTTTAAGAGAATTTAATGAAATTAATAATTTTTGTGAAAATTGAATTTATTGAAATTGAAGAATTAGGGGAGAAACTGCTGTGATATTTGCAGTTGAGACTCTGTAAACCGAATTTGAGGTGGTAGATCAAAATTCAAATTTTTTACGGTCGTTATGCGAGATCGAGATTGGCTAAAGCTGGTGACTTGATATTAAGTATGTTTAAAGCTGCTTCTAATCTATATTCGTTGACTTAATATCAAGCCAAATCGTTGAAATTATGCGCATAAAATTTCATCGTTGCTGTTTTCTCACTCACACAATTACAAAATTACACTAACACATTCACCAAAAAATGTAAACAAACCAAAAAATGTAAACAAATATCAAGAAATCAAAATAAAACTCAATTATTATTTTTTAAATGTGAAGCTTTTCGAAAAAAATGTTTTTTTTTATTCCGATTTTTCTTTTTTCTTTGTTTTAAATCATTTTTCGACATTTACAATTTTTTTATATCATTTTTGTCTTAAGCGACTGTGAACAAAAATGCCATTGGAGAAGAGAAAAAAATGGATAGATTCACAATCGGTCATAAACTTACATAACTAATACACTACTTCCTCATCATTGAGTATTTTTTTTTTTGTAAAGTTTTTTTTTCTTCTTTTTTTTTATTTTATTTAATATATTTTTCATCTTTCATGTTGTTATCTTATTTGATGAAGGGCTTAAACCTTGTTTTTTTGAAAAATTGAAAAATTGGCAAGGAAAGGCATTCAATCGTTTTTTTTTATTTATATTTATATATGTATATATATGTGTACGGAAATCATAATAATTATAATTTACAATTTACTTCTTTCTCTTTTTTTTTTGTTCTTTTTTTAGAATCATAATTATCAACTTTCTTTAAATTTATTTTATTTTTCACTAACTAGGTTTAATTAGATCGATTGTAATCATCTTTTGCAGATTTTTGTGAGAGAGATTTTTTTTTATTTATCCTTTGGATTTTGATATCTTGCATCAGTTGTCTGTCAAAGATTTTAATTTTTTTTATATTCTTTAAATTAAATTATAATATACTTTTTTTAAGGTGAAAATAATTTGTTTTTCCTATACTTAAATTACTTCCTCATTTTTTTCATATTTAGCTATGTGGGTCAAAAAAGTTAGTTGAAATTGAAAGGTTTTGAAAAAGAAGCGATTGAAATGTGAAATTTTTGAAAGGCTTATCTTATAAAACCGTATAAATTCTAACAAAACCTTATAGGTGTAAACAGGTGCTTTTATTGCAATCCTATTTGAAAGTTAATTTTGATAAAACTGTACAAATTCAAATTTTGAAACAATTGTAAGGTTTTCAAAATCAATATTGAACCATACAAATGTTTTGAAATAATTTGTAAGGTTTTAATCATAAAAACTCTTAAATTAATCAAAAACCTTACAATTTCCAATAAATAATTTGTACAGTTTTGAAAACCTTTCAAATGTTTCCCATTTCAATCAATTCAAATCGCTTCAAAAGCAAAAAATTTTATCATCATTATCATTCTTACTATAAATAATTTAATATAATTTAATTTAATTAATTAGAAATAATTTTTTTTGTTCTCATTTTGATTATATTCAAAAAAGATATTTTATGTAGGGATACTACGAAAAAGGAAGAAGTTACAATACAATGGACATAAGTAGATGAAAATTAAGTGGATGATTTCTTTGTTGATGTATTTTTTTGCAGCAGTAATTTTTTTGCTGTGTGTATTTTTAATAAAATTTTTGTTTAATTTATGCTTAAAGGTCTTTGCTATGTTAATTTACTTTTTTATCCTTATCTCTTTGTATGTCATGAAAATTTTTCATTATTTTTAAAGTGTGTTAATTTTTTTATTTTTTATTTTCTTTTTATTTTAAAGTGAAGGCATTTTTTCGCATTTTTTTAGTGGCTTGATCATGTATGTATAATGCAACAATACTTTATTATTAAATCATTTTTTTTATTTTATATTTTTTTTATCATCAAATAGGTCGAGCTTTCACTTAAATAAATTAATTTGTAAGCTCCATGCGTGTATCATCTGGGGTTGGGCTCTTTTCTTATGATATTGCTCCTATGTGCTATGTTTGCAGAAATTTTTGTTTGAATTATGATATCTACATGATCAGATGATGTGATTTATTTACATCGAGATGGAATTTTGATTCGCAGAAATAATTTTTTTAAAAGGATTTTTAGAAAGATTTTGGTAGGAGTCGGTGTAGATAAGTTTTCAATAAAATTTAAATTCGAAAATTTAAATTTAATTAAAATATTTTAAGTGAATTTTTAGACATCAAAAACAATAAATTTGGTTGAAAAAAAAAAATCAATTTTTAAAACCATACAAATTCGATTGATTGATTGATTATTATATTTATTATGGTCCATCAGCTAATGCTATTGCAAGACCAGCTCCATCGGTGTCCAAAGTTGTACTATTCCTTTATTATGCTCTGTGGTATTCCAATGTTGATCTATTGGTGTATAAAATTCCAAGAAAAAAAAACCTCATTTTTTGTCGATTCTGATTTTGTCCCAATTTTTAATTAAATCGCGAATTTGTTGAGCTCTCTCCATTGTCTTCGAGTTCCTTGATTGTTAATGTATACTTATTTCCGGTTTGTAACTTATTCCTACACGTAATTAATTAAAAATTGCGGACTAGAAAATTCCACAACCTCCTCCTTCGGAGGTTAGGAGAGAACTCCCCATACAAATTCTTATTGAATTTCAAAATATTTATATGGTTTTTAAAATTTTATATTTCAAAAGTTCTTATTTTTTTTAAAAAATTAAATCTTAAATTTAGAATCAGTTTAAAAAAAAATTTATGAATCAAAATGTTTAAAAACATTTAAAAAATTTGTAGTTTTCCAAGAAAATTGTCAAAACTAATCTCACAAATCAGAACAAACCAAAGAAAAATGCCACCCAACCTCAAATAAATTTGTTGTGAAAAATTTCAAGGATTTTTTTTTAAATTTTTGTTCCAATCACAATGCATTCATTTTTAAGTAATTTTCAATTTATTTGATTATGATAATTTCTTTATTCATAATGTTTTTTTTTCATTGTGTATCAATAAAGATTTTTTTTTTCTTATTTTGTGTTGTGTGTGTGAGATGTCTACGCATAAATTGTAAAATTTCTTAATAATTTCATTTAACAGGCTTCAAAAGCTTTTTTTAATTTAATAATCTTTGTTTTTTTTATTTATATTTTCGGAGCTTTTTATCGCATTTTTCTACCTTCAGATTGGCACAAAATTATTAAACATTTCTTAAGTTTTTTTAATCATTTCTTTTTTTTTTTCATTTTGCGTTGGAAAATTAATTTTATTCATAACGAGTTGAATCGAGTCTAGTGGATATTATCATTTTTGTCTACAATTAAAAGGAATTTAAGAAAAAAGTAAGTGGAAAAATGCTTTTATCTTTTTTTTTTGCAATTTAAATTTAAAGTTTCGGTCTTTACTATTAATATTTACAAAAAGGAGAATTTTTCTCAACTTTTTTTTAAAATCTACTTATTGAGAAATAAAGGAAATTTAGAATGGAAATTTATTTTCGATATTTTTTTTATTATTACTGATGAAATACAACACGTGCTGATTTTCAATTGAATTTTCATGAAAATCCTTAGGCGATGATAATTTTTTTTACTTATTTTATTTGATGAATTTCTACTTATTCACAATAATGTAGGCCACGTGTTTTAATGTTTCTTTTGTTTTTTATTTATCATGAATTATTTGCTACTTTTTTTAAACCAAAATATGAAAACTTGAATTTTAAACCAAATATTGAGATTTAAATTTTTGCATCTTTCAAACTGATTCTGCATCATTTTTGAAAATGAAGCAATAATTTTGAACATTTGCCTCAATTTTTGATTAAAGATGCATACATAAGTTCAAATTTTCTATGTTTTTGATAAATGAAATTAAAGTTTCGCATCTTCTTGCAAATGATGCAAAATTTTTGCATCTTTTTTGAAAAAACGATTCTAAATTGTTAGAATCTTTTTACAAATGATGTAAAATTACTGCATCATTTTCGAAAATGATGCAAAATTTTTGCATCTTATGAAAATGAAAAATTCTATAAAAATTAACCATTAAATCTTCTGAGTCATCTGAACACATTTTTTGACATAATTATTGAATTTAAACTCTTAAGCAATAAAAATTTAACAATTAATGAACACTAATTGAAAATATTTCAAGGATAAGAAACGCGAATTTCTCTTAAAGCTAATTCATTAAATTTCCATTCTAAATCCCCTAAATCTTCTAAAAAGTTTCTACTATCAAAGAAATTTTAAGTATTTCTCAATTTAAAAATAATGAAATTTTAAGTAAGAAAAAAAGCTTTTCTTCCGTTTTTCCATTTTTTATTTAATTAATTTTCGGTGATTTTTTTTTTCATATTTTTTATATATTTAGTTAAAGAAGAAATCGAACGAAATATCTAAATTATATGGTCCCCACAAACTACGATTGTTTTTTTTTTTTTAAATTTTTATTTTTCTTCCTATGTTGTTCCATTTAAAATTTAGTAAAAATGCTAAATATGATGATTTTTTTTTCTTGGTATTTCCTATAAAGTAAAGACTCTTGTTCATCTTTTAAAAACAATTAATTTTACTAACAAAATTAAGGATCAGGAAATTTTTCATTTTTATTTAACTTTTACTTAAAAATTGCTTTGAATTATGTTTTTTGAATTTTTTATTTGTTTGAAATATTTCATTTTGTAAGATTTCAACATTCATACACACAAATATGATCGTGAAACCATCAACGGGTAAATCGCGGAATCCCTGAGTATGCATTTATATTTCTTCTCATTTTTCATCTCGTCTCTCATCTCTGAGCTTACGTAAAAACTTTTTTCATTTTGTCTTGTGATTGATAAGATTCATCGCGTTCATTAATGCAATGGCTAATCAATTTGTGTGTATTATTATTATTTATATTTTGTATCATTGATGCAAGCTGTTTTGGATTTTTATTTACTTTTATAATGATGTAAAAAAGGTTTTTCATTTCTTTTATGATATATGTTGCTATTACGAGAGGAAGCTGCTCTTTACAGCGTCTACTGTGTGCATTTCTTTTTGATGTACATTTTTTATTTGATATTTAACATGAAAAATGGGCAAATTATGAATGGATAGAGACTTATGAAGTGAAATCGATACTAAATATTGATCGATGTGAATCGTCTTATGCAGACTGTCTAGGGATAGCTAATTATTTGGGTGATTGGGTGATTTGAGGTCTGGAATGAGTGATTTGTAATTTAATTATGAACTTCATGCTAGATATTAATGAGAAATTTTATTATTTATAAATGATTCTTCTGCCAAGAAACGCAATAAATAACCTTTTTTAATAATTTTCCGCCATTTTTAAATTCTCATTTCAAAAGTTAATTTTCAAATTCTCAGCTCAATTTAAGTCTAAACTTAAATTTGATTTGCTTAATCAACAGAAAATCATGGCAAGAAACTGTCAATTTAATAATAATCTGGTATTTCAATGCTTAAATGCAACATTTATGCAAAATATTTTCCTCTTTGTGTTTCTTTTGTTTATAGCTCTATTTTCAATTGAAAACTATAAAGTTGCTATGAAAAGCAAGCTTGACAGACAATTCTCATTAACATTTATCGATTACCGATGGAAACCGCAACACATTAAGCTCTATCAATAGAACTCAAAGGATAATTCAATATTAAAAGTTCTACTTTGAAATTGTCATTTCCGTTCATTAATTTTCCTTCATTCGTGGAATATTCAAAGCTTTAAATAGTTTTACTAAAAGTCAATCAAAATCCGCTCATACAAGTGACCATAAAACCACCAAATAACCCAAGAACAATCTGAAAATCAAACTGAATCGCTTAAATCCCTGCAACATTTTTTGTTTAAGATGCCACAACACAATAATAACAGCAAAAAGCTTTTGTTTACTAAAGAATAACCCAGAAAAGTAACAGAAAAAAAGTTCTGATTCTTGTTGTCAAATGACTTTTAATTAGTTTAATCTTAGTGATGACGATATTTCGATAAAGATAAACTCGGATATTTCTATCTAAATGTTCAGAGCGTGTGTTAAGAGCGTTCTTATATCATCATGTGTATGTATATTTTTTTATCACTATATTTATAATAATATTGAGTCTCGCGCGATGTTATTAACATTTTATTTTCATGTACATCACAAAAATGGATTTTTGGATGTGACTAATTTTTTGTTAAGAAAGAGAAATAAAAATGATTGGAAAAATGACTTAACATTACGTCTACCTTATATCTCCCTTATTTTTTTCTGATAAATTGCAGTTGATTCTTGAATGAGATGCAGACCCGTTCAGTTAAATGTTCATTTATCACAAGAGAAAGGGTTTATGTTTGATTATTACAGGAAGGAATTCGATTTCCTTTCGAATAGGAAAGCTGTCCTAGGTAGCTGCATTTCTATGAACGAATCATCAAAAGTTCAACTGCAATTTACTAATTTTTCACTAATTTTAACATTTTTTTTTGTTTATTTCCATCGGTTGAGGATAGGAGCTTGTGGTCAGGATTTTATTTACGCACATTTTTTTGGAAACACTCTTGGACACAATTATTTTTTTCTTTTTTGTTGCTTAAAATAATTCCTCATCATACTCATAATCAGCATCGTCAATAATATCCGGACCACAAACTCATATCCTTGACTCCTACATGGCGTTCATATTCAAGACTCTTCTGTTACCTCTATGTGGACTATAACTATATTCATCACGACGATGCGCATATCTTTCCTTCTCTTTCTCACGTATTAGATCAACATTATCATTATCGTAACTATTATGAAGTGAATTTAAATGTCTACTATTAGTTCCTACGTAGTGTTCACGTCTGTCACGTGCATCCATCATACGATCACGCTGATCACGTTGATCGCGTTCACGAAATTCTCTATCTATTATACGTCTTTCATCTCTATGCATTGGATATTCACTTCCACTACCACCGCCACCTGCACTACCACTTCCACCACCATAATGTCTATCATTTACCAATTCATCATCATTTAAATTGTAGTTCATCATATCACGTTCACGTGCATGTATTCGTTCTCTCTCACGCTCTAATCGATCTAATCTGTCTTTTTCACGATCGGGATATCGTGCTGATCGTCTATTTGGATGATACGATGATGATCCTATAACGATAGTTATTTTGCAATGCAAAATAGGTTGTTAAAAAATGAAAAAAAGAGAAAAATTTTCTAATCAAAAAATTTGCTATAAAAAAGCATGTAAAAAAAGTTGTTTGTAAATCTATTTAGCGTATTTTTGTTGGATTCTAACTGTGATTTTTGATATACATTTGAAATGAAATCTAATAAGTGCTTCAAATTATTTAATTCATCAAAAATGGTTCAATGTAAACAAAAAATTCTATTTGCATCAAAAGACGCGAGATTTAACAGAATACGCAGAAATCCTTCAAAAGATGCAAAAATGAGCTTTTGCTTTAAAAAAAAAACTTCAAAACAAGTTTAGCATCCAACAAAAATACTCTAAAGTTGCATTTTTGGTTGTTTCAATCTTCAAACAAAATCAAAAAATGAAATCTTCAAACTATTCTATTTAAAAACAGAAGGCAAACCAAAATAAAAATAAAATAAAATAAAATAAAATAAAAAAAGTCACTCAAAAACAAATCAATTTTCTTGCAGTAGTAATTCAATGCGATGGATAAATGTGGAGCTTATTTTTGTTCTTGATAATCTATTGATTGTAGGGAAACATGGATATTTTTTAAATATATTTTCTTGGCTTAGAATTTATCACGAAAAAATAATCGAATCGAGTAGGAAATGAAAAATTCAAACGGATGATCAGAAGGGGGTAAAATGAGTGCACAATGTGCTACTTACAAACTTTATACATTAATTTTTCTTTTCAAAAATTCTTAGTTTCTAAATTTTTAATTTGAGATTCTGTTTTATATTTTTAATAGTGACAAAGTGCGTAAAAATTAAGGCAACTATGAGTCAATTAGCATGTGCTCATCACTCTGAGTACTTGTTTGTCTACGAATTACACCTTGAACAACTAAAATAGAGAAATTTTAAAAAGGGGGAAAATAAGAAAGAAAGAAAAAGAAAATCATAAAAAAATCTACTTAAAAATATTAAAACTTTAGTGTGAGTGATTTATGGAAAATTTTAAATACTGAATGAGATTCATTGGGACTCTACATTTATATGAGTGATTATGACATTTGCAGTGATTTACTAGACTATTTTTGTTTATTTTTACAGAAATTTAAGTTATTTTTACGAATATATTAATAATTTAATATTTAACGGATTTTCTACATTTGAAATTTTCATGATTAAAATTCTGTCATCTCGGTTTGTTTACAAAAATTTAACTTTAATCTCGATTAAAATTGCTATTGACTGCACGTAAATTACATTACTAAATTCTTATACCCTTGACCATTTCTACAATCTTTAGCATTAATAAATATATAGGCAGCAAAATCAATAAAATTCTAGAAAATAACAAAGATCCTTCTTAAATCTAATAAATGCTCTAAATCTGCCATTAAACATCTGAACTAACTCTTTATCCTACTCAATAACAATAATACAGACACAATTGTGTCCTTAAATAAAGTCTTTAGTCATTCATTGTGAAAATTTTCACAAGTTTCCATCAATTTGTTATTTTACCCCACAATCTACGAGACAATAAAGGATATTGAAGAGGATTTGTTAAGAATAAAAAAAGATGATGAATTATGTGTATGTGTCTGTTAGTGACGAGAAAATGAGACAATCTGGTTTTAAAGTAAAGCTTCAAAAGCTTCTTTTTTTGCTTAAATAATTTTTAAAGCTTCTTGAATTAAAATTCTTTTAAAATAAAATCTTTGTTAAAAACTTCTAAATACTTTAATAAAATTACAAAAGCTCGAAAATACTTAAAAATTTTAAGAATGTACTAACAAGAATTTTTGAAATTGCGAATTTTTCTGTATAATTTTTTAACATATTTTTTCTAAAGATTTATAGATATGAGGTATTGAAATCATCAAAACCATACATTGCTGAAATAATGGAGAAAGAAAATGAAAAACAGATAAGAGTAATTAAAAATAACAAAGAATTAAGATACGAATAAATGATGAATAAAAAAAATTTAAACAAATAATTTTGTGTATAGTTTGAAAAGTTTAAGTTTCGTAGTTGCTGAGTAATGGACACGTTGATGCTTTACCTCCTCTTTGTCTATCCTTCTCTTCTATATTCATGTAAGCATTTATTGGTTTGAGAAAATTATAAAATGCGATAATTAATAATAGGAAATTTCGATGCTAATTTTTTTTCACTTGACTTTATCAATCTAATAGAATGAGGAGAAATGAAGATAATTTAGGTATGGAAGTTTTACTTACCAGGAGGTGTTGTTCCCATTCGATCAACCGGTGTTGAAACTTCTTGTGGCAATGGTCTTTGCATTGGTGTTGATCTTACTGGCGGATGTGTTGCTCTCCAGTAAGCCTACAATTATAAAGATTTTAAGAATTAGAAGTCAAAGTTGAGGATCTAATACAGATTCTTAGAGGATTAGTTAAATTCTAAGATCTTTAATAAAAGTAAAAAGAATGCAAAATTCTCACCTCTAAATATTCTGCTAAATGATTACAAGCTTCTTCCAACTGATTTTCATCTAAAATTACATCAAACATTTCCGGTGGACACTGACTAAGTTTCTCAGCCGCGACCATCTGGACTGATAAATTTTTCGCTTGAGCTTTACCGCGTGATTTGATTAATCTTTGCAAAACCTGAAAGGATGACATACATTAAATAAATTGACTGGAAAGAGTATGCATGAAATTACAGATCTAGGAAATTGCAATGTTGGATCATCCGATTAACATACATTCATTGCAAATTTCTTGGAACCATTTCATGACCCAATTGAGTAGAAAATTTTTCCTATAACTTACTTTACTGCTAGCTATTTTCAAATAAACTATAGTTGGTGCTAATGATGTCTTTGCCAACTGTGACGGATGGTTGATAGTATCACAGTCTAAAACTACTAACTGAAGTGTTCGTGCCAATTCGAATATTCTTTCGATCTCGGCCTGTACTTCAGCCAGACACGTGGAACGACTGCAAAAAAAATATTTTTTTATTAGATCTAAGTTGATTAATGATTATGGAAGAAAAGTTAGTAATGTACCTGTTTGATCGTTCCATGATTGCTCGCTTTGAAGGATTATTCATCAGGGATCGTTTAGCTAATGATATATCTGCTTGAACACGAGTTATAATTATCCTAAAACAAAAAATGATTAAAGGAAATGCACATTAGTGTTTAAGATCTCATTCGAGTCTCGACGAGTCATTCATCTTTGTCTTAAAAACATTTATAATGTGCATTTTTTTTTGTCAATAAATAACAGAACCATTTTATTTGTTAACGAGAAAAAAAAATGCACAGAGGTACATAAAGAAATATGACATCTCGAAACTGTTAATATACCTTGACTCAAACCGATGTTTGAGAAAATCAAATAAAGCTTTTTGCATCATATCAGTTACTTCATATCCTTTCAAACTTGGCCCCACTAATACTACGGGACGCATTGAAGGAACAACATCATACGGTGACGATGTCTCTTGTTTCTTAAAGAACGGTTTTCGTTTTTCTTTTGTTGGTGGAGTTGCTAATGGCGTTTTTGGATGACGCGATGCACCCATTGAATCACTTTCATCGCCAGGAGTTGGAGGAGTACTGCCCCGCGATGGTTCAGCAACGGGGGCGGTCGCCGTACCCAAATTCCCACTCGATGAAGCTTTGGATGCATATAATTTTGACGATCGTACTGCAGAAGCTTGAATACGAATGTGTTCAAGCTTCACAGGACTTGGTATGAAGCCAACTTCACAACCCTCCTTAACGAGACGACCAATCCACCAATTATTGTCATATTTTTCCTTAATATGTAAAAAGTCTCCTATTTCAAACGACACCGCGCTGCCGTGTACCGGCGAGTCATCATCAACGCTTCCATCATATGATACATTCGTGCGTACTGCAAATGCCACTGGTTTTGTTCTTGCCTTTTCCAGCTGGCCAAGAGCTTGACGCTCTTTCTCTCTCCGAAGAGATTCTTTTTCCTCGTCCAGCGACAGATCGGAAGATGGTTGAGAATAATTTGAATCAGCAGAACCCTAAAATGAATATAAAAGAAAGAGATTTTATTTTAGATATGCTGAATATTTTTCACTTAATAATATACGTTGAACTAAAAAAAAAATTGTAATTTGAACATCAATAATTGGAATCAAATGTGTTTATGAGGATAAATGAATTATTGCAAATACACATTTACTTATTTTTTGGGGGTCATTCATATTCATTCACATGTACACAAATTGTACATAGCCGCAAACACACATATAAACAATAGAATTTGTAGTACAATTATTGTAAATCGATCAATCAATCAATCAATCTCTCAAACACACAGTGATGGACTGCAAACCTGGGTAAATAGTTTATTATATCCAGCGCCTTGGTATGAAGGATATCCTATTCCCCCAAGTGAGGCCATACGACCACTGCTTGGGGCATCAGAAGTTGTGTTGGCCCTTTGAACCATCGGCCGATCAGGCCTCCAATCTTCTTCAACTTTGCCGGATATTTTGTTCGATTTCTAATTCTTACTAATTTTTTTTTATCTTTCTTCGTGTTTGTGTGGTGAATGTGAAATAATTTTATTAAAGATAAGTGAAGTAGGATGATCTTGTTGCTTATTCTTTTGGGAAGTAAGTTTATGTGGTGAAATTAAAAAAATTATTTTCTAATAATCATTAATGGATTTTTTGTTATTTTTTTTTCTCTGTCTTATTTTTGTCACCCACAAGGAACTAATTTCTTCCCGAAAAGACAAATGATTTCTGGAAGCTTTTGATGTTATTTTTTTCTATTTTTCAAATAGTTTTGTGAATGACAATTTTGTGTTTACAACTTTTTCTAATTGTTCTCATAAATATATATTTTTTTTATGTTCTTAAATAGATACTTTGTTTTGCAATTATAAAATTTACACACTAGCAAACACTACTGATGCTCCACTAATAATAGAAGGAATTGATTTTTTTATAATGTTCAACTATTCCATTCTTGTATGTCTCTCTGTTCTTTACACTGCACAAAAAAAAGCTTTTTCTTTCTTTTCTCGCTCGCTTTACACGTATGTATATGTATATTTTATTTTTGATATACTAGAAATAAATTAAAATAATAAGTTCACATTAAAATTTGACTTCATCACATCCCTCAAAATTATGTTATTTTTTTCGTTTGTTCGAAAATTATATAGCGTGTATTCTTTTATTTATTGCACTTTAATGACTCTAATGTACGAGAAAAAAAGATTTTTTTTTTTTATTTTGAGGAAAAACTATTGTTCATATCTTTTCAGTTAAGTACTTCTTTTCATGAAATTTCATCATATTGACTTGAAATGAGCATTCAAATATTATTCATGCTTTGGGATTCTTAATTCTGTAGATGAATGGATGAAAATTGAAGAGTTTTTACATTGAATTCTAGGTTAGGGCACTTAATTGAAGTGGATTTAACAATTTTTAAATTTAAATTGAAATTTAATGATTATTTATTATGGATTTAATAGTTTTGAATCAAAATTTATAAAGTTTCAAGCTTAAAAGCTTCTTAAATTGATTTCCTACAAATTATTAAATGAGGACTCAAAATTAAGTTTAATTAAATAGGTTTGAATCACAGAATCTTCAGATTAAGCGCTTAGAATTGAGCCTAAATCAAAATTTTCTAATTTTATGACAAGTTTCTTTTCCAAAAGCACTAAATCACTAATTTCCTTCACAATTTTCCATAACTGCGCTTTATGCACAAACTTCGAATGACTCCAAAACTCTTATTTATTTTGCAAAAAATAGTTGAATCATTAAACATTAATGAGGTCACCAGAGCGAAACACATTCGAAAAATATGCAAACTAGCATTGTTGACAGGAGAGAAAGAGTAAGAGAGAATAAAGGAATGGAGTATGACGATATGTAAAGTGACAATCCTTCAACATTTTAATTCTAATTATCACGTATGCGGGTATTTAAAATAATATTAAAAAAGAAAAGAAAAATATATGAAATTTCCTCCTTCTCTTCCTCTCTTTTTTTCACTGCCATCTTCCATTCTCTGTGCACCACTGATGTGTCGCAGTTTCACACCACTCCTTTGCAAATATGAAAAATTCAATATGTTCTTAATATCCTTTCTTATTGGCAAACGATTTCCTCTCAATTGGAACAATTTTTATGGCCTTTTTTATCTAAAGTTCAATGCATTTTTTTCGTGCCTTCATTAATTTTCCATCTTTTTTCATTTCACTCACAAAAAAAAATCTTGTTTCTCGTACACTTTTTTTCCTTCTCGTTGAACTATCTTTTTGGACATAGAAATGATATCAAAAAAATAATTCTAAAATGGAACTAAATTGTGTGATGAAAATTTCATTTAAATATTCTTTTCTTTTATGTTTTCTTATCGAGCAGGAAAAGTTGTCAGAAGGGGCATTTTTTTTTCAATAATTACAATTTCTCAAATCCAGTTCGTCTGCTCTTTTCTTTCTTTGCAGAATAATTTTTTTTTTTCTTTAAAAGCTAAAAAAGTCTTAATTTGATATTTTTTCTTCAATCACTTTTATCACTTTGAGTTCACACTGTCTTCATTTCTTCTAAAAACGACAAAAAACTTGAAATATTTTTATTTTTTTGTTATTTTTTTCCCTAAAAAAGAAAATTCTCTGAATAAAAATGATTAAGAGCCATGACTGAAAGCACACATACGAATCTTTCCGAAAAAAAAATTTTTTGTTCTGTGTACTGTAGAATGAGAAAAAACAGTGACTTTGCATGGAATTGGAGAAATTTTGCTTATATTTTACACAGTGTAAGAGACACAGAGGTTGAAAGTGTAGAGCGGCTCGTGCAAGCTAATATGTTGTACGTGCGCAAGCGTATTTCATCCTCTTTTTATGGTCTAAAAATTTACTTCAATGCGTATAGATGAAAATTTTTTTATACACTAATTAAATTAAAAATTCATATGCTACCTCAGCCTTAGGATTTGAGTATTATTATTCCTAAGTTCCAGACCAAATGTCACTCAGACATGTTAACAATCCAAAATTCCGTAAAACTTCAATTTCTAAACAGTCAACTTGCTATTCAAAGCCTGACTTTTTTAGCACAAAAACATCTCCAACACATTCAATCCATCATTCAACTACAAGCATGAACTTTCAAGCGCACGCGCATTGGCACAATTGGCAATTTTACAACTTTCATTCATTCATTTTCGGATTTCGCACATTGATGAAAGGAAAAAAAGCTTCCCTACATTTCATATATGTCAACTTTATTTTCTGCTTTCCTTTCCTTCTCACACGCTGATTATTATTATGATTTTTCAAATGAGGGAGGCGATCACGAGAAAGAGCGAATGTGAGAGGGAGAAGGAGAGAAGAAAATCATAAAAAATTATTCATAATTCTGTCAAAAAGGAACGCACCAAATTGAGCACGAGTTTAACGTTTATGTAGCCTCGTGGCTTCTGATTCTGTTTTTACTGGATTTTTGAGAATTGTTGTGATCATTTTGGCAGATGGAATGTGATAGAAGCTAGCTGAAAGCTTTCTTCTTTGCTTAAGTTTATGAAATCTTAATTTGCTACTTCTATTGGAATTGTACTGAATAATTAATTCCAATTATTTAGACGACTTAAAACTTTGATTTGATTCACACTTTATAAGAAACTTGACGATATTCTTTTGATACTTTCAACTTATAGCACTTCTAAGCTAAATAGAATTTGATTTTAAATTTAACAGTGTAAAAAAATAAAGTTTAACGCACGTTTAGATGTAAATTGCAAAATTTTGACCTAAATTTTCAATGTTTACTGAGATGACCGAAAAATTACACATCTCAAAAAATTTAAATTTCAAAAAACCGTTAAATTTTGATGTCACAATATTTACATAAAATGCGCGTTAACCAACCGATAAAGCAGATTAAACACTCATTTTCCCGTGTATTGCAGCAGACCGACCACCATCAAGCGAGAATGAGTAATTTTGGAGCAGAATTAAGAACAGGAAAGAAAGAAAAGGGGAAAAATATTAAAATTTATGGTCGTCTGACGTCACGTTCTTGTCGTTGTTCTACTGCATTCCTGCATTCGATTTTTTTTTTCGTCTTCATCTGCTTCTTTTCTTCTTAATACACACATTGTATCATGAATGCAGTTTTGAGAATTTTTATGATAATGCGCATTTTCAGTGAATGCATTATTAACTAAATGATTCATATCGAAATGAATTTCCGTGCAATTGCATATTATTAACTTTATGCTGTTCAAGATGATTCAAGACAGTAAGTAATGCCTTAAGAGGAAAAAAACATTACTCAATTGAAAATCATACAGAATGAAAAATAAGTCCGTGAAAGAAAAAAAACGAAAAATGAGTTGCGATGAATCATGAATGAGAGCGTCGCAAAAAAAAGATGTAAAAAGGAAAAAAAAAATTATGACGTCATGGATTTTCGCCATTCAGATGATGTGCGGTGGCGACGACGACGACGGGATGATGATCATAGCAGTGAGAGGAAATTTTTCTTTTCTTTTTTTCTCATTTTCTTCTTCTACCAATGACTGACATTCGTAGACTTTGTTGCCGCAGAAAAAGAAATTAAAATATTTCTTTTTTTTCTCTCTCTTTTTCAGGCATCAAATTCTTATTTGTAATTTTGTGTTGATTTCCTTGGAAAATTTTTAATTGTTTTTGTTGTGATTTGTTTGTTTTGAGGAACTTACAGTCTCCAATAACTAAATTCACTGAATTTTTGTGAATCCTACATATTGTAATGATAATAATTACAATCCTTTATTTAAATCTTAGAAAATTTGGCGGAACAAAATATGAACATGTCTTGATGTTAACCTAACGGTTATATTGTAATGAATAAAATAAATTTTATTACAAATCTAACCTCAAAAAAATCAAAAATAAATCCAAAAAACAAAAAAACAATTTTTTTCACACAGCTTCATTTTAATCTCAAATGAAACAACAGAGAGAAAATTAATATAAAGCTTTACTTTTCCTCTAAAATTGTGTCTCACTGCAAATTTTAAAGATTTCAATTTTGATTATTTTATGTAGAAAATTTGTCAAAATAAACAAATGTGCGAAAAAGATGAGAAAAATAAACTAAATAATCTACTTTATGTGTGCATCTGTCTCTATTTTAAGGGGATCTGAACACAATTACGGTTTTGCAACAATAACATATTGAATTTAATTACAAGGAAGAGAAGAGAAGATACTGAGAAGATGAGAAGAAGAGTCTTGAAATTCAAACATATTGTTTGTTGCTAAGAGATCTGATACTAACAACAGACCTTAAAATCAAAGTGTTGTGTGCTTTCGAACAATTTTATAACTGCTACTTTATATGTAGTAGACAGTTATTTTACAGACTTTAGCTAATGATAAAGTTATCAAGGGTTGATCAATAAATAATCGAGATTGGTTCTTCAAATAATATGTCATCAAAGCTAAAGTTCGAATCCTAACAATTATTAATGAATTTTTAAAAACAGAAAGAGTTCTCGTTTTATCATTATTTTGTATCCTTAACCCTAGTAACCACGACCGTTAAAAGTTAGTTAAAAGCTAGATTTAAGCTAGTGTATCTGTAGATAGCCGTGAGATAAACTATCTGAACACTAACTTTTAAAATTTCTGGTTATTGGGGTTATGATCCCATGGTTATGATTTGTTTTTGTTGTCAATATATCTAATTTTATGAGAATCAAACTATCAACTCTCTCTCATTATAATTCAATTTAACAATAATTCAATATAATTGTCAATTTTTATAATGAACTCTCTTTCAATGTCATCGATAAGTAAATCCTATTCCAATATATTAGACTAGATGAGGCCAAAATGACAATCTACTCTCTCAAAAAAAAAAAAATCATCATCTGCGAGAAAACATTTGCTTTTAATTTTCACACCAACCCATTTTTTCCTTCAAATTTTCATATTGTTTGTGATCACAACTAGAGCGATTAGCACCCAGACTTGCTATGAAAAAAAAAGTAAAAAGAAAATAATCTAACCACAATACTTTATGATCAGCATGTGCACTTAATAGCTTCAAAATAGCGAGTATTTCATTAGGAATTTCCATGATCAAATGAAAATAAACAAATTTGTTTTTCAGCATCAATTACAAAAAAAAAAGATCATCCATTCCTTCATCACCATTATTTTGGGTCTAAAAAACACTCAATTTTGCTTACCCGTCTGTTTTTCGACCGAAATGGAGGCTTATAAGTTGAGCGATGATGATGGTGGTGATGTCTTCTGTTCATCTTTTTTTTGCTTCTTTTTTTAAATTATCAAAAAAATTTTAATTCTCTTTTTTGATTTTAATTAATTGGAATATCACTAAGTTAATGTAAATCGATCAGTTGCCACAAATTGAAAATTTCAATTAACCACAAGAGAATCACTTGAAATACTTGATTTATAAATCAATTTAAATATTTTTTTTTGTATTTTTCTCTTCCTAATCTCAACACAGAAAGATTCACAAAAAATAGAAGTGAATTAAGCAACACACAATCAACACAAATTGAGTATCGCGCAATGCTAAAATATATTTTTTTAATCCGTCTTTTATTCAACTGTTTTTGTTTCTTAATTTTAAAAGGAAGTCGGAAAATTCCAGATTTCAATTAGGCCAGAGATGGAAATTATTTTATCAAGTGTAGCAATAGAATTGAAATTTTTTTATCCATCTTTATTTTTTTTTTCGTTTAGACTTGGAAAATTTTTTGTGTGTTCACGAAAATCTTTTGTTGAAGCGACTGAGAAGAGCAAAAACAGCACCAGATCAAGTTATTTTTAAGTTCACTTTTTGTACTGAAATAAAAAAATTCGTAGCCGCGAAATGAGATTGTTTGAGATAATTGAGAGATTAAGGAGTGGTAGAGGCGCATTTTATGGTGAAATTTGATGAGCTAGATATATTGAAATTATTGCAAACCTAATGAATCATAAATTTTTGGCATTTGAAGTTTTGACGGAAAAACAATTTTTGAATTTTTTTCTGAGAAGATTAAATTAAAATTTACGTCCCCTCAGAAATCAAATATTGATCAACATTCATCATCTCAGATAAAAATTTCGTCAAAATTAAATTGTTTGGGAATTTCAAATATTTTTTGACCGTTTAAAATTTAAAATTTTAAAAAATGAGCAATTTAACTTGAAAATTGATATTAAATCAATAAAAATAGACAGTCATCATCTAAATTAAATCCAAACAGCCAAATCAATAAGAAATTAGAAAAAATATGTGTGATGAAAAATCATCACTGAGAAAAGAATTTTTCTTTACTCGCAAGACTCTCATTTCGATCGGCAATGAAGAAAATCTCAATTTTTCAAAAAATGCTCACCGAAAAAAATCTGACGCTTTGAGTAATTGAGAAAGGAAAATTTGCAAAGTGGATTTTTTGCTGCTTCTAGTGATCGTTCATTGTTTATTTCATTTTCTCTCTCGGGTTTTTCTTTTTTTTTTTTATTTGCAAGATCTCAAAATATTTTCAATTCACTTTTAATTTCATTTACGAATTGTATTATTTTATTTTCTTCTTTTGATTGCGACACTTTTGTAGTATTTTTTTTTTTTCATGATCATTGATGTACTTATGGGTTATTGTCATGTAGATGTGAGTATGAGTAATTTTATGAAAATAACTCATAACATTAGCTTTGAAATTGAACTTAACATTGCGATGTCAGCAATTTTGTTTTTTAAATGAAAATTGGAAGTTATAGATGCAATTTAGTAGCAAATCATGTTTGACTTTATTGCATGCATAAATCTGCATCAAAATAATGAAATTATAATACAAAAATTTAATTAAGTTCGTCTCCTATCGAATGTCTACGCTTCTGATTCTCTTCATACTCTTAAATTGATTAACCTTTAGTGATTTTGATATCAAGCTAGTCTTTTGTTAAAATTTTGCACGCCATAAAATATGTTCGAACATGCCCTAGAGGCAAATAATCGCTCATCAAAATTATCTTCTGCATCTTAACTGTTTTTAATTTTTTTTGTTTTATTTTGGAGTTGTTTCATGATTGATCGAAAATTTTTTAAATAAATATGCGACTAGATAGTCTGAATGAATGATATTAAGTTTGTGAATTGTCATCTAGCAGATCTGAAAATATGTATCAACTTAAAAAAAATGATTTGAAAATATTTTGTAGCAAACTGAAGAATTTTGAATTTAAAAAAAAAGATACAAAATTTTTCAAAATTTAAAAAAAAATTGATCAAAAAATTCAAATTTTAAAAATACAGCAAATTCAGTTACTTTATTGAAAAATGAATATTTTAAGTCCCAATAATTTAAAATATAAACAAGTATAGCGCATCTCTTTCATAATAATTAATTGCTTTCCGATATTTCTCAATTTTAAGCCAGCTTCCATCCCAATATTTTTTTTTATATTAAAATTTATAATTTCTATTCAACCATTCAATTTTCTGTTTCTCATTTATTTCTGCCAATTGATCTCATCTTATATACGCTAAAAGCTGATATTACTACACATTAAAATATTTGAAACTTCATCATTTCCTTTACAGTAAATGGTAATACGAGAGCCGTATGGTAGAGGAGATAAAAAAATGTAGCTTAGTTGAATTTGCATAAAAAAATCCACCTTTCATTCCTACATTTTTTTTGTATTTATATTTTTGGCATACTTAAACTTATTACTGTTTCATCTTTTCCCCAAAAAATAGTGAACAAAAAAAAATATTTTTTTCTATAAAATTTATTTCATGAAATAAAAGAGAATGCAAAATTTCAATAATTAGCATAATTATCAACATGAAACTATTGATGGAAAAAAATGAAGATGAGTAGTAAGAAGAATAAAAGTCCAGTTAGGTATTTAGTTTTTTTTTTGCTTATTTCATGTACTATATTCGTGCTGAATTTGATGATTGACGATTTGAAGTTGAGTCAATTTTTTATATGATTGCATTTCTGCATTTTTCTGATTTTCATTTTATGAGAAGATAAAAATTGATAGAATTTTTGTAATTTTTCAAGTAAAGGATCAAAAGTTGTGCCATGCTGATATACTATCTAAAGTGTCCTCATCTTTATTTAACGAAATGTGTGATTGTGGGTTCAAATTCTTATCACCAAATAATGTTCAAATTTGTTGAATGATTATGAATGAAATTGATAAACTTCTAGAAATAAAACAATAAATATTTAGTGGGAATCGAACCAATACAGTTTATGAGAAAAGAGAGAAGAAGACGTATTATTTATTGGAATGTTTTGTAAATTTTTGTTACAATTCTCTGATTCTTATTTTGACACCAGCCTGTTCTCGGCTTTAATTCAAATTCATCTTGAATGATTAATATTTTTAAAGCATGGGGTTTACAAATTTCTTGAGATGATGGCATAAAAAAGTTTATAAAAAAAAGCCAAGTGAAAAATTATTTTATGCTTATATACTAAAATAATAAATAGTTATATATGAACTGGATTGTTCAATGCTGGAAGTTGATTTTACAGTAATGTTGATGATCCTCTGGATCCTTCTTGAGGTTATGGTGAAATTTCTATAGAAAATTCACATGTTGGATGTCGATGAGCATCTTGTACATTCAAAGGCTTGAATGTACAAGAACTTGATGTAGTTGACTAATCTGATGACTTGGAATGCTTGCCTAAAGACCCAATACTCCAGGCAGCATTTTTTTGGTTGGACTTCATTTTAATTTTTTTAATCGAAATTTTTCAGTCGAATTCTTGATATTCAGGTCTTCTTTTCAGCCTACCTCCACCTGTGGTGGGGAGCTGACGATGCTGGGCTTCGTTTTCAGTGGTTTTGTACACTATTAATCACTTGAAAGCTATTTAATTAATTAAATGAATTTTTTTCCACGTTTATTTCACGCGGGGCTTGAAACTTTTTTCTACAGTTTATGAACTCATTCATATCTAATTTTACAAATTGTATTTCACGAAACGTTTCTCTGCAATTTACTCTAGCAGAATCCTATCTTACTGTTGTTTCAATCAGTTTTATGATCGTTTTTATTTAGAAGCAACACATAATGCCTTACTTTCAAATTTACTCAATTCTGCAATCCCCATTTTTTTTAACCCAATATTTTTGCAACACACATTTCATCCATTTATAATTTATGAAAGACAACAAAACTGCAAATAAAAATAAAAATTTCTTTCTTGCCTCGAGCTCGTTAAATTCTAATTGATCTCGAAATAAAAATTTTCATCAAAAAACGAAGCAAAATAAAATTGAATCGATAGAGAGGCCAAGATAAGAAGATTGAGGAACGAAGGCAAAAAAAAATTTACCGTTACGCATAATTGACGCCAAACAATATACAACATCTTCACATATAGTCGCCATTTACCGAATTCAGAAAAATACCAATTTTATTTATTATTAGAAATCTAAGAAAAAAGAAGAGATGAAAAAAAGAAGTAAAAAAGTTTTGTGTTGCATATTTATTATAAAAAGGCATATATATATAAGAGATTATTATTGAAAAGCATTCATAAAATTCTTAAACATCACAATCATGTATGTCCAATAAGAATGAAATTCTCGTGCAGGCAGCAGCAAGAAAAAGCTGCAATGAAATGAGTGAAGAAGGCAAGAAGTTGTTTAATATGATAGAAATTTAATTTTAAATTCTGCTATACATATTTTCGAGAAACTAATTTCAAACTTTACCTTTTTTTCCTCTCTCTTGCTATATCGTCCAATTTCGGGAACATTAAGGGAAAGAAATAAAAGTAAAAAGGCAGAAGAACGCAAAATTTACTTTTTCTTGGAATTTCTCGATTCATCGATGGGACGATTATATTATATATACATTTTTTTGTTGTGCTCGTTGCCCTTCAATAGGAAACTTAACTAATGCACAATGTGCTGCGCATGCATTTATTACTTAAAATGTGCATGTGTACAGCATAAAAATAGAATTTTTGTTTGCCACACATTTTTATAACTGGACTCATTGCTTTTCAATGAATTTATGTCTGCAGGCTATGGCTATTGCATATGCATATTTGTGACATAAAATGTGTTTTGTTCGAGACTGAGGATCATTTCTGAATGCCTGAGGGTGCATTTGGAGAATTTCATGTGTTTTTTGGATAGAGTCGAGTATTTAGTTACAATTTGAGTATTCAAGGCTAAAATTCATCAAGACCGAGCCAGAAGTTCTGTTTTACTTAAAATTAGAGCAATTTTTAAAAATATGCATTATTGAAAGATGAGTGCCATATTATAGATCAAGCTTTTAATAATTTCACTCCTTAATTCACTTTCAAAATTAAAATAATTCAAAAACAAAATTTAAGATGAGACAAAATGGCGAATATTAAAATTTAAATTTTCAAAATCCGTTAAAAATTTAAAATTTAATTTTTAAAACTTTATCTTTGAATCATCAAATTTTCAATCAAAACAATCATTTTCATAACTGACTACAGTTTCCTTAAAAACTTGCATTAGACAACTAAAATAAAGTATATCTAAACACAAGCAAAAATGTGCAGACGTTTCATTCCCATCCCATCAACATCATTGTCTTACACAATATCATTTATGCATATTTTCATATTCATTTAAAATACATATTTTCTTATTAGAAACCCTTCATAAATCTTATTAGACCTTGACAAGAGATGATAATTTCCTTTCATAACCGCTTGCCTGCATTTTACATTTTCCTTTCTGACATTTCACATCATCATCAAATGCATACATTGTAAAGATGCAGAAAAAGCTGTTGTTAATTGTGTTAGATTGTTATTTAATGTATGGATGGTTAAGTAATCACTCGCGAAAATATGTTCCTATTGGAAATCTTCTTTAGTGATTTTACATTGTAGTGAGGTGGATTAAATTTCATGGCAAGTGTTGTTGGGAAGTACTGTGATGATGATTTACATCTTTGAATAAATCTAGGATAAAGTTTCTTGAGTTTTTGTGGTTTTAATTGATTAGAGTGTTAATTAATTTTTAATTTTTTAAAAATAAAAATGAAGGTTAAAAATATTTAACGAAATTTTAAAATTTAAAATTTTACTTCCGCATTGCATTTTAACCCATATTAAAGTTTAATTTCGACTTATTTTGGATAACGCAACCAACAAATTGATGTAATTAGAGTTACTTGAACCAAAAAATCAGCACAAACATTTTCAAATTGTTTCAGTACATAAAAGAACAGCTTATATAGAGAAAAAAGCTAAAATTTAAAAAAAAAATGTGCAAAATTTTCATCCAATAAGACAAAAATTGCTAACTAGACCAATAAGGATCAGCCAATCTAATCAGATTCCAACAATTCATCTCGTTAAATAATTCTTAAGAATCCTCGACCCATAAGAACCACTAAAATTAAGTGAGAAAAAAGAACTGCACAAGAAGGAAACGTCAAAGGAATAAGCAACAAAAAGAAATCTTCATGTGCATGTACACAAATGTAGTCATTCAATGATGCCTCAAGAACGCTCAACGAAGCAACAAAAAAAAAAGTAAAAGGAGAGAAAAGAAAATAAAAGTGAGACAGTGGAATCGCAACAGAATAAAATGACTTCAAGCGAAATATAACTGCAATGTTATATACATATATTGAAATACATACATGAAAGAAGCATTGAAGAAGAGTAGGAATATGGAAAAAGAATAAAAAAATTCAAGGTCAGACATTTATTAATATTTAGTTGGCGAATATTTCATGGTTGCAACTTGTCGTGTCTTCTTCTTTTTGATTCAATTTTTTTTTCTCCTTTGCATTCTCTGTGCTGTGTTATTTTTGGAAACATACATGAAATGTATGTCTCTTTTTTCTTGCATTCTTATTCTCCTTCGCTGTATGTCTTCTTGCAACAAAATACACAAAAAAAAATTATAACGCGAAAAGTTTATAAATTTTTCTTAATAATAATGCACACACAACATAGATATGTCGAATCATATGCATACATGACATGCAATGTTACAAAAAGCACACACGCGAAACTAAATAATTTTTTTGTGTGTTTGGAAGCAGTGAAAAAAATTTAATTTATGCAATTGCTTTATTCTGTTGCTTCTGCTTCTGTTGATGTTCAATTCCTCTCAGTAGGTTAAATTCTTTTTCCTTTGGCTATTGGAATTTTAGTTGAATAAATTTTTATTGGCTTGTAAGATGGTCAGCTGGCTGACTGGCAAGCGTACCGAGAATTCTGAGAATAATCCGATTAATTATGGAAAATGCAATTCGTTTGGGGAATAGATTCAGGGCAATTTGGGTTTTATTGAATGTCTATAGGTGTGAGAACGGTTTGGAATGTGTTTGATGCAATTTATGGAGGTATTGCTGGTTGAAGTTGATGGAATTTTAGAAAAATATTAAATTTATAATTTTTATTCATTATTGAATTGATGTTGCAAAAAAATATAGTATGATAGGGGATTTGAACCTTTCCTTTATTCTGATTTTGTCAATTTTTGAATAAGTTTTCAATTTTTGTTTCAAAATTCTGCAATTCGTGGATATAAATTAATCGATAAATATCTTTTATTAGTGTTTGAGATTTTGATCAACAACTTTTGCTAATTTTCAAACCCTTAAATATGCGTCACAACCCCAAAAAACCCCTCAAAATAACTCATACTAGTTTTAATAAACAATTTCTTAATTTTTTGCTTCTGCTCATTTCAAGGAAGCAACAAAAGTCATAAAAGAAATTAAAGAAGCGATCATCTAAGCAATATTGCTCTTCTGAATAATTTAAGTTGATAAGACAACACAAAAAATGATGTCTGTTTAATTTTTTTTGCTCTTTAGAAACGAGAAAAATGAGCAGTTTTAATATTTTTTTTTTTCATGAAATAATTTAAGTAAAAACACATGTTACTTAGAGTATTAGCCATAGCCATACATACGCATATTTTCGGCACATTTTCATTTGTTTGTTCCCTTTACTCCCTCAATTCTCAAATTATACTTGAACAGCAAGCAAAAAAAAGTTTTTCTTTGTTGTGTGCACAAACAAGACTCATTCTAAGTGTTTTTTGTGTCTTCTCATTCACTCTCTTATGGCTAATGTAAATTGTACATTAAAAAATATATTTCTTCTTTATTTTATTTATTGCAGGCTAAAATTAACGAAAAAAAAGTATCATATGACAGGGAGAAGCAAACTTGTTGCCATTACTGAAAGAATCTGCCTTCATATATGAAAAATTTATATATTTATTTTTTATATAGAATTTTATGATGAGCTCATGAAGAAATTAAAAAAAGAGCAACAACGAGAGATATAAAAAATAAAAATGAAAATCTCTTTACGATCATGATGGAAGTAATATTATTTATTTTTTGGTTGGCATATTTGAAAGCAACTAGTATGAAAAGGATTTTACGATCAAGATTCTATAATGCGTTCTGTAGATTTTATTGATAAATCAGCATTTTTTTTTTGTGATGAATCTAACGGTTTTATTGAATTCAAATTTTTTGAATCCTTAAGATTTTAATTTTGTCGCAAAAAGATTTTAAATTGAAATTTTAGGATGAATTTAATGAATTTTATACATACTAGTTGATGGTAATGTTTAAAATTGTAGCAAGAACACTTTTAATGATTGTAATGATACAATTATTGTGAATTAAATGAGATTTTCCTGAAACATTAACATGATTTTAACAACTTGAAGTTAGCTGCAAAATTTTTGGAAATTATTTAAATATTTGAAAAAAATCTTAATTCATTTATTCTTAAATATTCAATTCTTAGTAAATTTAAATCCGTCCACTGCAGTAATAAAACCTCCTATCGTTAAAATCTCTTTACCAAAAAATTTCTAATTCAAGAACAGAACAAAACACAGAAAAATATCATTACATTCCATCCCGATGATAATGCGCTAATAATATAAAATCTCATAAATAAAATAAAATAAAAACGAAGGAGAAATGAAAGAGAAAAGAGCTTCAGGAATGTCAAGTTTATTACACGCTTAGAATTAATGACATGAAATGTTTTTTAAGAAAAAAAAAATAAAATAAAATAAAGAGTCTTTACACATATCATTCTGTGTGTCTATAATTGTATTTGTTGCATTGCATTACGAGAGATCAAGATCGAAGTGCATTGAAGTTGAATGAGATAAAGAAAGAAAAAAAATAATAATAATAAAAGAAGTAGAAAAACCTGTACGTGATGATAGTGTGGCATACAAAGATTAAAGATCCTTTTTCTCTCCGAGACACATAAAAACCTTTTTTTCTAATAAATCTATTAATACCTTCAATTCTGTGCGCACACACAATTATTGTTTCGTTTTTACTTCTTTTAATATCATAAAGTTAGCTAGAGATGTAAAAAGACCAAGTTCTTTATTATTTTTTGCCTTTTAGCATGATTTTCGTATTGTAGGTCGATGGGTGTCTGGGTTTGCAGATTGTCTTAATGATCAGTGGTCATCTCCATTACTAAAGGTTGCATATTATTATTTGAAATTTGATTGGAATTTGGTATATGTTACTAGAAATTCTGAGACAATGGTATGACCCCCTCCCCCCTTTTTAGTTTCTTTGAATTAATTGAAATATCTAACTAGATTTGATCATAGAAAGAACATGTTAAAAATGCGCAGCATCCCCAGTTTCCAATCATCAACTTGCTTTAATCAACTTATTTGCTACAATATACACTTTTTTCGTCGATTGTGAAACAAACAAAAATAAAAAGAATTGAGCAAAAGGTACAAGTAAAGAACAACAGACGATCAAATTGAGGCAGGTAAATAAAAAAAAAATATCAAGTAAATATGAAAAGAATATTTTCACAAAAAAATAGTGAAACATAAAAATAAAGAAAAAAGTTAAATGTGTAACGAATATCAGAAATGAAATATATTATTTTTTCTTATAAATTTTCAGGGAATTTGAAATAAAATGGGATGAGTTTGCAAAAAAAATTGTATATTTAAGGAACAAAGTATAATAATATTTGAAAATGATGATGATTTTTGAGGCACCTTTTGCAGATACTTATTTTCGCATTTAATAAGTGTTTAAGAAGAAATTTAAGGAGATGAAATCTTTTGATGCAGTTTCATGATTTCGGAGCCAACAAAAGAAATTCAAAAGTATTAAAAATGGAATTTAAATTCAGGATTTTTATGGCTTTGAGCGATCATGATGGGGGTTAGATGTGCTTGAGCATTTATAAAACTTATTTGCAATTTTGCACCTTTTATAGTTGCTGGAAATCATCATTAAATGATCAGTAATTCTTGATTTATATTAAAATTTAGAGAATTAAGGAAATCAAAGGAATTTCCCTATTCAAATGAAGCAATAAAGTTTGATCCTTTTACACAATACACAATAATTTGCAAGCATAAAATCCATCCATTATTCCATCCGTATTGTAATCATAATTCGAAATCACAACTAGAAAATTCTATTCCGAGAATCAACAATTTGATGCCAATACAATGCATGTGATGCGTCATAATCTATCAAATTCTCTAATCTACCGTAAAATCAGCGCTAATTGACCATCCAGTTCCAAAACCAGCCTTGCAAATTTATCACAGACATACATGATGTAATTTTCAACAAAAAAATCTAATTTTAATCGCTAAGCTCATTTAGTTAAATAAATTGCATAAGAATCATCATCAGCAGTATTTCAATAAACTATAAGCTTCTTTTCGTCTTCCTTTATCATGCAAATTTTGCTGACGAACGCGATAATAAAACTTTAATTTTATGGCTTTTGCAATGAAAATTTTTTATCCTAATTGAAGATTTTTAAATAAACATGAAAATAAAAATCAATTTTTAATGTGCAGAACAGAGTATTTGAATCAATTGCAGTAAGATTGTTTAAATAATGATCGTATCCCGCAAATAAAAAAAAAAAATAAATAAAAAATTACGTAACAAAAAAAAAAAAATTTCGAGATAAACCAAAAAAAGATTCTCGTTAAAAAAAAAATTTGAAAGTTTTTTTTGCTAATGCGCATCGCAATAAAAAATGCTTTTAGGCCGCCAACACTTTAACTTAAATCTGGTAAAAAGCAACAAGCAAAAAAAAACGAGAATAAAATTAAAGAAACGAGAAGAGATAAAGAAGTTCTTCATTTTACATTTTTTTGTTGTAGTTGTTTTCTTTAGAAATATAAAGAAAAATAATAGAATAATAATAAATTATTTGAGGGGATTATCATCATTATTTTTGTGGTACCCTCGTCAATAATAAGTGTTTTTTTGTGTCTGCTTAATTCCTAGTCCGTTGTGCATGAAGCTTGATCTTCTCTTCTCTTGCATCCTTTTAGTGTTGCACTTATGTTATGTACGAATGTACATTTCAAATTTTAAGACATTGAATGTTGAGTTTGTGGTTTACAGATGACTAAGACGCATTTGAAGTTTTAGAATTTGAAATTCTTTCAATAATAAACTTATTTTCAAAATTTTTGCTTCTTAAAGCTCCAAAAATTCAAAATTACACCAATTTCGATTTTTTAATAATTTAAGGACTTATTTCAGTGCTTTTTAGACTTATACTCACATACTTGTCTACCAAATATATGTTAACTTGTCAAATTGAATAATACTTAATTATAATTGAAGTTCAGAAATTTTTTAGAAAATTTCTATATTTACTGTTTTTTGCGTCATTTGATACAAAAAATTCAAATCTTAAACAATCGTTATTCTGAAAATTATTTTTTTCCAACAATTACTGGCCACATTAAAAGCTTAAAGAATTATCAACTCTTAATCCATAAGTCATGACTCATTCCCACAACACAGCATAAGCAAAATGAAAAGAATAATCTCATTTACCTCAACAATAATGCGCTAAAAATTGCGGCACAAAAAGGTAAATACGAAATCCAATAGAAAATGCATGCACACACAAATACATGAAGAATCGTAACAAGGAAGGATCAAGTGTTGATTTTTTAATCTCTCAAGCTTCATCATTGCCATCACAATGCATATTCGGTACGAGAGAATAAAAATAAAATGAAAATAATTTAAGAAGAAGAAAAAAAGGAACAACAAAGATTTTTTTTTTGGGCAATGAAAGAATAAGAAGAAAAATTAACAAAGTTAAAAAAATGTGCATAAAACATTTATACCTGACATACATTCCATTTCATTCTCTCTCTATTGCGTTTCTTTGTTATTCTTTCATGCTTCTGCTTGCAGTACATGCTCTGTAATATTTTAAATGCATTTATTGCATCCTTTGTACCTATTCTTTGGCATCTATCCACAATTCATCTATTCATAACAAATTTCTTGCATAATATTTCCGTATTGTGGATTTTACCTTTCCTTCATCATTACTTTAAAACAATAATAATAAAAAAGTAAAGAATTATTTTTTTCCGTTCCTTGTTGCAGTCATTTGCTTTTCATTATAATTAATATTTTATGGTTTTTGGTTCTTTAGATATCCAAAAAAAAAAGAGAGAGAGAGAGAGAAAAAATTAATTTCGCGTACCGACATAAATGCTGCTGTTGTTGCTGCTCTTTTTTTATATAAATGCTCAAAGGTCTACCTTTTTTTTCTTTTTATTATTTCTTTAAATTTGAAGGAAAATAATAGCCGAGCATATTGTTAATGTTAAACTAATTCGAAGAATTAAAAATTGCTCTTAGAATTAATCTTCTCTTTGCAACATTCTTCCTTCATGCTTGCTCCACAAATAAAAAAATTATCATTATTATTGTCTATACGGTATGTTGTGGCTGGGATGGATAGATTCTCATTGGAACTTTGGGACCACCACTAAAAAATATTTAAATATCCATAAATTAACTGAATGTAAGTTTGAGGTAAGGCAAAAAAAAAGCTTTTATGATTCAGTTCAATTGTTTTGAATATGAATGAAAGATTTTATGGATATTGACTTGGCGTTCTGTGCCATTATTTTTGGGATTGAAAGATGTGGTCTATTTTGGGTCAGTTTTTGCAGTTTTTGAGTTGTACTGGTAGATTTTGCATTTTTAGGGTTCAAATCCTCAAAGATCCTTTATTCGCAAAGAAGTTAGTTCAATTCCTAAAATATTTAAAAACTCGATAATAGTCCAAATTATATCCCTTACCAGATTAGATAGCAACAGCAAAGAGATACGGATGCTGTTCAATTAGCGACAAAAATCTATTTCACAACACATTCAACCCAACAACTGTCGAATGGAGCAAAATATTTGCCAATTTTGGAAAGGCTCACAAGCCGATTAGATTTTGTCATAAACCTCAAAATTTTATGCATCGCAATAAAAAGCACTTTTTACCGTAATATTATATTATTACTAGCATATAGTTTTTTTTTTTCGCCAAGATACACAGCATTTTTTGGGCTTTATTTTATTTTATTTTCTTTCTCACATTTTTCGATAGTTCGCTTATGTCGTTTATTGCTTTTTATTTTATAGAAATAGAGAAAAAAAAAATTATACAAAAACACGACTTACGTAGAAAGCCACGAACTTCCACGCTTGACTTATGATAGATTATAAATACACTTATTATAATATTACAAAATTTTCGAAAAAAAAAACAAATTGAATGTATTTCTTATGTTTAACGTTCGAGCTGTACTTAATATTCTTATATTTCATAAGTATAAAATGTTAATCATAAACTTTACTAAACTGCTAAAAATGTAGTCTGTATTAATTTTATTATTAATAATTGTGAAATTTACATTTTATAAATTCCTTAATGTACGAAATGGCACTTTTAAGGAACGTTTTAGGTCCATTTGGGAGTTGTGAAGAGCTGTGCGGAATGAAACGAAGTTTCACAAACCATTGCTTCGCAATTATTAATAATAAAATTAATACAGACTACATTTTTAGCAGTTTAGTAAAGTTTATGATTAACATTTTATACTTATGAAAAAAAGAATATGAAGTATAGATCGCCAAAAACTATAATAATAAAAAAAAAGGTTACTAAATCCTTTTTTTTTAAAAAAAATTATCAAGAAGAAAGTAAATTTTTTTTTAAAAAAATTCTTTAAATGGGGTGTAAAATTATTCGAGGTAGCGCGATAGCGCGACCGAGAAAAATTTTTGGGGGGTCGAAAAAATCAGTTTTTTGGCTTTTTGACCCCTTTAATGGCCTTTAAATTGAAAAATTCCTGCAGATTATGAATCTACTCATCGAGACGCACATTTTGGTACCAAAAACTTCTCATAAAAGTGGTGGGAACATAGTGAACTCGAAAATGGGCTTTTTGGGTGAAACAAATAACTTACACGCGATGCGTGGAAGTTAAAAACTTTAGGAAAAAGATAAAAATTTTGGTAAAAAACGACTAATTATGTTGTATATCGGTGGTTAGAGACCATTAGGACCAAAAAAAATTTTTCATGACTTCATCCTGCCATGCGTACCCAAAAAAACGAAAAATGGACCTTGTGGACACAGGTATGGACGAAATTGGCTGAAACTTGGCCTATACATTTTAGGCATAAATACCCCGAAATGGTTTTTGAATTAGCCAATTTGAGCTTAATACAAGCGAAAACGGTGCCAAAAATGGTCAATTTTGAGCGTTTTTTGGCCCTACTTTGACTGTTCAAAGGTCTATAAAGTTGTGCACATATCAAAAAGTTAGCTCTTATCCCGACAATTGCTTGTATTGCCTGATCATATGGCAAAAGAATCAGTTCCTGAAAGTCTAATGGTTAAGCTGTGACCCTGATAACAAAATTTGGTGACCGAAAAAATCAGTTTTTTGGCTTTTTGACCCCTTTAATGGCCTTTAAATTGAAAAATTCCTGCAGGTTATGAATCTACTCATCGAGACGCACATTTTGGTACCAAAAACTTCTCATAAAAGTGGTGGGAACATAGTGAACTCGAAAATGGGCATTTTGGGTGAAACAAATAACTTACACGCGATGCGTGGAAGTTAAAAAAATTTCTTATTACTTTTATTTCTTGAAAACGAGGAGAGAATAAAATTAAATTTGGTCAGGTAGAATTTATAGATTCAGCTTACTTTATTTCGTCTTATTTTTTTTCATTGATTATTTCGAGATGAAAATGATCTACAAAATGGGACTCGAATGACTTTTGAATGTATTCTATTTTTAATTGATTGAAAAAGATTAAATTTGCGTAGAAAAGGTTAAGTTGAAATTTTGGAAATGATTAATTTAGTAAAGGATGCGAAATTTGAAAACGAAAATCTTAAAGATGCAATAAATTAGAAAAAGATGCTAGAAAATTTAGAAGATGCAGAAAACCTAATCGATGATACAAAACTTCTTGAGAATTACGAAAATCTTGGTTAAAGATGCAAAAACTTTTGATGAGATGCAAAAATTTTAGTTAAAGATGCAAAAAGTTCATCAAGCAAAAAATGAAGCAAAGTAAATATTTGAAAAATCGCTTTTAAATCCAAAACCTCAACCAAAAATAAATATTGATAAATCTCAAAATCATCAACATGGCACGAATGCCTTCATTTTAAAAAAGTACCTTGAAGTCGGTTTAAGAAACGTGATAATTTCATGAAAAGTCATTAAAAGCATTTTGATGTTAATTTGCATGATCATTAACCATTAGAAAAACTAATCTACTTAAGCTTAAATAAAATTAATCAATAATTATGCAAAGAAGTCTTTTTTGACTATTATTTTTTTCATCTTTAGTTCCATTTCAAATTTCTCATCTTTCCCATTATTTATCCCATTAAAAAGTAACTGGAAACTGTTATTTTATGATATTATTTTCAGTAGAGGTATAAGTCAGCGGCATATATTATCATATACAATATTTTTATCTATTTTTATGTCTTTCTCATTTCTTTTATTTTTTCTGTTTTGTTGCTTTTAATCGACAACTATTTTTTTTAGTATTTTTACCCAAAAAAAATCTTTCTTTTTTATTTATTTCTTCTCCTTAAATATCTTTTTTTTTCTTAAATTTACCATTTCATAGCCCTCCACTACAGTAAAAAAAAAATACAAATTCTATAGCTCAATAAATGGACATTAAAAAAACAGCATAATTTTTTTTTCTTTATGCCTTTCCTGGAAATCTATCGGAGCATTCTTTTGTGTGTGCTCTGTGTTTAATTGAAGCCCGTAACCACTCCACTGAAAGTTTCTTTATTTTGCTCTTTTTTTCACTTCAAGGCTCTTTTTGCCTTCGTATTTTTATTTTTTTCGCCTTCATTATATCATCCAACATCCCTCAATACATACGTACGTGTATTGCTGCTGTTGCAACAGCTCACATACATTATTACTTTTATTACTTTCGTTCTTCTTCTTTTTTTGCTTGCTCTTTTTTTACGGGTCATTTGTTAAAGCGTGGTGTAATATGGTTCTTTCAACGCGATATAGGAAAATAATGAAGTGAGATGCCGAGAAAAAAAATTGTACAAGTATGAAGCTCTCAGTGCTTCCATTAATCATTATATATTTTTGGGCTATGGCTTTCTTGTGTGGCTCTTCTTTTCGACGTGTTTTATGTGAAAATTATTTTTTCAGCTCACTTTTTTCCGCGTAAAGAATTCGTTTAAAAAGATTATGAAGAAGTTTGAAATTTTGAATTTTTTGGATTAAACGCATATTTTGAGGTTCTGAGAACTCGTCTCATTCGACAGCAGAGCAATTTCGTTTCTTAATTTTATATTTAAAACGTATTTTTTTTTAAAAAAAATGTGAATTTAACGAACTTTTCAATTTGAATTTTGCGGAAAGTTGTTTGCCACCTGTTTACATGTTTTATTTTTGTAAATTTTAGTCTTAAATCTTATTGAATCTTATTTAAGGTCTTATAATTGCAATGTTAAGCCAATTTTATTCACAAATAGCATATTCTTGCACAAGTTTACCCTAAATTCAAAATTCATACTAAATTTGATCAAATTCCCAAGTTACCAAATTATATCTTGCCACTTATAAGTGTATAATATCAAAGCATGAGAAAAAGTAGGTGGTCGCCACTAAAAGTCAATAAGAAGCTCAAAAAAGTTCTTCTTACTACCATAGCTACTACATTTCAATGAAAGTTGCAATATCCCTCCTAAGTCACATTCCGGTTATTATTAATTAAAAGCTTAAGGCTATTTACATCACTTATTATTCCAATCAGCAATACTCATTTGACAACGCAATCCATTATCATCAAAAAGATCGACGAAAAGAAATGGAGGATAATAAGTGAGAATTGAAACATTGCACTTGACAGCACGTTGGCGTTTCCATTTATTAATGCTATTAACAACGTTTTCTTATTATTTTGCAATAAGATAGTTGAAAAATATTTTGATAAATTATTGACATATAAATTTGAGTACATGCCTATATTGGGGATTACTTTCAATTAGAGACATATACATGATCAATTATTATAATTGCAGATTTTTTGAGTTTAATTTGGTTTATAGTGAATGATATCGAAGGTATACGGAATTTATGGATTATTGCATAGGTATGGATCAAAGAAATATAAATAAGCTGAATTCATAAGAATTTTAAAAATTTTTGGAATAAAAAACAAGCTAAAGACAATCTGACAAACAACATTCAACCCATGAAACTTTGTCATCCCAATAAAACATCCTACAAGATTACCTTTCCCTATGACAAATTGAGAAGATGAAAAATTTCTTTCTCATGTCTGTAATCTTCATCATAATCATGTATGGAGATTTTTAGTTTTTTTTTTTTGGAAATAATGTGATGAGCATTGTCGTAACAAACAGCAAAGAAGAAGAGTATATATAATAAAAAAATTTAATAACACACAACAGTGATCAACTGATTTACATTTTTCATTTGTAGATGCGGATCATGAGAAATAATATAATCATGAACATCATCATACAATCACACGACTAAAAATGGACTTTTATTATTGGATTGTCGTACTACCACCTCTATGAGTCGATCTTTTTTTTCTGGTGATTATAAAAAGTGATGTTCGGGTAATAATATTATATACATTTTCATATTTTTAAGAAAAATTAATGGTAGCCAGTTTTTTTTATTCCTCTCTGTTTAGTCCATCTTATGGGCACAAATATTATAAGTATATGGATAAAAAAAAAATTGAAATTTATAATTTATTTTTTATTTAAATTTTTTTTCGTTTAATTTACGGATGAAATAAGCGAGTGGTAACAAACATACAAAAAACATTTGAAGATGATACCGCAGATTAATAAAATATTAGACGCATTTTTTTCATCTATGAGCGAATGTGTGTAAATAACAAGAATTTGATACGGTACTCAATGTGGGAAAGTTGATCGATGATTTATTTTTTATTTGTGGATTTGTCGTTGGGTGTTCGTTCTAGTTGGCAATAGATTAGTTTGAGAAATTCTTTGAACTAAATAGAGTTTTATCTATAGGAATTGAACTCTTACTTTATTCTGTTTATTGCAGTCTTAGTTTTTAATATATTCTTTATAAGAAGGATTCGAACCTATGATTAACACATATAACATTCATTTTTGAAACTTATTTGCGCTAATACGATGGAAAACTTCTCACAAAATTCCTCAAAATTACATTTGATAGCAACAAATATTTAGAAGCTTTATAATTCAAGAAAAAATTTATCAAACTGCTGCGATCATTCTTTAACTTATTTCAGACAGCAATAAAATTTTTAAAATCTAAACTTGTTCATCCCTGTATGTGTTTTGCAAATGCATGGCAATTAAAATATTAATGATATTTAATCCATACTGCCATCCTCTAAATTTGACACAAAATAAATTCATTTTTTTACCTCAAAAGTAAGCTCTGAGAAAATTGTGTCAAATTTTAAAAGAGAAGAAGAAAAATTGGTGAAACTTATATTTTTGCTACTCTCTCGTGTGTCTGTAAATCAGTAATTTATTGATTGTATACTTTTGTAAAACACAAATCAGTAGAAAATAAAATATTTGATATTTTTTTTAAGGATGTTGAAAGAGATTATTGTTGGTTGTTTGACATTTTATGAAACAAACTGCTCATGAGGCCGTAAAAAGCGTTTGTATTTTACTCATTTTTGAACGATAATTTGAATGAATTGATTCCTTATATTAATCATCTAATAAATGAGTCGGTGATTTGGCGAAATCTTAATTTTTATAGTTGATAAACTTGACTTGATGACTAGATTGAAATTGAATTTCAAAATAAAGATTAATTTTTTTTTTCGATGTCGATCATGAATAAAGTTTATTGTGGATAAGTTTCGGTGCTTTTATCATATTTTTTTGATAGTTTATAGATGTTCTGTTGTGACATTTATTAGATTTTTTTGTTGATTGATTAAGAAAATTAATAGAAAATATTTTGGGATGAATTTTATTGTTTATTGTTTTTTAATTACTAAGGTATTTTATTTTCCCTCCATATTTGTTGACATTTATATTTTCTTGAATACAAAAAGTCCAATAAATTTAATCTCAAAATTAACATTTTGCATTCAAAGATGTTGAAAAATTTTAAAATGAAAAAGAAGCAAAAAAGACGCAAATATAAAATTTTACTATTAAAAGATGCAAAAAATAAATTTTGATGCTAAAATTGAAGCGAAAATTCTGCATCAATTGACGCAAAAATATAAAACATTTATTAACCACAATTTTTATATTATTTATCATTAATCCTTACATACATAAAAATTGACAATCAGCTCTAATCAGTTTTGCATTTACGTGAGTAATAAACTTCCATTTTATTACTCGATTCACGAATTCAATATTATCAACATTCATATGTGATTAATAAAAAAAACTAATTATAATCAATTCAAATACATAATAGTGGTTTTATTGCGATACATTTGAAGCATCAACTATTGACGATCCCAACAAAAATCATTATGTAATTAAAAATATAAAATTCCTTTAATATCGTAACAAAATATTCAAATAACCAGATCGATGGCAATTAATACATTTTGGGGAAGATTAAAGTCATTATTTTCGAGTTTTTTTGATGTTCCTCAATTAAGAAGATGATAATAATGTTATTAATAAGCATATAATTTTCATTAAGAACTTCCCGGAAAGTACAATTCTTCATTTCACCTTGATTTTAATCAAATTCCTTATTTTTTTATTAACTGTGTAATAATTAACGTAAAATTGAAATAATATGTAAATGTTTAATAAAGAACCTCAAAGAACAGACTGTTTTGTTTTTTCTTTGGCTATTTATAGTGGTTATGACATAAAATTTTAATTAAAAAAATATAATACTGGGGGACCTCGATTTGAGTAACTTCGATTTGAGTAATTTCGATTTGAGTAACTAAAGTGTCCCCATACAAAAATTCAAATTTTCTTTTTTTAACGGTCATTTTCCATACATTTCGATTTGAGTAAATTCGATTTGAGTAGATTTTTTCCGGAACCAAACAATTACTCAAATCGAGGTCCCCCAGTATATTGTGAATTAACTTCACACTAAAAAGTTAAATGTTCAAGACGTATTGCGCACCTCAAATTGAATAAAATTCGTATTGTTGTGTGGTACTTGATAATGAACACGAAAAAGTCGCAATTCTTATTGCAATAGAACGTGAGAATATAAAATTGTGATTCATGACTCATTTTGGCTGGACTGGATTTTTAGAATTTATTATTTTTATTATTAAGAATAAATCTATGAATGAATCATAAATTTTGGAAGTAATAAATGTGTTTATTAATTTAGAAATGTTTTGGTTTGATGCATGCCACTTTTCTAAGCTCATTTATAGTGAAAACATTGAAAAACTTGCAATATTCGAAGAGAAAAATGCAAAATATTTTTTAAATCGAGATTTTTTTTTAAAAAAAAGAAAATTCAAAGCTTTAAATACCGTTGAAATTTTGAAATATTTAAAATTTAAAATGTCGTTAAATTTCAATTATTATTTACAAATACTGTTAAATCACAATAAAAGATTTATAGCTATTTAAAGTGTTTTTGCTACTTGCTTCATATCTTCAACCTTTTGTGCCTGTGAATTGAAATGGATCGTCGTCTTCAGAACAAACAAAAAAGAGCCAAAAAAATTGTTTCAAGTGAAATAATTAAGTGAGTATCTTTACATACAATTGGCAATAAAAAATAATTACCATACCCGACGAAATATTCACATTGTGGTTCAATTGTTATGGCTGTTGCTGTTGTGTCTACATACATACATAGATTTAGTTTTTTTTACGGGGGCGCTTTATGAGTCCAAATTAACGATATCTTCTATTTTCCCATGAGACATAAGTAAACCAAGTGTAACACGTGTTCATGTATAAATGAACCGCATTCTTCTTCCTATTGCGTTAGCATGACACAACTAGCAATAAAATATCGTAAATACACCTCTAATTGGACACACGATTATATAGCACTATAGTGCAAAAATGCTTACAATAATTATAAATGAGCATCTTGGTAATTAAAACACAAATCCATCGAAATGACGACATTGACGACGTTGAGTCCTTGAAGACAAGACTTGAACACAAGACTAAGTCTTTATTAAAATCGTAGGCATTTGCAATTTGCTAGTGTAATAAAAAGTTTATTTTTGGTAGAAAAAAAAATATTGAGTATCATCCGTAGCAAGTTTCTGGTTTGTTAATTAGCAATGCTTGAATAAGTTTCTGATTCAATTTGTCCAAATTTTGTGGTTTTTAAAAATTTTATGATTTAAATTCATTTTAGCAGTTTAAAATTTAAATTTTTAATAAACCGTTAAATTTGAAATTTGAATTGAAACTGACCGTTAAATTTTTCAAATTTATTACAAGTTTATTAACAAATTACAAAACTGCCATTATAAATGCATCTTGACTCATTGCCACAAGATCATCTTCAAACCAGATTTTTTTGAGTTTCTTTTCGACTTGTATGAAGAAGAAGAAATAAACAGCTATTATTGCCATCCATTACAATATTACTATCGAAAGGCAATAATTAATTCAAAAAGAGTATAAATTTTATTCCCAAAAAAAAAAAAAAAAATTACAAAAGTCCTCGTTTATATCGAGGGACTTCAGCGCATTTTTGACGCAGCGATTAGCAATTGATTAAATAGAAAAGAATGTCGAGTTTTAAAACTCTATTGCTGTTTCTTTAATCATAATGCATTTCAATAATAAGTTTAAAACTAAAGATCAAAATTCCTTTAAAATTGATTTTTATAATGTTCAATGCAAATAATAGCTTTACGATTTACCGGTTTTTTGAAATTCAAAATTTTCCATTAGCGAAAAATTTAAATTTCTGAACACATCCATTATTTTTCAAATTTCTAAACGCACTTATATTTGTTTTGTATGAAAAAATTAAAAGTTAATTAATATTAAGGTGTATAAAAGAAAAAAATTTAATCCGAAATAACGGTTAAAAAAATTTCAAATTTTTTAACGGTTAGAAAAAATTCAAACTTATCATCAGCATAGCTTTGCCCTGCATTGTTTACATATTTTTTTTGAAATATAAAATCGATGAATTAAGCTATTTAATGAGTGTTTTTTGACTTTTCAATATAAATGGCGGGAATAAAAACATTCAATGAAGCTATTAAAACAATTCCGAGCTTGCTACGAAGTCTAGATCAAGAGATAATTGGGACCCGAACGACCGAACGACCGAACGACCGATCAAAGTGCATGATTGAGCTTCCTTTTTGAAAACAAGTTTTCAAAAATGCGCTAAAAAATCATTAGAAACGAAGGAGATTTGAAAGCTCTCTTCGGTACGGGTTAAATTAATGTATTTTTATATTTCTTGTATATTTCTCTACAAGAAGAATAAGCCTCATTTGAATAATATCGACATAAACATTTAATTGAAGGAGAGAAAGAGAATGTTAAAGAAATGAATAAATGACTTTGACTATAATTTCGTCGTCATTTGAAAATATTTTGTGTATATAAACATTTTATTTTTTGAGGTAAGAAAATTATATAAAAAAGAAATGAAAAAAATAGTGGATCATAGATAACTAAATATAATACACATCACAGCAAGTATTTTGCCTCTCACTCCAATATTTTATCATCCATGCCATGTGAATGTATATTTTTTGAGGTAAAAAAATATAAAATAAAATTATATTTGTGGATCGTCTTCAATTTCAGGTTATCTGAAATGAGATGAAATTGGCTCTTAGTAAATTGTTTGGATTTTTTTGAATTTTTAATTAATTTGACTATTTGTTGGTTGAATGGAAGGTTGTAAGAATTATTACTTTAATTTTCATTGAAGATGGGAGGGGGTTGAGTTGATTAAGGTTACGAATTTTCGTGCTTTGTTGGACAAATAGGAAATTTTGTGCATCTATAAATCCATCATTTTATGAGTTTTAAATTTTAACGTTTTTTCTAATTCAAATTTTATTAAATTTCATAACCAAAAATTTTTAAATTTAAATAATACGTTAAAATTTCATAAATTCGTTTTCAATCAAAATTATTAAAAACAAGAATTTATTTCCCAAAAGTAATAATAGAAAGAAAAAATCTCAGCTAGTTTATGATCAATAATTATAGAATATCAGACCAACAGAAAATTTATTATAGAATTATAGACTTGAAGGTAATAAATTTTAAACTTCTCATCCCATATATATCAATTCAAGGTTCGTCATTAGAACAACAAGAAATTTAACATCAACAAGTTTTTCCAATTTTTACAAGCAAAAATAAAATAAAACTTCAAAGTCCTCAAGTAAAAAAAAAATTCAATATTTCATTTGATTATAAATTATCGTCGCAAGACTTCAAAAAAAAGTTATCATTACAAGCAAAAAGAATTCAAGCAATTAGCAGCCATGACTTATGGACAACAAAAATAAGAATCCAAAAAAAACTGTTAATTATAGGCAATAAATGACATCTCATCCGCAATATATAATTGCTCACTGGATGATATATACTTGAACGCAAAATGACATTTTTTTCCTCTTTACTATCTTAACTAATTCCACTCGTGGACTTAAAATTAAATTTATTCGTATGTGATGACGATAACAAGTAAAATATTTTTGCCTGATTTTTTTTTTCATCTTCTCTAGTCCGCTCTCTTATTTTGAGTAATAAAATTTATATACATAAATTTATTTTTTCGGGGGGCTTTATATTATTGTACATCACACGGTTATAATAATCTTCATTTCATTTTTTACCCAATGATATTTAACCAATCAATTCCACCATAAATGAACACTCATTTAATGGTGTATATGCAAAGAAGAAGAGGACATGATGATGTTGATCATCATCTCTAACTAAATAACTAAGCAACTAATACATGAAGATTGAGAAAAAAATTAATTGCACTTATTCCATCATTGTTGATGGCTTTGAGAGTGATTTTGGGTTGGTATTGGATGGTTTATGGTGGGATTTTGTGGTCTTTCACAACGGTTATTCTGAATTTTGAAATTTTTTTAAGTAAAATTTTCTTTTATTTACTTTTGTAATATTAAAACTTTATCATTGAAATTTAGCAAAATTATGCTTCTTTTTTGGTATTTTTTAACTTAAATGTGCTTATTTGCAGGGAGCAAATTGAATTAATGCAAGAAATTATTAAAAAAACTGACTAAGTAGTGACAAATTAAAGAATTAAATAGTTTGTTTACAATTCTGTTTTCAAAAATGGCGGCAACTTGACCAAATCTAAACTTTTTAAAGTATTCTGAGATTTTTTCTTCAAAAATGCGTCGACAACATTCTCCAGTAGTGCCCTCATCAACTCTTATCTTTATTTTATTTCATTTTCAAGAAAAAATAATTAAATTCAAGAAAAAAAAAATATTTATTGGATATTAAAGAATAGAAGAAGATTCGTCCAACATTAAGTCGAAATAGACGATGTAGAGAATGTCCATTCGGTAAAATAATATATGTACAACATCTCTAATATCAAATAGAATATAAAAAGCAATAAGCAGCAATACCAACGGATGAAAAATAATTATGTAAATTATTTCTCTGTTGATCAACATTTTTGTTACTTCTCCGATTTATTTTTTTCATTATGAAATATCCCCAAAAAAATTTGTATTTTGTTTCTTTAGTTGATATTTTTATTTATTTATTTATTTCGTCTTCACATTCAATTCCGAATAAATATAAAAAAAATTGAATAAAAAAAAATAAGAGAAACAAACTCCGTATTTTTTTTTTCGTTAGCAATACAATTGGCTGAATGGAAAATATTTAGAGTTATTTCTCTGTGTATCTCAATGATTTTTGGGCGTATTTCTTGCGGTAACTTCTTCAATGTCCATTATGAGGATTGTTACGCCGCGTAGAGAGCAATAAATAAAAATATGTCTTTTGATTATTATTATTTTGAATAAAAATGTAATAAACAACAATATAAGCTCAAATATTTGGGTAATAGTTTAGTCGTTGGCGGGGATGACTAGAGCGTTGTTTTGTTTTAGACTTCAAATGATTTTTAAGTGATCTGTATTTATAGCTTCTAGGAAATTGTCTTTTGTAGCACAAACAAAGAATTTCGACCTTAAATGTACAATTTAGTCTCATAACCAAAAAATTTTACCAACCTAACCTCAAAATTCACAAAGTCAGTCCGTCAATCCTCAGCATAGAATCACAAACCTCAAAATTCCAGATATTCAAAAATTTCCTTTCTCATAGATAAATTTCATGTGCCATAATACACTACATCCACTAAATGGTTGTTAGATGTTAGATGGACCTCAAACAATCTCGTCGACCATCAATTTCAATTTTCTATATATTTTTTCTTGTAGTCGCAGTCGTCGTCATGAAATCAGACTCTTCTTACATTATTTTTCGTTAACAGTCATAAATTATATTAGTCACATTTGAATGGAAAGAGCTTGTCGCTATGGTGTAAAAGTAATGGCTTGTTGTGACTTGTCTTCTTCATCTTACTTTTCGACTGTGAATATTTCTTGTACTTATAGTTCCATCATATATTAATATTCACCATCCTCATCAACATCAAGTAAGTATGTATGTCGTATGAAATACAATTGAGTGTATATCGTGCGCTTCCTCAATTTTTCAATCTTCTTTTTCCCACTTTTATTTCCATTTTTTCCTCACTTCCATCATCGTTTATCGTCGTTTTGTAATTATTTATTGTACAGTAAAGTTTCTCGTTCCGGTTTTAATTGGAGGTTCTCGAATGTCGTGAAATTTTGGGAATTTAGGAAAATCAAAATTGTTTTGGCGGGAAATTTCGATGATTTTGTGAAAATTTCAGAAATTGAGATTCGAACTTACAAATTTTTAAACTTACTCAATTTAAGGATATCAAACCTAAATAAAATATAATTCTAACCTCAAAACCATTTCATTCGATAAAATTTCATCGAGAATTTCCATTCATGAAACTCTAATCAAAGAAAATGTGTATCATATAGTTTATGTACATATAACCCCTTTATTCTATTCGATTCTAATTCTCTTCAATTTTGTGCTCTACAATAATGAACGAAATAAAAAGTGTGGAGACGAACGATGAGAAATTCAACGAGATCATTGCGTGCGATCACCAACTGCTTGATTGATTTCCAACAAGTGTACTGCCTTGTGCCTTGCCATTATAAAAGTGCTACGTAAATTTTTTTTTACTCATTTTTTTTCCTAAGAGCACTAAACGCGTGCGACAAAAACTTTACTTTATTATTCTATTTTTGTATCAACATTTTTTTCATTTAATTTTTTTTTTATTTTATTTAGTGCACCATACGACATGTGATATGAATCGCTTTTTTCCTTTACATTCTAATGTATACATACATATTTACTTTTCTTACTATTTTTGTCAACCGCACGTCATCGCACTTTTTTTTACTACACATAATTTTCAAATTGTAGAATTAAAAAAAATCTTTAAAAGAAAAACATTGAGTGAGTGAGTGAGGGGATGAATAGAGGCATATAAAATGGAAATTTAAGATTAAGAGAAGATCTACAAACAATTTTTATGTGCTGACAATGATTGTCGAGTATTAAAAATTTAAATTGATTTCGTACATGTGTGATGAGACATTAAAAATTCTTTCTTAATATCTCTTTATTTTGTTTTGCGTTGTGTTTTTGTTTTGATTTTTTTGGAAATTCGTATGTGATATTTATACCTTAAAAATATGACTTTTGCATGATGTCATTCGGAGGAAATTCCGAGAATAAATTGTTTTATTCAGAGTCAGTATTTGGCAATTGTTTTAATTAATGAAATTGAATAAATAAATATTTCTAAATTTAACGGTTATTTGAAATTTTAATAATCTTTCGTTAAGTTTTATCGAACGATATCGAACAATTAAAAACAAATTAGGTAATCGAAAACTTTAAATAAACAATATATTGAAATTGAAGTAACTTTTTAATAATTGAAGATGTAAAGAAATAGAAACAAAGCTTAAAAAGATCTTAATTCGGTCTTAAACATTGGAATTAGTAATTCAAATAATCTATTTGACAAATTTTTCTAGATCTTTCTTTGATTTTGAACAAAAACAATTTAAAACCCAGAAAAAAATCAGTTAATCACGACAATAGCACAGCAAACAGTAATATTACAACTACTTCCAATCTCACAAAATCAGTAGGAGTTGACATACGAATCACAATAACCAATTACATCTTCACATAAAAATTTAAATAAACATTCAAGATTCAATCATTCAAATATCAAATTGTGCCTATTATCTCCATAATTTATGCTTACAAGTATGATTGTATAAAAGTTTGATCAGCACCGACCATTTACATCAAACGATTTCAAAATATAATCTATAATAAATTTTCATATTTAACTAACACAAAATCCGGCAAGAAAGAATTTTCAGGCGTCAAGAAGAAGAGATTTTTGCGTCATTTATGAGAAACGGACCTGATTGTATTCACATTACCGGTTGTGATCGTGTTTTTGGGTTCTTGAGGAAATGTTTAGTGTGTCAAATATTCTTTCCCCATATTTGGAATGTTTTAATACTGCTAAACTGAATTAAGTTGTTTTAAAATACTCACAAGAAAACTGTCGAAAGGATGCAAGAAGAACTTTCTATCAATTTTATTAACTCGATGCATTTTCAATAAATAACAAAAATTTACTAAAAAATTCAACAAATCGAAGATGTTTGCTGTGATCTTAATGAACTACTGCCCTAGCAGCAATTTAGAACGAATCTTAAAGAATCTGTGAGGAAATTTTCCGGGCGGATTTTTTTTCTCACGAATCACAAAGAATTTGTGAGGAAAAGTGGCCGGAAAATTCCTTAACTGCACGGAAGTGGCCGGAAAATGCATTTTTTCTGGCCATTTTCCGGCCGGAATTTTTCCTCACAAATTCTTTCATTTTTTCTGTACTAATCTGACAGAAAATGAAAGAATATGAGAGGATTATGAACGAATCTTGCAGGAATTATGAAAGAATCTTGCGGGAATTTTTCTCAAAGTATTAAAAAAAAAACTTTTTTTTCTTCCTCCTCTTTTTCTCTCACTTTCTCTCCACTTTATTTTCTTTTTTTATTATTATTATTATTATTATTTTTTTTGGAAGATTTTGTAAGGAAATTTTCTGTTGAAATTCTGCCAACTCGAACCCATGACCGCTGAAACCAAAGTCCCGAACTTAACCGCTGAGCTACCGCTATCTGAAATTATATAAATTATGTTTGGCGAAAAGACATATTTAAGTTGCTAATTTCTTTTGCCATAATTTTTATGATTGTTTTAACACTTATAACGCTTTATTCCAGTGGGGTTGCTTCAGGAGGGTCCAAGGGGTTCAGGGGGACCAAATAAATTCTTCCATAAATCCTGCATGATTCTTTCAAGGGAACTTAATTTTTTTATTATTATTTTTTTTTTTAAATTAATATTATTTCAATTTAACGATTTTATATCTTGGTAAAATACTAAAATGATTTATTAGTAATATGAGTAATTTGTAAAAGAATCTTTAATCAAATGAATTTAAATCATTTCAATCATAATTATTTTGCAATAGGAGAATTTTAAAATGTTTAATTAGAATTTAAATTTGAAAATAGTTTTAAGCTATTTTTTATTCTTTTTTGTGATTTTTCCATGAATTCAATGAATTTCTATGTATTTATTTTTCTATAAAACAGTTTTCTTTTTTAAACAAATTTATGTTTAACGAACACATAACGGTAAAGTAAATTTAATTTATTAGCTAAAAGTTAAGTATATATTTTGGCATAATCTTGACTAGAGAGCATAATTTATATTCTGGTAATGATTTTCATAATAAAAAACTTTAAAAAGTTGCATTACGAAGTCAAAAATTAAAATTTTTTCATTTAACGGAACAAAAATTTTAATTTGCAAAATGGAAACACAATTTTCAAAAGCTCCAATATTTTAACAGAAACAATTATAATTACATTCCAAATTCTTAAAATTCTTCAATGCCAAAAAATGTGCAAAAAATCAAGAGAAAATCTGCCAGAAAATTTCCTCTAAAATTCCTTCAAATTCTGTTGCAACTTTTTTTTGTGATATCAGAAAATGAAAGAATCTGCGAGGAAAAATGGAAGAAAAACGAAAGAAAAATTCTTCACAAATTCTTTCATTTTCCGGCCAGAAAATTTTATTAAAAAAAAGTTTCATGACAGATTTTGGAAGAAAATCGCAGGAAATTTTTCTCGTAAAATTCTTCCATTTTATGGCCGGAAAAACAAACGAATTTGTCAGGAAAAAAAATTCCGCCCAGATTCGTTCCAAATTGCCGCTAGGGTGAGACTAATTTTCTGACTTTTGATCGAAATGTTTTGTGATGTCAAGATATATTGATTTGACGAACAGTCTATAATGTGGTCAATATCTGCCTAAAATAAACTGTCACACGTGCTGATAAGCATTATATTTTGAACATCAAGATCATATGCTTCATATAGAGAATCGGAAAAGAAAAATTTGGCATACAGTAGGACAATAAATCACTTGAGCAACTATGGTAGATGTAAAGAAAAGAATTTCTACTTTTTTTTTCATAACAAACAAAATGATCGTAAATTTTTATCTCAAGGATCAAAATTCTTTTATCACGTTTGAGTGTTAGAAGCAATAAGAAATTTAATGACAATTTCATCGTTTAATAGCCAAGACATTGATTATCTAACTTGAAAAATCAATATTTCATTAACTTACTCAACATCATCTTCCTCTACAATTTACATGACATAATCCTTGATAAAATTATGTTCGAAACTATTAATCAACATTTTATAATTCCACGTGAATTTTTTTCTCAATCAAAATATTAAAATAAATAATAATCAAGCAGCGTCAACACGAGAATAAATTTTCCCAGAATCAATGTGATTTGAACGTCATCAATTTATCCACTGACGATGATAAAAGTTGAATAAAAAGTTTCATTCCAGTTTTAAAAATCAATGATTGAATTTTTTCTCATTGATAAAGTTTTGAATGGCAGAAGATCGTGAAATTCTATATTATTGATAAATATGATTGATATCTTGTGGATGAAAATGCTAATTTTACGACAATCTTGAGGATATTTTTAGAAATGAATCATTCGCGTCCTCTAAAATTTGATGCAATATATTCATCCTTTCATGCACTCAAAAATTGATTCTTCTTACATAACATCGGCTTGCACCAGTCAACCATTCACAACATTCATCAATATCGACAACTCAAGTCAAAATATGATCGTAATTTGACCCTCAAGAAAGATGCAATAAAAAACTGTATTGATTGAACTTTTCTGTCCATTCATTTCACAATTTATTCATATTTAATATTAGCCATGTCAGTGGACAGTAAAATATAAAATTTTGTGTGCCTTATCGATGATCATTGATTCATTTTAAAAGAGTTTTTATGCATCTTTTTTTTTTGTGGTGAATAAAAATTGAATAGAAACAAATTGATTTTGTTACTAACTTTATAAATAATGATGGTGATAATAAAGCGCATTTTTTGATCAAAGGTTTCATGTCCTTTTAGCATTAAGAACTAAATTTTAAAGATTCTATGAAAAATAATTTAAATTGACATTTTGTAACATTGATTATCATCTTTAGGAGCTTAAAAGTTGGTTTTATGCTAGAAAATCTAATATAGTACAAGTTCGAATCCTTTAAATATAAATCAAAGAATTAATAAAAATTAATTCAATATTTTGACCAGTGGATCAATATTGAAACACAAAGCATTTAATTCTTTACTAATCCAACTAAAATCCCTAAAGACAAAACAAAACCTAATCACACATTCAATATTTTCAAAAATTATGCAGCATCAAAAAAATTTAAATGAAAGAAAAAAAATTAATTTGCACAAGTCGGAGAGCTTTTTGTTATTCACATGATTAGCCACTTAATGAATAGAGAAAAAAGCAATGGATTTATTGTCATTGGATCTCTCAAGCCAAACAAACAAACAAACGATTTTTGTGTTAGATTGAAAAGAAATCAATTTCAGGTGTTTAACGCAGATTTTTTTCCTATCCATCGCTTGTTGTATTTTTCATTTTATTATTTTTTAGTGAAAAAAAAAATTATTGAAGATGAAAAAAAAGAAACAAAAAATGTGTTTTAATGAAGCATTTACATAAAACCTGCCTTATTGCCCCCATGAAGTTATTTCTTGTCATGTATGTATGGAGATGTGGAGTTTGAAGCAATAATATAATATATAATTCAATGGAAGAAGATTAGATTGGCCATATAAATAGCATCTCCATACCATACACAAATATCCAATAGCCATTACACAAAAATGTTGATTTTTTTTCATCTTTACTTCGTTACTTCTTCTCTCCTCTTTTTTTTGTCGCTTCATTTCGTTTCTGTTTCGTTTATAAATTGTCGCTTTGCTTTAACTATTCACAGTTGTTCACTCACTCTCTTGTGATGTCTAATGGATGTTTATTAATATCAATTCCCCAATCCACATTTTATTAGCTGACTTTTTTTTTTGTGTCGTGAGGTGTTTGGTGTGTTATGGATGTTTGGAAATTATATTGTTGGTTATGGTTAATGAGTATGGATTTTTTTGGGTACTTAGTAGAATCTATGAACTGTAAGTTTTGGATAGACTGTAAATTGTATTGTAATTATTGTGCATGCTTAGACTAATGGTTCTAGATTAGGAATTAAATGTCAAGGGATCTGATCATATAAATCAGTATACATCCGTCTATACAAAGATCCTGTTACGAGTTTTTAGGATATACCTTAGTGTATGATGTATACCTTAGAAACCCATCCCTGCGTTTAAAAATTCAACCAGTATGTAAGCCTATAATATAATTCTCTCCAAAAAAATTTCAAAAAGCGTCATATCCATTCACCCAACCAACCGATGCTTCCCATACTTTTCTATTTATTTACATATTTACTTTTCACTGTAAAAACTTTTTTAAAGCTTTAATTTTTTTCTCTCGTCGTACATCTCATCTCAACCATGCTTATATGTGTATCATTATCATTGACAATAATCAATGGCGAAGATGGTGATCATGCGAAACTATGATGATATACAACGGATCTATGGACGATGTACGAAATACATAATAATAAAAAAAATATAAAGTTAAATTTTTTATTAGTTTTTTAGTTTTTATTCGGCAAGAGATGTACGAAGCAATCAACGTAAGATCTCTTTAGATATTTTGTTACTAATTTTCATCTCTGTATGTTCAAGTAAAGAGAAGAGATTAAAAGAAGAAGAGAGAAAAAAAATGTGTCCCATAAATTTTGAATAAAGAAATCGTATTTGTTATAAAAATGGTATTTTTTTGTTATTTCGTTAATTTAATACCAAACAGTTCTCTCCTTCAGTTGAGGTTTTAACTGAAGAAACCAGTTTCTAAGTAATTTTTATATAAAAATATTTAAATATTCAATTCTTATATAGTCTTTATTTTTTTGGTGTAATAAAATAACAAAAAAAAAATACATTTTTTTCTCCTTCTCGATCGCGTCGTACTGAGATATACACATTCAATTGATAATGTGTCGTTCAGAGGCTTTTACACACCATGCTGTTGGTGGAAGATGAAGACGATTTATTTTTTTAGGGGGAAACATTTCTCCTTCAAAATACATGAAAAAATAAATGTGTATTTTGTTGTTTAGATCACATTTAGAGAGTGTCTTTTAATGGTTTTTTATATTTTTTTATCTTAGCTGATTTTTCTTAAAGTCAAAATAATGGCATTTTGCTGTTTTGAAGCTTTACAAATTTATGAAAATTAATTTTTTCGAAAAACAATTTTTTAAAAATTAAAAATTTTTTTAAAAATTAAAAATTTAAATTTTAGAAATCCGTTAAATTTTGAACTTTTGGAAACTTTATTTTCGCGAGGTTTACACTAGATATTATTGAATTTTTCAGATCCGAACCAAAAAACGTTGAAAAGTAGCGAAAACTCCCCCTCAAAAATATTCCTGGCTACGCCCCTGAGATGAATTCTGTAAAATTTTCTAAACTCAAACTTCATATAACTGTTAAAATTTCAAAATTTATAAAAATTTTGAACTTTGTGTTTTTTAAATTTTCATTTAAAATGTCAAATTAACTGCTATAGGAAAATTAAAATATTAAAGATGCTTTCAATACTCAATAATCATGAAATTGTCACATACTCATGTCTTCTTCAACTCATAAGACCCAAAACTGCTTTCAGAGATTTATTATTACAAAATATATATTTTTTACTTCACATTTTAAGACTTTCACAATCGTCTTTTAGTTTCGTCTTTAATTTCAAAAAAATTTAAAATATAAAAAATTATTTTAAATAAAAATTTATTTAAATCTACCGCGGTATTTCTCCTCCCCTTGATTGTGACGATTTCTTATTTTTTATATATATTTTTGAGGTCTTGCAAAATTATCTTTAGTTTTTTTTTTTTTTCTTGATTAAAATGTATTTAGGTAAATTTATTAATTTATTATAAAGTCATGTCGAGCTTATTAGAGGATGAGTATTTATAAAATGATTAGGCTCGGTTCCATTGGTGTGATTGCGATTTATGCAAATTTAAAATTTTTTGTCTTTTAAATATTTCAAGTTACTTGCGCATTTGATTGTGATGATGATGTTCATGATAATGAGGATAAAATGTTGCTCTTTACGTCAAATAAATGCGAAAATATACGAAAAACAGTCGTCATTGAGTGAGATAAATGTATTGACGGAAGTCGTTGAAATATTTTTAAAGAATGTCAAACAAAATTTTTGCATTAATTCTTTTATAAAAATTAAAACATCAAAGCTTCAAAATGCAATAAGAAAACTTTATTAAATGCTCTAAACTAATCAAAAACTAAAAAATATTTCACTAACAATCTACAACTAGTTTTACAATCTACTAAATTTAACTAGCACTTCACAATTCAATCACTAAAAAATCAAATGCTTAAAAATACACGAGTTTATAACTGTAAAAAATTTTGACTAGTAATTTTTTGATTCCAATAAATCAATCCAATAAAAAATACTAATTAAAATTACAAAAATTTTCCTTGTACTGTTATATAATTTATGGACGCTGGAGAGACAATAAATGCTACTAAAATGCTGTTTAAAGATTCACCTCCAATATGATTTTTTTTAGTTTATATCTACTGATTAGGTTTTGATTTTTATTCCGTAAATGAATTTCTTTCATTTTTTTTATATTCTAGACATTTCTAATTACCTTTGGTGAATGTAGCAACTAAAATAATAAATCCGACTGAATCAGTTACATAATTAAATCCTGATCGACTAAGAATCTTAATCAATTTAAAATGTGATGATCAGTTTAATTAGCAGTGAGTTATCCTTCAAAAAATTCTTCAACAAATGAATACTATTCGGAATTTTGTAATAATTATCAGAATCATTATTCCAATAGGTCGGTGATACATGCTCATTATTTGAATTATTCTGATCCACAACAGCAAAAGTATATTGAAAAAGTTTCTCTTCTGCAATTTCCTTGAAAATCAATCCATCTGACATCTCAACTTCCAAATCATTTTCTGTATTCTCTGCGAGATGCTCAATATCCAATAACAACATTTCATCTTGTCCCAAATTCAATTCAGCTCTCATTCTAATGTAAAGTCCTTTGACATTGAAAATGTGACTGAAAATTTCATTCTTTTTTGCATTCTGAAATGCACGAGGGAAGTTGTCGAGTTTCCAATAGTATGTATATTCATTTACAGGAATGATTTTTGTTGTTGTTGTTGTTGGTTTCATTGTTGTTGGAGTTTTTTGGGTAGTCGTGGTTGTCAAAACTTTATTTGGTCTATTCCGACTTGTGTCTAATGACTTTAATTTATTTGCATTAATTACTTCTGGAACTCTTTTTAAATTTGTTGTCGTAAGAATTGCTGGAGTGGTTTGCGGTAAAGTTGTTGGAATAAATGAAGCTGTTGTGCTTTCAAATTGATAATTTCTGTTCTGCTGGGTTTCACGTTGTCTCTCAGTATTTTGTTGTTGATTTTTTCCCTGATAACCTTGATAATTTGTTCCCTGATGTGATGAGGCTGCTGTTGGTTTATAGTAGACCTCTTGTTGCGGATACCGTGAGTAATCATAATAGTTTGGTTGTTGATAATATCCATCATATCGATAGTAGTTGTTGTCATATGAATTTTGACTTTGAGGTAAAAGTTTTTGTATCAAAAGTCGAAGATCATAAATATCTTGGTAAAGCCGCGATTCCATTGCGATGAGACTCTCCTTTAAAGCTTTCATGTCATCTATTTATAATAATCAGCAATATTTATTGTCAAACTTAAGTTTTTATTTTATGTTCATTATTCACCTGTTGAGCATATCCCATCAAGCTTTTTAGAAAATGTTGCTTGGGCTTGAACCTGTAAATTAAAGGAGAAATTTTTTTTTGTGAAAATTTGCAAATTTTATGTAACAAGCCATACCTTTAAACCATCAGCTGATTGAACTGTACACTGAGCCTAAATGTGAGAAATTTACAGATTTTTTATAAATTTTAATCCTCTTGAGAATTTTCGTCCATTTACCATTTGAGTTTCTTTGGGAAACTCCTTTTTATCATCAATGCTTTTTAAAAGCAATGGTTGATGATCACCTGTTGCATTATGTGATTGACCGACCGAGCTCTCTGTCTGAACATCTGAAAACATGATTGATAAAATGATGAATATGTTGTTGGCCTACTGATGTCTCTTTTTATTTACACAGTAAATAAAGCTGTTATTTTTAGATTTTGATTGATACAAATCTTATTTTTAGATTGAATTTTTCGACTGTTGTTTTGAAGGTTTTTATTTAAAACACAATTTGAGGGAAAATTTATTTTGGCGGAAAATTAAGAAAAAATTTTCATCGAAATGTGAGGAAAAAAAATTTATTACAAATATTTTCAATACCTGCAGACTCGGTGATTAATATTGCAGTCAAAATTAAGACAACTGCTAAAGTTTTCATTTGACAAATTACTTTGAGAACTGCTACGACTCAAAATAGCGATGAAAGATACAAAGGAATCTCGTCGCAAGTTAAAGATAAACTGAGAAAAGAAAAATCAAGAGAGAAAAATGTTCGACACATGGATCGTGTTGCATTTTCTTTTTATGTAGCCATTTGTCATGAGATGTAGGGAAAATGAGAAAAATTTATTTCTAAATGCGAGAGGAAAGGATCTGCAACTTCAAATTAACTTCTTTACTCGCGAAATTCTCTTTATTGTCACGGTAAATTTCACACAAAAGATTTCATTAACCTCCAATTAATTTGAGTCGATAATGAGCGTTGATAATTAATTTTGCTAATATTTTGACATAAGGAATTAAAAGACGAAAAGAACAGGCAACAAGAAGAGGGAGTATTTGCAGTATTAAAATTGCCGCACACATAATTACAGCTCCCCATTTTGATCATCCAATTTCTCGCTGTTAATTAACTTTTCTCTGTACCATAATCCGCACATTTAGCGACTTAATGTAAATTAATCTAAAGAGATCTCTTTCCTTTGATCATTACAGCTGCCGTGGTACTTAAAGTAAAGTATATTATTAATAGATTTTTATTACTGGTTCTAATGCTTTTCAATTATTTTCTCGTTTAATCTTCAAATTGATCTTTGTTTTTGAAACAATGTGTACCCATTACTGACTTAAGTGCTAGTTTTAATGCTTAAATTCAATGTTTAAGGCTGTGCTGATTATTATCTCGCTAAACTAGCAAATTTGAGCTACTTTCATGCAATTTTCTTCTTGTAAACGATCCGAGATGACAAAATTTTAACTACGAATCAATTTAAATTCAAAATGACCGTTGACGTCACGTGAAATTGAAATTGATCATAATTTATTATTGAAAGGCATTTCTTGCTCATAGAAAAATGACAAATAAGCTTGTTAATGGCACAATGTAATGAATATTTAGCAGCAAAGCACCAAAATTGTGTTCAGCCGTTCCCTCAATTTCTGCGAATAGTGATTTCAAATGTATCGTCAAGGTGTGCGTACTTTGTGGGTGCTAATCTATTGATTTATGAATTATTAGAATCATCTACAAAAAAAAATAGTAGAATTTACTTTCGATTGAATATAGTTTGTCTATATTTCTGGAAGAAACAGTCAGCCTAAATAATTTAATTTAGAACACATTTTGAAAAAATATCCATCCCATGTCATCTAATCTCCTATTTTAATTCAATTTATGATCACACAATAATTTAAAGAGTTTCATAAATAAAACGCTACAAAAGAAGAAAATAAGAGAAAAATTCAAAACATTTCTTCGTTTCCTTCTCTTTTTTTATCGCCTTTCTTCTTCAATATTTTTCGGTTGATTATTAAAAAAAAAAAAAAGACGAAAACCCGAAATAAAACAAAGATTTAATTGAAGTCAACTGAAGGTACACCGTTGATGATGTCGCAGCAGCTATTATTATTCATAGAAATAGTTAGAAATAAAAAGAAATGAAAATGAAAAACCAGCTCTACAAATATTTCTTGTATTTTATACAATTTTTCGAGAGTAAATGTAATGTCATAAAACTTTCAAGCAATAAACAGATAAAAAGATTTCATCGACAATATTTTTAGTGGGTTTGTTGAACCTCTCTCTCACTATTTTTTTTCTTCTGTATTTGTACCAAATGAATTTCGTGAAGAAAAATTTGTTATTTTGAATATAGAAAAAAAAAATATAGTAATGTAGAATTAGATAGACAAGACAAGCTTTTTTTTTCTCATTCGGTGAATCTTCTATAAGCGTCTTAAAATAATTAAATTCAAACGAAACTGAGGAATATTTTTGTACACTTTTATTTCTCATGTGTAAAAATGGAAATTAGAATCAAATGTGGTGATTTGATGACATCTTTTTTCTTCATTTAAAAATACATTTTTATGTAAGAGTTTTAACTGCATTCTGAGGTACTTTCAACTCTTTTTAAGTTTGAGTTTATTTTTAAGTATTTCGTCACACTTTGTATTTTTAACAATTCAACATTTATGTTCGTGATGTTGAAATTAGTAGAGTAGACAGCTTCAGTATTGCAACGATTATATTTTTAATTACGAATGCAATTGGAATGGAAATTGTTTGATTTGGAGTATTCAATAATGTTTTACAAACTAAGAAAAGTTTCTTCTTCACATTGTCAAAATAATACCAATTAAACCATCAAAATTTAAGACCACGCACAATCAATATCAGAAGCAACAGCAGCTCTAATTAAACTAAATTTTTACTCACCTAATTATTCTAAAAAAATTAATAAGCACACTTTTGACACATTACACAATTAATTTTCTCTTTGTTTGTCACTTCGTTACTTCGAGGTCTTAATAAATTTACATTGTCTTGAATTGAAATCCAACAACAGTTTCGAAAAAAAAAGAAATATTGAAATCAATTAATATAAAAATCAATCAATATCTTACTTGCTTAAAACTTGTCCCTTTGTACATATTTTCACTAAACAACTTAATGTCAATTCATTTTGACGAGTGTATGTATGTAAAATGTTGATTTGAAGATACCGAAATTTTGTTTGATTTACAGTTGTATAATTTTTGCAAAAAATATCACTTTTCGCTTCTGATTTCTGTAATATTTCATTTTGAGTTATACTTATGTCGTTCAATGAGCACACGCTTGTCACTTATTGACTGGAACTGTATCGAAAATTAATTTAAATGAACACAAATTCACTTTTATTTAATTTTAATTAATTTCTAAATAAACCGAGATGATAAAATTTGTTTAATTTGAATTTAAAGTTGTATTTTCCGTTAGAACTTAAAAGTTCATTATTTATTTAAATCACTGCACAATTCAATCAAAACTTGTTTTATTGACAAAGTTCTCATTTTAAAGCCCACTTAGAGTATTTGCAATTGTAATTATACACATTGACTAATATAATTAAAATATTTAGAGATTGTGACAAACAATTAACACTTGAAATTTAAGTTATGCTATACATTGGACACATAGCTTACACATATTGAGATTGATTGATAATTTAACATTGTCAAATAATAAATCATGTGTATTAATGGCGTCAATAATGGTCAACTATTTACCGAATAATTGTGAATGCTAAATTATTTAGAAATTTGCGAATGGTTAAAAATGTAATAAATGGTAAGTGTGACTTTAAATGACAGATTTATTGAGCAGATTAACGGACATTTTACATATTTTGCTTTCATGTAACTAGTTACATTGACTTAGTTTTAATTTCACCACTTGTTCCATTTGATTACAATTTTTTAAAAGTAAGTCATGTCATGTAAAATCCGGTATTGTAAAAGTCAAATTTTAATAGAAATTCTTGTCAGGATTCCAGCAAGGACGAACTCAAAATTTCTCTGATTCTTCTTATTATTTCGACCCAAAATCGTGACAAAATTTTAATGAACCCATTTCCGATAATCGATAATTTAATTCAAAAAAGTTTCAATGCCTTGAAATAAAATAAATCAAACTTACTGCCAACCAGAAACAATACGTACAAAGCATCCCATTAATTTCATCACAAAAATATATAAACATTTTTTTAAATCCATAAAAATTGATGACCACTAAATAGGCGAGGCCTCAAGTGATGTTAATAATTACAAACGGTACGAGTTACTGACAATTTTTTTTTCCCTGAATAACATAAATTCACTAAAAAAAAATTAAGCGCAATTACGTCGTTATACATTTATCACCTTATTTACTCTCTTCTTCGTACTTTTTCTTTAATTCTATTTTTTTCACCTTCGTTTCAATTATTTATCTAATGATGGCATTTGGAGCATTTACTTTATATCATTGGAGGTACCACGACACATAAAAGAAGAGTTTGGATGATGATGTCATGAGTCACCAACAGACAATAAAATTCAAAATAAACAAAATAATAACAATAATAATAAATGAAATAAGAAACAAAAAAAAGTATTTTTAATTCTTTCTCATGCCTTGTCCTAATGGTTAAATGGTAATTAATGGTCTTCACTCGTCGAAAATTAAAAAAAAAATGTAAAGAGATGAATAAAAAAAGGAAAAGAAGAAGTAGAGAAAAAAAATTCATCTAGATTGAAGCAAATGAATAATTGAATTAAGAATTCTGGATAATTTTTTTTTATTTTTATTAGTCTATAGACATACAAGCATGTTAGCATCGGATGGCAACAACTTATTTCAATTGCGTGCTGAGTAAACTTTTATTACAATTTTTTTTATATATACATAAAGAGATTCTGATTTTTGATACCTGAAACTGGTTATTTTTACATCTCTTATGTCTCTCGACATAATAATAATAATATCGCTTCATTTGCCTCATGTGTATTGTTTCATTTTTTTGGATCGAATCTTAAGACTGTTAGGTGCTATTGTATCGATGTTTGACCGACTGACACAGTGGGTTTTTTCTTTTAGCCATTTGGGGTGAATATATGAAGAGGTTTTTGGGGGATTAAGAGGAATTAAATTACTCAAAATTGTCTTGACTAGTAAATTTGAGTAATGAAGATGGAAGGATAAGGTCCTGGTGATCAATTTTCGACAAATTCAATGATATATCCCTTAGATTCAGAATTAATTTTTTTTTTATTGTTAAAATCTATTCAGATCTTACCCTAATAGACAAAGAGCACGTTGAGAGCATACTCAGATTTTGGGTGAGCATACTCTATTGAGTATGCTTTTTCATAGAGAAATTGATGCCACTACTTTACCCTAAAAATGCACACATAAGAGTGGCGTTATATGAGCACACTGTGAGCATACTTTTATAAACAATTTTATTTCATTTATAAGTGCTCAAAAGAGCACATAAAGAGTATGCTCTTCTGAGCATGCTTGACTGAGCACATTTTAAGTATACTCTTGCGAGCTTCTTTAAAAAAATATTATTTTTTTTATTCTTCCCACCACCCCCCCGGTGGGGGGGAGGTAATTTTTCTCGTAAGATCTGTAATTGTGAAGTATATAATTATTAGCTGTAATTAGAAGAAAATGTTAATGTTAGAAATTTTCTGCTCACGCCGAGATTCGAACCCATGACCGCTGAAGTATTGTTGACACCAACTCGCTATCCTCTGTGCTACCAAAGTACTTTTTGTTGTAATTATATTTTGGCAAAAAGCATAATATAAACTATTATGAAATACAAAGGAGTATAACTTAGTTTATAATATGATTTAAATAGGAATTGATGAATAAAAAAATTATTCATCATTTTAATAAAATATTTTTGGTTTTTATATACTTCACAAGAGGAGTTTTCATTAAAAAGTATGCTCTGAGTACATGGTTTGTTTTCAACATTTTGAGCATGTTTTTTTCTTGAAATTTAAATTAAGGGCAATTCTTTTTTTCAAAAAAAAAAAAAATAAATAAATAAAAATAAATAAACATTATTTTCTTAATAAAGGTTATTATTTGAATCCATTTTCTACAGTTTTATAACAATATAAAGACTATTTCTTTTATTTTAATCACCGATAAAAAACTGTTTAATTTTATTTAATAACTCAATTAATTTCGTTGTTACTAACAACATCTTCAGGAGTATTCAAGAATATCAAAGAAAAGTTCACTGTGATTTGGTTAACAGTAACAAAATTTTGTTTTCTGTTAACCAAATCACAGTGAACTTTTCTTTGATATTCTTGAATACTCCTGAAGATGTTGTTATTTACAACGAAATTAATTGAGTTATTAAATAAAATTAAACAGTTTTTTATCGATGATTAAAATAAAAGAAATAGTCTTTATATTATTTTCTTAAATGATTAAATTATGTGTTATTAAATCATTTAAGCATTTGTGTTTTTTAAATTTTGTATTAGTTTCACTTGTATACTTTTTCGTGAACATTAGTTTGCAGCTTAATCGAATCCTCTCAAAATTTGTAACATTTCCTTTATTTGTTTTTCAAAATATGTATTATTTTTTTCAAAAAAAATTCCCTATGTAAAAATATCAAATAAAAAGAAAATTATTGTAGAATTAATGAAAAATGCAGACAGAGTAACGCTTTCTCATTTTTCATATAATTTATTAAAAATTTCCTTGACTCCCTTTTAGATTTGATTCTTTTAAACTTTTTCCATGATCGGTAAGGGACTGAAAAAATGTGCAAACTTAAAAAAAAAAAAATTAAAAATACCTAGAAAAATTTGAAATTTTTTGAAAAATTCTTTTAATGAAACTTAAAAAAATTTCAGCTTTTTTTTTCAAAGATACAAAAGCTAAAAGTTGCATTTTTTTATAAAGGGGTTTTAAAATGTCATAAAACATTTATTTATGAAAAATTCTTTATTAAAAAATCAATGTTTTCTTCTGTACTGATTTTATTAAGATCCAGTTTTTTTGTAAAAAAAGTTAAATTCTGAAAACAGAAATGTATACTATTTTGGATATTTTTTTAAATACCTACAAAAAATATAAAATAGACACCTTTTGAAAATTTAATTAGTTATGAAAATTGGTTTTTACAAGCAGCTGTTTTTCTCATTATTTTATCATTTCTCTAATTAATCCTAGTGTTTTTTTAATGAAAATCAGGATACACGTAAACTTTAAATTCAAATCAAAATGGCAATTTATCCATGTATTTACAGTACTCCTAAGTTTGCTCAATGAGTATGCTTAAGTGAGTTTACTCTGAATGTACTCAAGAAAGTACATAATGAGCATACTAAGCTGAACACGTTTTAGTTAAAAGTTATAATTCATAAAGATGTGCTCAAAGTATGCTCAAAAGTATGCTCATTAAGTATACTCTAGTGAGCGTACTCTGAATGTACTCAAAAATGTACATAATGAGCATACTTAACTGAGCACGTTTCGGTCAAAAGTTGGTCAAAAGTGATAAGCTATGAAGATGTGCTCAAAGTATGCTCAAGAGTATGCTCATTAAGTATACTCCAGTGAGCGTACTCTGAATGTACTCAAAAATGTACATAATGAGCATACTTAGCTGAGTAAGTTTCAGTAAAAAGTGATAGATTACGAAGATGTGCTCAAAGTATGCTCAAGAGTATGCTCATCCAGTATACTTCAGTGAGCACATACGAAGTATGCTCTCAATGTACTCAAGAGCGTACATAATAAGTACACTTAGGTGAGCATACTCTCAGCATACTTAAGAGTATACTCAATGAGTATGCTGACGAGAGCATATTTTTTTAAAAATACTGAAATCCTAAAGTATGCTCAAGATGTACTCAAGAGCATACTTACTGAGCATACTCACGAGAGCATATTGAAATATTTCATGTTTTTGGAGAGTGTACTCAGAGTACAATCAAGAGTATGCTCAAGCAGCATACTCATCTGAGTACAACATATTGATGTGCTCATAGTGTACTCACGAGAGCATACTCAAGTGAGCACATTGTTGTTCTAAAGCTGAGCATACTCTCTATGTGCTCTATTTTGTGAGCATGCTCTTTGTCTATTAGGGTTATAAAACGATCTTCATGCCTTTTTTGAGACTTTTGACACAATTAAAGCAAAATGATCAAGAATGGTGCACAGCCTACGATTTTTGACATAATTTTAATACAATGGTCGAAAATGGTGCATAATGTACGAGTTTTGATACAATTTTGATAAGATAGTCAAAAATGGTACACAGTCTACGACTTTTAACATAATTTCAATAAAATGGTGAATTTTATATTGAATGACATTTAAAGACCTATTGACTAAAGATTCAAAAACCCAAAACATATTTTCCATCAAAATTTCAACATTCACTCTAGAACTGCATTTTCATCATACAACTCAAATGCGCTCCAAATCATCTGCAAAAAAGGCATCACTTCCGTGCTAGTTTTATTTCGAGAAACATGAAAATAATTGAAATAAGTCAATCTTCGATCATGCATAATAAAAAACCGTCATATTTTTTTTATTGCTCAAGTATTTAATTCTCATTTCTCCTTCTTTGAATTAAAGAAAAAATGAAAATGATTCTTATGAGTCCACCAAAAAGTCCAAACTATGTAAGATATACAATTTATATTTATACACATGAGGAGAATAAAAAAAAATTAAGAAGAGATTTAAACGAATCGTCGGACACACGAGAAAAATTAAAGAATTTTTATAACACTTGAAGAGGAGAACTAAAGAAACATTAAAACCGTCTCGAGGTTTCATCAACCTTTTTTTGTCGTTACTCTTTCGATAACCCTTTTTTTTCATTTTTACTTTCAAGATAAAAATAAAAAGATTTTTTTTCCTTCATTCTGCATACACATTCGTTCATATTCCTTGAATGTCTATTAACTTTACTTCTTCTAATTTAATTAGACATGTAAATTGAATGTGACTGTTGCGTTTTTTTTTTCTTCTGTTTTTTCGTTAAATTTTTGTGGATATATGAACGACTTTTATATTTGACTACACTTACCTTTACAATATCAGCAATTTGCCAGCTACCTTTTCTCCACGTTGTACGCCAAATCACTTCATTGTACATTAAGCTCTTTCCCATGATCCTTTTATCGGGTTATGTTTCGTATATATTTGGTTTTCAGTTTTTCGGTATGGTCGGTTCAGGAATTATTGTATTTTTTTTGGTTGCAAAGAGACAGAAAAGAAGAAAGAGAATAAGCAATGGTTAGTGAATAAAATTAATGAAATAAGAAATTATATTTAAGTATAAATTTGCAGTGGAATGGTATGGTTTATGGATTGGCATGAATGCATTCTTGAAGGTGCTAGAATGATCTTGATTTAAAAATTTGATAAGTTTTTTGACATGAAATTTTTTAAAAATATAAATTTGAAAAGAAATGAGGCTAATTCGAAACTTAATATCAGATATTCGGCTTTAAAAAACTATAAAAGCTCAAAATCACAAAAATAGCAGAGGAAAATTACTTTTCAAATCTTTAATTTATTTTTCGTAGTTGATTTCCCCTGGAACAAAATTTTATCATTCTTATAAAGCGATTTAAAACTACAATTTGTAGATCATAGCAGTTCTGCAATAATTATTCAAAATTTTTATTAGGAAAACTAACTGCCAAGAAAATTTGACCTATGGGCGATTCCATGAGTGAAAAGGCGCATCAAAAATTGAAAAATTATTAATATTTCGTTAATTCGAATGATTAACTTGTACCTGATTGATTCAGTTTATGTTAAATTAAATTGTCTTTCATTATGTGTTCTTTATAATTCGTTTAAATGTGTCTAAATAGAATTTTTTAAGTTTTTGTAGCGTCAATATGTTAACATTACGAAAAATGTGAAAACTTATTTGTTGTTTTTTTCAATAAATACAGAGTTAGACAGCCAAAAAACATATTAAACACGTAAGAAATAAAAAAACACGTCTTATAAAGTTATTTCTATAAGACTTAATGCATTAGTTAAGTTAAAAATTGAAAAATAAGCGTCAATATGTTAACAATTTAAAAAAAAAAAAATCCAAATGTTAGAAATTCAAATTTTCAAAAAACCGTTAATTCATTAAGATTTTATTTGTTTATTGATGGTAAATCATAATTTATAAATCTTCACGATGTTTAGAAAAGCTTATATAGTGGTCACGAAACAATGAAGATTATCAAGAAACATCATTCATTTCAAAAATCCAATTTTTTGAAAATTATTTTTTTCGACAAGTAGAGTAGGAATTACAACTCAATTTTCTCAGTTCCCTTCACTCATGGAATCGCCCCTATTCAACTCAAAAATTTCAAAATAAAGTTTGTAAACAAAATTTTGGCGCCAAAATATTTTTTTTTTTCAAATATTATATTATCTATCGACTCAAAAAAGATACTAATTAAGACTTAAGCACGAAAAAACATACACCAACCAACCTTACAAATTTCATCTAAAATAATTATTTCATTTTAAAGAGCTCATTACTCCAAGAAAACAACATGAATCAGTACCGGAAATATTCAAACATACATAATAAGTAATTTTTAAACATGTGGTCTTTAATTACAATTAAACGAAATACGAGTACGGGTATGACTCACATCTTCATTGACTCATTGAAAAATCACAACGTGCAATTGTTTCATTAAGTAAAATAAGAAAAATGCTTTTAAGATGAAATTTGTGCTGAATCAAAATAAAACCGACGTAAGTACATACATACACACATATTTTTGGTTGAATCATTAAAAAATTGAATAAATTTGTTCGGTTCCCGGAAAAATTGCCCAACAAGAGACCGACTTAAGAAGAGAAGTGAAGACAATAAGGCAATAAATTTTTTTATATCTTCCAAGGCCCATTTACAGCCCACATAGCGATACATTGCAAGCGATATTATTAAAATTACCATCACAAAAACATCTAAATATCTATCTACATATAATTTACTTAAATTTTTTTTTATTTTTCTTCTTTTTTGAGACATTAGACAATTTAGAGTCGATAATTGTGGTGATGATAGCATCTTTGAATTTGTCGAGTGAGTGGAAATAATACACAGAAAATTACATTCTAGGAATTATTTATGGCACATTTATTATGTAAAATTATATTATTTTAATCAATACTTTTAAAATGGAACAAAGAGAATGAGAACAAGAAAAGGCCATTCTTCTATAATTTTCTCATTCTTTGGACGTAATCAACCACCCACTCACCCACTTACTACCACCCCAAACTATTACTTTTTCTTCTTTTTCTATTTTCTATGCGCCATTATAAATTGCAGTTAACTACATGTCGAGTAAAACTATGAATTATGGAAGCTATTGCTATTTGGCAGACAAAAATCTTTCATGACTATATAGGCTATATAATATATGGTTGTAAATGCTGATATATCCAGGTTAGTAAGATTGGATTATTATTGCTATGTTTTCTATGGTAATGATTACAAAATTATTGTCTCTAAATACTACAAAGGGAGAGGGTTTTAGTGTAAATTCAAAAGTTTTAAAATTTAACTCCGTGGTTTGGAAGGAATCGAACCTTCATCTCTGTTTGATTTTTTTTCTTAAATTGGAAGATTTGCGTCCATAATACTAAATATTCAGGAATACATTAACTTTTTGACAAAGAACTATAAACCAATTTAAGTACATATTATGTGCCAAATCGTTAAGCTTTTCATTACATGACCTCAAATATAGTCTCAGATCCCTACAAAAATCCACCCATCCAACAAGTCTGGATATATATGAATTGTATAGTTAGTAGAAAAAGTTTCATTTGTAGCCATTTAACAAGCACATAATGTAAATAAGAAGTCAGAAATTGAATAAGTCGGATTGAAAAGCACTTTGCGAAAAATGACATAAACCCAAAAATAATAATATCACAAAAAAAGGGGTGGAATAAGAAGAAGAAGGAAGAAGCCAACAAGAAGAGAAGGAAAAACAAAATAACAATCAGAAAGTTGGTGAAATAATAGAGTAGAATGAGTAGGATAAAAGAAGTAAGGCAGGCGATAGAAAATTATTATTATTGAGTTCGATGAAAATTTATTCAAAACATACAAATGAAATCAAAATTCTATGATATATATTAAATCTATATGAAATGTGGAATTGAATGTAATATCCATGCTTTGTTGATAGTTTTATTGTTATTGTTTTGGTTGTTCTTCTTCCACCCTCCCATTCCATGATCCATACATATATCGCAAAACTTCTATGACACTTTTTGTAGTTCGAATGAATATTTGAGTAAATTTTCATATTGTCGCACATACATTTATGTCTAACTTATGTATGAAAATTCAATCACGACACACAGGGTATGGTTGTATGTGAATGTTTTGGCACGTGAACTATAATCACTTAACGGAACTATTGGCGCATTGTAATAAATTCACATTAATTTGCATTATTGAGCTGAGAATTATATTAATGAAATTAAAGAAAATTTTATTTTACAATTGGATTTAAAAGTTTTACAAAATCAATATTTTAAGCTGCAGTTACATAAATTTCTTGGAAGGAAATAGTTTACATAAAATTTTTGTTTTGTAAGCACTCGGATGAATAATGTTGTGGGGATAATTTTAATTAAAATCCTTTTTGCTCCTTTGCATAATGTAATGAAGTTGGAATTATTTGTATTTATCCGTATTTATTTGTCTGAATTATTGTGTGCTTTAAAGATTTTTGAGTTTTTTTTTGCATTAATAAAGTAAAATTTGGATTTAAAACATTTACAAGAAATTTTTTAAAAATAAATCTTAAGTTTAACTCTTAAAAATTTCAATTTTTTGGAACAATAAAAATATTAAAATTCATACCATCAATAACCATTTTCATATTTAGTCTTGGCATTTGGGCAAATCCAGATTTTTTCTTTAAAAATGAGCAGTCATGGAAGCTATGCAAAAAAAATTCTTGAGGTGCTCATTGCACTTGTTTTTTTTTACCTTCTGGAACCAAACTATGGAAATCCCGAAATATCTAAACCTAACAGAATTTGACAATTCTAATGATTTATTGGCTGTTGTGACGTCTGACTGACTTGCACTTTTGTTTTATTTATTTGTTTTTTATTTGATTTGATTATATTGAACAATTTTGTGGAAATTCTTTTACTTTTCATCTGATTCAAACTGTGTACTTGTGAATTTAATATTATAGGAAATGAAATTCTTGATTACCTGTAAATAATCTAGAATCCTAGTCCAATTTTTTTGCGATTGATTAAGCTACTTAAAACTACGAAATTTTAAATAAATTATAATTTTTATAAGAACTTAAGTTCAAATCCTACAAAAAATATTTAACCTTAATATTTTTTTAAAAAATTTAAAAATTAATTAATTTAAAGAATTTCACTTAAAAAAACGTGGAAAAAATCCTAAATTAGGTAGTACATCAATTCCCTATCAAAAGTAGTCATCATAAAATGAAATTCCAGACAAAGCAAAATATTATTGAAATTAATACATTTTATGAATTCAATGAGCACACCTCGTTGTTGTATACGTTACAGATGAAATCAATCAACCCTAGCAAAGCAACACTCATACATTTATGCATGTTGAGGCATGAGTAAAAAAATTTTTTTTGATACTAAAAATATATATTTTATAATATCATGTCCTACTCACATGTAGAACAGAAAATATTTCATTTCCAAAAAATACACAAAAAAATTATTTTTGAAGTACTAATCAAAATTAAGTGATATTTTTGTGCTTGTATTGATGCAATGTGTAACATATAAATTAAAACAACAAAATAAGAAGAATAAGAAGATTTTTTTGTGTGTTTCTATAGTTTTAACTGCCGAGAGAGGAAAAGAGAACAACTCAAAAGCCGATCATGAAAAATTATTCTCTGCAATCTCGAGTTTTAGGGACACGAATGAAATGAAAATCATGTGCCTGCGAGAATCTTATCATCTTCGTGCCATGCATAAATGTATCTAAATGAAACTTTACACTTCGGCAAATAATATAAGTTGCTGTATCGTACTTATTGAGAATGAATATTCAACAAAAACAAAATAAAAAAATATGTTCGAGAGAATGCTTCATTTGATAGTTTTCGACTGGTTCTTAATGTACAAAAAATTATATATATAAATTTATTGAGTATGTATTGGAGAGAAATTAGAATTTAAAATTTGTGTTCCGTTTCAGAGTGCTTCATGTGTCAGTTTAATGAAATTAAAAATGTAAATTTTTTGTTCGTTTTGTTTTATTTTTTTTTTCTTCATGACAAATGTTATGCTAGATTTTTGTTTCATTCTTTTTTTGCTATTTAATGTACTCAAATTGATGGATAGACGGGCAAATAATATCGATTTATCAATAATTACGATGAGCTTTTTTAGCGCATATTTGCAAGATTATTATAACGGAAACAAAGAGTCATAGGAAGTTTAAATTTTCGCTTATTTGATTTGTGCCATTTTGCATACGAGGAAATTCGCATCAGCTTATTATGGAATGATATGATATGTTTAATAATAGATTTGAAGTCGTTTGAACAATTTTGATAGATGTAAAAAATTACGAAGAATTAAAGAAATGTAAATCTTTAATCCTATAAAATTTTTCAAATATTTGTTTACATTTTGACTCATAGTTAACTTCCCCTTTGAAAGATTTCCTAATTGAATATAAATTGATGATTTTTGCAGTTCTTCTTTGTAATTATCGATTGATCCTTTGCTAACTGACTTGTGCTATTCTTTATAATTAGAAAAGCCAGTGTTCAATGAAAATTAATAAAATTTCTTTGTGAAATTAATGAAAAACTTTTTGTAGCGAGGAAATTTTTACAAAAAGTTCAAGTAGTTTTTATCCCTTTGTATTTGAATTTAAAAGTACCGTTATTGATTTAAAATTTTATGATTAAACAAGAAATGAATGCTCAACAACATTGTCTACAAATAATTCCAAAAGTTATAAATATTTTATAAAAAATTTACCATGGAAAATTGAATATAAAATATTCTTTTGCGGTGCTTTCACGTCAATTCTCTACCTCAACAGGTTCAAGCTTTCGAATTTTTTTCGTCTTTGAATGCTAAATATGTGAGAACCACATGAATATGAAGCAAATAATTCTTCCTCTAACAGGCAAAAATGCCATAAACAATTTTAATATTTCACCGAAAAAAAAAAGAAACAACAAAATTTCTTTCCGCTTACTACATTCGGACACATATGTTGTATGACCGTTTGTCGTTCATCAAGAGAAACTATTTTATTATTTTTTTTTCTTCTTGTTTTTTTTTGCTTTTCTCGTTTTTTTGCACAAGCACTAGAACTTCTCTCATTCACAAAGACATAAAAACGAGCATTATATTATTATTATAATATTATTTGTCACCCACACACAGTACTCTCAATTTTCGATTGTTTCGGCTTGGAATGGAATCGGCAACTAACAAAACAAATCTCGACAACATAGAATACATGAAAAAACTCTTCCTTCTTCTATTTGAAGTTTGATACTGAAACCGTGAAAAGCCCGTTAGTCGTTTGGGGGTGAATAATTTTCATTTTTTAGTTTTTTTCCCTTTCTCATATCAAAATAAAAAAAAAATACAAGCTACTTGTGTAGCATAAAGGCACCATCGTATAATGTGCAGAAAATACGATTAAAATTTATGTAGTTTTTCTCTGTTATTCATACCTGCCTATTTGACTGAATAGTGGAAAGGCATATAACATAATATAATATAAGTGAGTTTGATGTATGCTGAAATGAGAAAATGAAAACGGAAGAAAAGTTCTAAAATAAAATAAAAAAAAGTTCACCCTAGCTTTTGTGTATGTACATATATAAATTTTATTAGAAAGCGCAATAAAGGAACGCAATAAAGCAATTATCGGAACGGAATGTAGATTATGATTATCATGAGCTTGAGGTTTTTGAGTGCATACATAAAACAAATTTGTGTATATCATACATTGAAAAGTGCAAAGTGATTCGCCGTACTAAGTCGTAAGTTATTCCATGATAAATTAACGATTCTTTTCCTCCTTTTTCTATGGATTTTCTTGATTTCTATTTTTTTTTTTAAATGAAAGAGTGTTGCGTTTTTTACTCAAATTGAAAATTATTGAGTGATTCGTTGAGGTGAAAATCGGGAAATTTCGTTTAAAATTACCTTTTTGTTTCGAATGGTTGCCTGAGAAACAGTCAGGATATTTTTTTGGAAAATTGAAATAATGAAAAGTTCGTTTTTTGGGGGTTGATTATTAAAAATCATGTTTTAGAATGTCCTACAAATGGATTGATAATTTATATGAATAAGATTACAAAAATCTTTTAAAAACTTAAATTCTAATGGGATCTAAAAAATATTTTAGATTTTTGCAAGATTTTTGTCTTTTTTGATGCCCAATGGTAGGGGAAATAATGCATTAAATAACCATTTGCTGAGAAAATATGATTTTATTCCAAATTTTTTTAAAAATTAAGTTTTGTTCCATTTTTTTTTTTATAAATCAAATAAAATACATAATTGTGGTATTGTCCATCAAATTTACGATTTGCTAACATAGATAGTTGGCAATAATGTGCAACAAAAGCTAAGTTCGATTCTCAATTTATTCAATTGTTCAAAACTAATATTGTAAGACTTGATTTGTAAGGAATCAAACCCTATTTCGAGCAATTTCTAGCAATTAATTCTTCAAGCTTCAAATCAATCTTCAACACCTCAGTAATGCGCCTCTATCTCCCCCATAACCCAATGCAAAATCAATTTTCCTAGAAATTTTCCTCAAAAACCAATTTGCAGACTATTTACACTCGCACAATGACTGACTGAGAAAGATAGAATGTTAGAGTTTATATCAGAAAGAGAAAACCGCAACGTGGTGGCAACAAAGGTGGTTAAATATCTAGTAGAGCGAGTCAAAATATAAGAAAAAGAAGAAGTTAATTTGATTTATTGCAGAAATGTTGCAATAACGACGAGGAAGGAAGACGGAGAAGAGAAGTGAGTGAGAGAGTATGGGGAGATTAAGGAGTGCATGCATGAATCATAGACTGTTTTTCGATATACATACGTACATAATAAAGAAAGAAAAGAAATTCTATTTTGCCATTCGCGAAAGCAATCATTTGGCATGAAAAATCGATAGTAATTAAGAGGCTTAATTCTTAATTCCTTTTATTCTTTCTTCTTTTTCCTTACTTTTTCCCCTTTATTTTTTTCGTGCTGTTGTCTTCTGCTCATCGACACAATGAATTATTTTACAATATCATCCAATAAAAATCCAAAAACAACAAAAAAAAGTACTTTTATTTCATTTCAATTCTGATTTCGTATGCTAGTTGTCGCCTATGTACGCGTCCACAGAAATGAAGGAAAAAAATATATTTTTTGGAATTAATATTCATCACAAATAGTTTTTTTTTGTTCTTTCTATATCCCATTCACTCTCTTTCTGCAATATTACATGATAATATTTTGATTGGTTATGAACAACAATAATATAATAATTGATTTATATTTAAATATATGTATGACTCGAATGGCTTCAACTATTATTTTATTATTTCATATATGTACATATTTATTTGTAGAATATCATGTACAGTCATAAGTCTAATTTTCATATTTCTCTTGCATGTGTTTTGTTGCTGTGTGTATATGTGTGCTTAGTTGTGGCGGCATCAGCAGCAGCATGTGAGAATATTAATTTCTAATATCTAAATCAGACGACTAACAAAATTCGCATAGAAAAATTTACAGTTTGGCTAATTTTGACGATAAATTGGAAATAAAGCGCATTTTGTAATTTCTTAACTGATTATGCTCATTTCCTATGAAATTATTTTAAATTCATCAAAATAAAACAAAAATTAAAGACTTTGAAAATTTTGCAAATTTAACGACTTTTTAAAATTCAAATTCAACATGCCTTCAAAACATTGTCGCTTCAAAAAAAATTTCTACTTAAAAGTATTTCAATATTCATGAAATTTAGAACAAAACTATCATCTTCACAATAGCAAGAGTCATATCCATCAACTTACAGTCCTGGAAAAACAGAGTTATCAAAAATATTCGCGCTTCAATCAATCAACCAAAAACGTGTTTATTTATTCGCAAAAAAAAGCTAAAAAATATTCATCATCATATGTATGAAACTTAAATCTGCTCGCAGTACAGCACAAATATTTAGTTCACATGTAGATGTACAGAAATATAGGGGAGAAGAGCTGGAGAAAATATAATTTTCAGTTTTTTTTGGTGCAAAATTCAAGTATTGATTTGTGTGTTTTATGTTAGGAAAATTGTTGTTATATATCTAATCGTCGAATATGTAGAGCATTAACAAGCTCCAACCCTCTCTATACTCTTCTATGCTCAAAACTCCCCATAACCAACAACACACTACTCCTCCACATATAACGAGAATAGTGTATTTAGAGAAATGTGGCATAAGGCTTAGATTGAGTGTTGTAGGAATGGAAAACGGCGTGTGTGCAATTTTTTTATGGCTCTCATAAAAAGAACTTCTTTCTAGTTTTGCTCTCGGCTTTTTTGTTATTTTCAACTCATTCTCACTCTCTCGATCTCTCATGCTCCTGATTTGTCGGCAAAAAACTATGTACAACATTTTCTAGTGAGAATATTTTATACACGCTGCATGTGCTATCTTATGTACGAAGTTTTTTTGGTGCTTCTTGTGAGGGAGAATGCGAGAAGTATGGCTAAACTATTGTGAGAATTTCCTGTAATTTTCTTAGATTGTTGTTCAATACATTAAATCTTTAATGATTTCTTGAGAAGAATTACGGCGATGGCTATCTTGGAGAGTTTTTTATGTGAAGAAGCTTGCAGAAAGAATTGTTGGTAATGTTTTAAGATATAAAGAGATTTTTTTTTTATTTTTTAGCAGATATTCAAAGATTTTAATTTATAGCAATTTGTGTTAACTTTGCATAATACTTAATAATGCTGAAAAGTTTACAATTAAGTTCTTTTGAATTTTCTTTAAGTTCGATTCCTAATCAAAGAAATGTTGAATTAAAAAAAAAATGAGAACTTGACTGGTCCTGAGTTCAAATTTTGAAAAATTTCAAAATTATTTGAAATTTGATTTTGGAAACATTTGATCTTTAAAAATAGGATTCAAATTCAGAATTTAATTCATCCAAAAAAATTTTAATCTATGTGTTTAAAACTTTGAAATTTAAGAAAATTAAAAATATTGCCTCAATAACACTTGATCAGTAAGCACATAAATTTCAAATAAAAATAATATTCAGACAGAATTCGCAAAAAAATCCTAAATGCCAAAACCATCGCATAAAAAAGTCTCAAAAAAGAACAAGCATTAACAAAAATCTATGACCATAGAAAAACTATCAAATATTTCATCATCATACATATATCTCCAACACTATAACTGTAAGGAATAAATTATAAAAAAATATATATGAGAGAGAGGAACATGCCGAGAATTTATTCTATAAATTTTCAAGTCAACATCAATCGAGAGAAAGAGAGAGAGAAAAGTGAAATGAGAGTCGATAAAATTCGAAGGCTACTTTTGCAAATCATTCAGCAATCCATTCATCCTCAAACCATCCTCAATCGTCATGAAAAACTATAGCAGCAGCAACAAAAAAGAAACACTTTTACCACTACACACGTCATGCACACATAGTACATATCCAGCCAAAGGGGGGCACAACTCACCCAACACACAAGCGACAATAACGACATACGAGGCAATTCATCTCTCTTACATACGAATAATATATAAAAATTTTTTTTATATCATCTTCACTCGATATTTTATTTCATTATTCGTGTTGTGTGATGTCCATAAGAGCAAGTGAGAGAGGATGAGAGCGTCATAAAGACACGAGAGTATCAAGTCTAAGTAAAAAAAAATAATACTGATGATAAAGTAAAGTAAATGTGAAGTAATGAAGAAGATGAGTCTCAAGTCTTATATCTTCAATAACATCAGCAGCAGCAGCATTAACGACGACGACGACGACAATGATGATGATGATGAAATAAAGCAAGAAATAAAATTATTGAGAGAAAAGAGAGTGAGCGAGTAAATGAAAGATAATTTTTTTTAAACCAGAAAAAAAGACGAGAAATTGTAAAGAAGGAAACGAGAAAAAAAAAATAAAAACATACTAACAAACACAACAATTAAATGTATCAGGCAAAAATACTTAACCGAAAAGAAAGAAAAAGGAAAAAAAATTTATACACGCATAGTCAGTGTGCACTTTGCTGTGTTTAGACAACAATTATAATTTTTTTTCTTTCTTATTTTCTCAGTACTTTGTTAGATTTCGGCCAGAACGGATTGAATTTTGGATATTGTGCGCTCCGCTCTCCGGGCACTATATACACTATATAAATATTTTTTTGTGTGTCTCATTAATTTAATTTCACCAGAAAATAATAAAAGGAATAAAAAATAATAATTTTAAAAAATTTACAAAAGAATAAAAAAATTATTTTTATGAAAAAAATTATTGTGATGATGATGTTGTTATGAAGTACTAAGGACACTCGAGGATATGTCTGAAAAATAATAAAAAAAAAAAAAGTTGCATGAGAAAAAAATTTTTTTGTTGACAAACAGAAAAAAATAAAAATTTCGTGAAAGGAGAAAATTTTTCGAGGAAAAAAAAAATAAAAAAAAAATTTGCCGACAAGTGACATTTAGATTAGTGCAGCGGCAATTAACATTGAAGGAGATTTAGCAGTGCGCGGTGTCAAGTGTGAATATTAATATTCAAAGTAATTATAATTGTTATCTTCTTAAATAAATAATTTCATTTTGTGGCTAATTGTGCGTACATGTGACATTAAATTTGAATTTTTTTGGATGGCGCCTTTCAATTATTTCATCATCGCTACTTACTTGTATTTACAAACATCATCAGCACTCTACTCAAATGATCATAAATTATTCTTCAGTTTATGAATGTTCAGTTAATGAAAATCATATGAAGTTAATAATAGTTACTATACATTTTTTATCGACTGCTGTTTGCTCCAGAATTATCTCCATTATAGTACTTATGATCCATCCTCGTTTAATTTTTGAGATGAGGAAAAAAAATTGAAATTTATATATTTTTTGTTTTTAGATCAAGTAGAGTCAAGAATTTGATTGAGTAGTTTTTGAACGATGAATGAAGTGCATTTTTTGATGGTTGGTTTCAGAATTGATCAGTTTGTGAATTGTGAATTTTGATTTTTTTAAATAATTTTTGGAAGATTCTGAAAAGTTTTTGTTTATTTATTTTTTAATTTCAATTTTAAAAGTAGTAATTTTTATAGATCAGAAAAAAATTGAACGCATAATAAAATTTTAAAAAATTGTAGTAAAATTGTTCACAAGTTTAAAAGTTTTTATAAAATTCATTCAAATGCAAATTTCAAAAAAATCTAGACAATTTTTAAGATTTTCAAATTTAAAATTGATTTTCATATTCACACCGTTTCACGGCGTGAATATATTGTTTTTACTACACTCTCAAAAACCGTTTTTTGCGTTTTTCTCTTAAATTAAGCATTTTTACGCTTCATACCCTAATTACATAAAAGTTAGGCCTTGGAATTCTCTACAAAATGCCGCAAACCCCGTGAAAATTGGTTGCATTGTTTTCGAGAAAATCGCGAAAAACTGTTGATGTTAGCACTGCTTGGACTATAGTCGGCCAAATTCCGGGAAAACGGAAGCGAGTTAGAACTTCAAATATGGACCAAAATGTGTGTATTGGGCTCCGATGGTGCCACGAAACTTTTGGTAATGATTCATGCAGCGGTTCCGGAGAAATCAACGAAAAACTGAAAAATTATAGCCGATTATTGCATAACACTTTTCCGAAAAAACGTAGAATTTTACGTTACGTAAATTTTTCTTTACGTATACGTATTTTTTACGTAAAGACATTTTTGTATGAAAATTTATTAATGAATGATTAAATGGCTATAAATATTTACTGGATCTCATTTTATAGCCATAAATAGTTACTGGATCACACTTTATGCTTACTGGAACTAACTTTATGGCCATTAATGCTTACTGGATCTCACTTTATGGCCATGAATGCTTACTGGATCTCACTTTATGGCCATTAATGCTTACTGGATCTCACTTTATGGCCATGAATGGTTACTGGATCTCATTTTATGGTCATGAATGCTTACTGGATCTCACTTTATGGCCATGAATGCTTACTGGATCTTACTTTATGGCCATGAATGCTTACTGGATCTCACTTTATGGCCATGAATGCTTCCTAGATCTCACTTTATGGGCATTAATGCTTCCTGGATCTTACTTTATGCCAATGAATGCTTACTGGATCTCATTTTATGTCCATGAATGCTTACTGGATCTCATTTTATGGCCATAAATGCTTACTGGATCTCACTTTATAGCCATGAATGCTTACTGGATCTCATTTTATGGCCATGAATGCTTACTGGATCTCACTTTATGGCCATGAATGCTTACTGGATCTCATTTTATGGCCATGAATGCTTACTGGATCTCACTTTATGATCATAAATGCTTACTGGATCTCACTTTATGGTCATGAATGCTTACTGGATCTCATTTTATGGCCATGGATGGTTACTGAATCTCACTTTATGGCCATGAATGCTTACTGGATCTCATTTTATAGCCATGAATGGTTACTGGATCTCACTTTATAGCCATGAATGCTTACTGGATCTCATTTTTTGGTCATGACTGCTTACTAGATCTCATTTTATGGCCATGGATGGTTACTGAATCTCACTTTATGGCCATGAATGCTTACTGGATCTCATTTTATAGCCATGAATGGTTACTGGATCTCACTTTATAGCCATGAATGCTTACTGGATCTCATTTTATGGCCATGAATGCTTCATGGATCTAACTTTAAGGACATGAATGCTTACTGGATCTCATTTTATGGCCATGAATACTTACTGGATCTCACGAAAATGAATCATGCTGAGCTATAAATGTTGATGATAGAATTTCAATGCTTTAACATGGAAAATTCATACATTTAAAAGGTTTTAAGCATTGATATTAAATTTTTAATGCTTTAACATGGAAAATATGTGAAATTGAAGGGTGTTAAGCATTGACATTATATTTTCGATGCTTTAACATGAGATATATGTGGAATTGAAGGGTTTTAAGCATTGATATTATATTTCCGATGCTTTAACATGAGAAATATGTGGAATTCAAGGGTTCTAAGAGTCGAACGGAACGAAGCGAAGCGAAGTGGAGTTCGACACTCCTGTAATCTATAATAATCGAACGGAACGAAGCGAAGCGAAGTGGAGTTCGACATTCCTGTGATCTATAAAAGTCGAACGAAACGTAGCGAAGCGAAGTGGAGTTCGACACTCCTGTAATCTATAAAAGTCGAACGAAACGAAGCGAAGTGAAGTGGAGTTCGACATTCCTGTGATCTATAAAAGTCGAACGGAACGAAGCGAAGCGAAGTGGAGTTCACATTCCTGTAATCTATCAAAGTCGAACGGAACGAAGCGAAGCGAAGTGGAGTTCGACATTCCTATGATCTATCAAAGTCCAACGAAACCAAGCGAAGTCAAGTGGAGTTCGACATTCCTGTGATCTATAAAAGTCGAACGAAACGAAGCGAAGCGAAGTGGAGTTCGACACTCCTGTAATCTATAATAGTCGAACAGAACGAAGCGAAGCGAAGTGGAGTTCGACATTCCTGTGATCTATAAAAGTCGAACGGAACGAAGCGAAGCGAAGTGGAGTTCGTACACCTGTAATCTATAAAGTCGAACGGAACGAAGCGAAGCGAAGTGGAGTTCATTCCACTCCTGTATTCTATAAAAGTCGAACGGAACGAAGCGAAGCGAAGTGGAGTTCGACATTCCTGTGATCTATAAAAGTCGAACGAAACGAAGCGAAGCGAAGTGGAGTTCGACGCTCCTGTATTCTATATAAAAGTCGAACGGAACGAAGCGAAGCGAAGTGGAGTTCGACATTCCTATGATCTATAAAAGTCGAACGAAACGAAGCGAAGCGAAGTGGAGTTCGACACTCCTGTAATCTATAATAGTCGAACGGAACGAAGCGAAGCGAAGTGGAGTTCGACATTCCTGTGATCTATAAAAGTCGGGCAACGAAACGAAGCGAAGTGAAGTGGAGTTCGACATTCCTGCTGTAATCTATAAAAGTCGAACGGAACGAAGCGAAGGGAAGTGGAGTTCGACATACCTGTCATCTATCAAAGTCGAACGGAACGAAGCGAAGCGAGGTGGAGTTCGACATTCCTGTGATCTATAAAAGTCGAACGAAACGAAGCGAAGCGAAGTGGAGTTCGACATTCCTGTAATCTATCAAAGTCGAACGAAACGAAGCGAAGCGAAGTGGAGTTCGACACTCCTGTAATCTATAAAAGTCGAACGGAACGAAGCGAAGCGAAGTGGAGTTCGACATTCCCGTAATCTATCAAAGTCGAACGGAACGAAGCGAAGCGAAGTGGAGTTCGACATTCCCGTAATCTATCAAAGTCGAACGGAACGAAGCGAAGCGAAGTGGAGTTCCACACTCCTGTAATCTATGATAGTCGAACGGAACGAAGCGAAGCGAGTGAAGGTGTGAAAATTTTCATAATACGTCCTCAGACTTTGGATTCATAAGGTAAAATGTAAAATTGTTCGAGCGAAGCTCGAACACATGAAGTTTGAACTTAGTTCAAACTAGGTTGAGCGAAGCTCACAAATTTTTACATCCTGAACGAAGCAAAGCGAGTGAAGGTGTGAAAATTTTCCCAATACGTCCTCAGACTTTGGATTCATAAGGTAAATTGTTGGTTTAGACTTGATTGGGCGTTCAAAAGAGGTCATCAAAATCAAAGGGTCGCCAAGACAATTACGCCCCACGCTTTTACTATTTAGTTAGTCAATGAAATTTTATTTTAGTTATATTTTATTTTAAAAACGTGATATTATTTTATTTACTACTTTTTAGAACAATTTTTAACAAAGTTTTTTGGTCATTTTCAAAAAGCGTGTTTTTTAAACAGTTTTTTATACATTTTTTATTTATCAAAGATAATAATACATGAAAGTCTGATCTACAGAATAGACTGGCCGCGGAGCAGCAACTGGAGCGAAGCGGAAGTTGCAAAACTATCGAGACTGTAATGTATGGTAAAGTCTTATCTAACAAAGATAATCATGAACATGATACATGAAAGTCTGATCAATTGAATAGATTGACCGCGGAGCAGCAACTGGAGCAAGCGGAAGTTGCAAAACTATCGAATCTGTAATCTTATGATAAAGTCTTATCAAACAAAGATAATTATACATGAAAGTCTGATCTATTGAATAGACTGACCGCGGAGCAGCAACTGGAGCGAAGCGGAAGTAAAAAATAGCAGATATTACTTTATCTCAAGTGTTAATCTGTACTCTGCATTCTGAAATTTTTGTTCTAATCTTCTGTTTTTATCAGTTTTATAACACAGAAAAGATGTTTTCAAATTAATCAGTGTTATTTGGAAACGGTGTGAATATCTCCATGAAGCGTGATCCGCTTCATAACTAGTTTTTATTTAAATTTTAACTTTTTAAATGTTTATATAAAAATTATTTTTAAATTAAAATAATAAATTTAGCTTTAAATTTTTTATTTTCAAAACTATCTATCAAAAATTACAATAACTTTTGTTAAATTTTAAAAAATTAAATGATCGACTGAATTATGGATATAAATTAAATTAATTGTAAATTATTAAAGTGTTAAATTTTGATTTGTTTCTGCAAAGCAATATGTGAATGCTAATTTATTAATGTTCATACCTTAATTCAGAAAATTTCATTGCATTATTAAAATTTAATTAACAAAATTAAATTTAACTTTAAAAAAATTAAAATCAAAGAAAAAAAAAATCAAAATTCAGTTTTTACTCAATAAGCTCTAATTCATTCCAAATTCATTCATTCCAATTCATTCAAAAAGAGGAAAAAGTGATCAAGTCAATCACATTCACATGCCAAAAAAAAATGCACCAAACAACAAGAAACAAGTATAACGGTGGTCACTCGTGACCGACGAAAGCGCATTTTCCGCGATCAGTAAATACACAAAGAATTAAAACCCCAAAAGTACAAAGCCAAATATTTAATCCAAAAATTTAAAATTGACAGAAAAAAAATGGATGAAAAACATTATGCAACATAGAATTTAAAAAAAAAGCAAAAAAGTTTTGGTCACGGGCTAGGTTCGCATCAAAAAACCGCATCAAAAAAGCTTAAACCTGAGGAGGAGATGCGATGACAGACGGACAGACAGACAGACGGACAGACGGACAGACGGACAAAGTGCGGATAATAGCGTCCTTTTCCCAAGAGGAAAATGCGCTAAAAACAAAAAAAAAATCGAAATAAATAAAATAAATCGTTACGCAATAATTAATAAGAAAAGCGTGTAGCAATGAGAAGATCGCCTCTTCATGTAAGACGCAAGCATGCTTTCAATTTTCAATGGATGATGATAAGTAATGCTTTGCTTTTCAGAATGAAATAAATAAATTTCATGAAGGAAATAAATAGATATCTACATATATATATTATAACATATATTTCTCTATCTTCAAAAGTAAAAGATGAAAAAAAAATGTGTGTACGATTATTTATTATGTGAAGCAGTTGGTGCTTTTATTTTATTTTTACAAAGTGAATATCACGCGGCAAACAGTAACAACCAAAATACACGAAAAAAAATCATCATTTTAAAAAAGAGATTTCATTTTCCAATTAAAATATTTAATTTTTTTGTTTTTAATTTTTTTTTCTTCTTTCCCGCAACAAACGCGACTGTTTTGCTGGCTTTGGCTTGCTTGCGTACCCGAAAAAAAAAATATTATTTTTTTATTATTAGAACACTCACTTTTTTATATTGTAAAGGAGATTTCCCCATCATCTCAATTTATTTCGTCTTCTTTTTTTGATTTTTTTAAATTTTTCTTATAGCGCGATTTTTCTGGATAGATTGATTTTGAGGAAGTTAAAGTCTTGACTTTCACTTTTTATTGTTTTAAGGTTGTTTATTTTTGATCCTCAATCAAGGATGAATGGCTTTAGGTTGCTTCAGGTGATCAGTTTCATTATATTGCTTGCAATTTTTTTAAAACAAAGCTATTCAAATTTTGGCGCGAAAATCAAATTCAAAATTTCAAAATTTTCAACAAAAAAAATTTAAATTGTAAGATTCAAAAATTGTGTCAAAAGTTCCCCAAATTCTTGAAAAAACCGCGTTAAATTCCCATTTACGATCACTTCCGAAATTTCATTAGTTTTCATGCTCCTAAGTGAATCACAGCAATGTGATTAAATTCTTCCGAAATAAAGATCATTACGAATCTGCATAAATGGTAAATTTAGTCATCAAGGCTTCACATTTTTCATATCAAATTTTTTATCCTTGAATTCTTTTCTGATCACAACTGTACAAAACAACAAATAATTTACTACACATCGTGTGATCACCATCATGAATATTTTTCAATAAATTTACAAAAAAAAAAAAAAATTTAACTAATTAAATTAGTTGAAAAAATTCATCTGTACGTGTCAAATAATTAGAGTATCATGAAAAGAACATTCCATAGCTTACTACATGTCCGAAACAAAAGAGAGACGAATAAAAGAAGTTAAACTTCAATGCACGATGAAAAAAGGCAACAAAAAGAGATTTTTTGACTTTTTAAGGATCAGAAATAAAAAAAGTATGAAAAGAAGGACAATGGAAGAATGGAATTGAAGAATTAGGGAATGTTGTAGCTAAATGGGACTGAAAATTTAAGATTCTTGAGAATTTGAGATTATTTTTGATTTTTTGAAGTTTGAAAGAAGCTGCAAAATTCTTGAATTTTAGCAAAAGAATTAAATTCTTAACAAAAATCTCCAATTCACTGCCAATTTATCAACAAAAACCTTGCAATCCATGATTTCACACCATTTTTATCTTGATTCATTGTCTTCCGACAACTCCGAGCCTATGAACTATGAATTCATTCAAATAATCCTTGAATATACATGAGATCACTTACTTAAATGTTAAATGTAAGCAGTCTAGTTCCAAAATTTATCAAAACAGAAAAATTGTAAGATTTTTTTTTTTTTAATTTGAATTAAAATAATTTTTATTTTTCAAAGAAAAAAATTTATGCGATAAAAAAAAATTAATTCAAGAACATTAAGTCATTAATTCATTGAATATCGAGTCAGAAAAGAGATTTAAAAGCATTGTGGTTGTAGAAAAATAAATAAATTTGCGGCAAAAACAGCGAGGAATCATTGATTTATTGGAAACATTTTCTAATAATATGATGACCGTCAATATTTTTTTGCGTGAATTTATTTTTGTTTGAATCTAGCATTGAGGCTCGTGGAATCTTTACATATGTAAATTTATGTATGGATTAGATTCAGGAAATTTTTTAATGGCACAAGTTGATAATTTTAAATTGTGTTAATGAATCTTATTTTGGAATATTTTTTTTTAATTGAAATTATTTTAGCACAAATTGAGATTGAACTGAATTTAAATTGTGATAATTGAATTTAGTTTTGAAGGTTTTTTGGTTGCGAAAATTTTTTTGGTTTATTAAGATTCTTGTTAGATTCTGTTCAGATTGATTCTTACTAGATTTCTAATAAGATTAAGTTTAAAAAAAATCTTAGATTCTTATAAGTCTAGAATTGGAGTTTATGCTTCAATTGACTGTCCAAAAGTTCAAAAAAAAACTGCATGAAATTCATCAAATCTAATCCAAGACATCTTCATCCTCATCACTATCAGTCCATCCATCCCACCACATTTCAATCCACTTTAATTTCTGAAAAATCAACGACACTAAAACTCCATCTAATTATTTCCCATTCATAATTCCATCAACGTTGTACAAAACCTGACATTGTCAATGATTCAACCTCCTATTGTCACGTTTTCCATCCATAAGTCATAAATTATGCTCTAGTCATAACTTAATATAATTGAAAATCGAAGTGCAGTTTACAGTTCAAATGCAACAATAATTAAAGGAAATGCACAATTGAACTTTATCAATTGACCAATTTTCGCCCACCCTCTGTACACTTTATTGTCTATAATGCTGTAAAAATATCATCAAAACCATGAATATTTTATTATTGTTTTAAGTCTCATTAATGCCAATCGAATGAATTAATTGAATTAAAATTTTTTTTTGAATTACAACATTAACTACTTTACCACATGTATCGACCTTACGATCTTAAAAGAAATCAATCAAATGTGTATTTTTTTCTGTGGGGAATTTGAAACTGACTGGGGAATTAATTCATTAAGTAATGAGATAAATTTTATTTTTCTGATTGTTTGAAAGATTTTTTTTAAATGGAGATTTTGGGTTTATTCGACACTTTTTTTGTGTTTTGTTTTGCTGGTCTGTGATCGTACTTTTGAGTAATTGCGCATATTTTGGATACTATGAAGTCATAATCGACATAGTTTGACATTTGTTGTCCGTAAATTGAACGGAGTTGACTCATTCACAGGTGCAATAGTCGATGGTGTTTATACTTGTCATTTGTTTTGATTTTTGGAAATTATCAATTTTGTTTGGGGTCTTGTACTGTAGAATTGAGTTTTAAAGATCATCGCAGGGTAATAATTGATCTTTTGCTTATTTTTAGTAAAAAAATAAATTTTAAAAATTTTTGGTAGGATTTGAACTAAAGAATTCTTTAAAAATTTAATCAATATTTGAACTTTCCAATCCATTCAGCCACCAAAGCACCTCATTTTGTCGTAAAAATCCAACAAAAAGTCAATTACAAAACCTTTCATCTAATCCCCCTCAAAAAATACAAACAAAACTGTTTCAATTTCAAAACATATTTCAGCAACAAATCAAATCAAAATACATATAAATTAATTATTTTTATGTACATAAAATTCAAAAGAATCTCTCTCAAATGTCCTCATTTAATTGTTATTATATTTCCTCTTCTCTATGTCTCGCTCAATGCTGTTGTATGTCCCAATACCCATTTTTTTCTATGTTATAGTCCAACTATATAGAAAACAATTTTTTCCCATTTACAGTGAATGTACTTGTACATTTAAAACATAAAACTGAAATGAAATTACGAAAATAGAACTAAACTTTTATATTTTTTTCATTTTCATTCTATTATAATAGAGACAGAGACAGAGTATTAGGTGTGAGTGAGAAAGAGCGAAAAAGGCTATGGAAGGGAAAAAATTAATCGGTTTAATTTAACGTACTAAAATTTAATTATTTAATCAATAAAATGCTAGAACGCTTTTTGCTACAATTGAACGTAAAACGAAATAATATTCCGTATACATTAAATTTTCTGCAAATGGAAAATTGTGTACTCTTTCTATAGTTATAGAAAATTATTTATTTGAATGAGTGAGAAGCTCATGCCATGGTAATGTTTGGCATTCACTATTTCCCATACTACCCGAAAAAAAATTTCGTCTCGCTCTCTGTACCGCGCACAACTACTCAATAACTAGCTTATGAATAGCATAAATCGTCATAATCTGGGGGATGAGTTGCTTATTGACAAAAATTTGCTCTTAATGATTTTATTTACATTTTGTTAGAATTTTACACATTGAGTATTAATTTACACATCATTTTTATATATCATATTAGAATTTACATATCAATAATAACATGTTTACATTTTTTACACATCAAATTTAGTTAGCTTCCCCCTGATCATATCTATACATTTAATTCAAGAATTTTAATTCTTATGATTATTGGCAATCGTTCGAGCTTCTCCTCTATCGTGTTCGTGTATTATTTATCGTGTGTTGGAAATTTTCGAGCTTCTTCTCTCTCTTTTTTTTATTATTTTAATCATGTTTCTAATTGAAAATTAATTAAAATTAATTACGTCGAACGTTAGAATGGTATTTTCGGCGAATTCGTTGTTTATAGTTTTAGGCTATATGTATATTGAATTGTACATAAAGTTCAATTGTCTTTCATTGTATTGTATATTGTGTAGTACGGCGACATTCAATTTCGTTTTTGTGACTAACATAAAGAGGGCAAAATAATTCACAAAAGTTTACTTTACACTAAGAAGAACTTCACTTGAAATGATATTAAATCATTGCGAGATAGTCAAAGTATGAAAAAACAAACTCGACTGTCAATTGATGTCGATTAAAAGCAATTCTTGTTTCCTACAAAAAAAAGTTTTATACTTAATTTTTTGAATTGTACATGCGATTTTTTAATTATTTTGATGGAACTTGGAGAATTGTTAAGCTGTTTATTGTGTGATTTATAATTTGATAGAAAATATGAGTAACTGGACAAGTTTTTTTTGAAATTTTGTGAAAAGTTTTAGGTTATATCGAATATTTATTTAAAATTAAGAATTTAAAAGATCACAATAAGCTTAGATGTGTTTAGTTTAAATTTTGCCATTTGATTCTTCAATTTAGATGACGTTTACCATTACATAATTGCCTAATAATGGAAATAAGGACAAAAAATTGTTTGCATCGAGGTTTGAAAAATTTTTATCGATAAATTCTAACATTCAAAATTTAAAAAACCGTTAACGAATAAAAATCAAGAATTTAGAAATTTTCAATCTCTAGCGCCAAAAAATACATTCAAGTCAACAATTTATATTCATTTCCTGACTTGTTTTTGCCGTATAGTCAAGAATTCAGCATTACTGTCCATATGTGTCACATATATAACAACATGCACACTCAAATGATTGCCGAAACTTAAACAAAAAAAAATATTTTATTTTTCACATCATCTCACTTTTGCACTTTCTTTTTCTATCTGCAGTCATCATCGTCGTCATCGCCCACATGTGAGAAAAGCAACAACAACAACATCAATATTTATGATAATAAGAATAAAATTCAAAAAGGAGATATTTTTATAGAATTGCAAACAAAAAAAAATATTTTGTGCAATGACAAATACATTAAAATCCAGAAGCCGAAATTAAGTGATAAAGTCTCTCAAAATCTCCCCCATATACATACGATTCTCAGTCCTTCTCTCTTATTCGTCAGACAAATGCAATGTGTATTTCGATGCAGTCCAATTTTATATAACGAAGGAAATTTTTTAAGTTTTTTATATAAAAAAAATTAAATTGTGTTTTTTATCAAAGTCGTGTGAATGAGAGAGCAAAAAAGAAGAATATAATTAGATAAGAAGAAAAACTCGTAAATTAGTTAACAAAAAATAACCGAAAGAAGAACAGATCAGAAAGGATACAGAATTTTTTATTTGGGTAAGTAAAAGTTTTATTGACAAAGAAACAAAAAATTCTGATTTTACTTCCCATCTTCTTATTCCTCAATATTGTACTATACATACATACATGCTAACGAATTAGAGCTATTGTCACGAATTATTTGCAATATATGGTGACATTAGGTGACCGTGCCTTTAAGTTCAATGAAAGCAAGCTCAATTTATTTTTCAGTTGAATTAAATTTACTCACTATTTGCTTATTGCTGTGAAATACTGCGACAGTTGAGTAATGTGAGCTGAAAAATCGTACATTATATGAATGTGTAAAATATGTGTGGAATAAAAAGAATTAGGAAGTTGAAATATTTTTTTAAAAGCTATGAGAATTTTTATATTTTTTAATGCATTTGGGACATGAAATCTGTCAAAATGACATAATATTTTGATTAATTGGAACTGTTATGGGGCATTTGAGGAGTTATTTAGTTGATTTTAAGGAATTTTAAGGAAAAATGACTATTCTAAATTTTGTGAGAAACTTTTGTTTACAAAAATTTTTTGTTTGTTTACATTTAAATTTTATGCAAAATTGTATTAATTTACATTATTTTAGTCAATAGATCTAGGTATTATATTTAGCTTTAAATATAATTTTTGTTTATAAAATTAAATAAAAACCTATTTATTTTGAACAGTACAGTCGAAAACTACAAAAACTTAAAATACCTAAATTTAGAACCTCAAAAATCTTAATCAAATTCATTAAGCATTCAAATATAGTACGAAAATTACCAATGAATAATTTACAGTATCAAAATGCGAAGTATTTCCGATCATATCGCAACATCAACTAAGCGAAGTAACAAATTCGTTCTTTTAAATTAATTAAATTCATTTCCCTCATATCTATTCATAAACTGTGGAGAGCGTACATAGATATTAACTTCCATCATAATCGTACACGAAACACGTAATAAATCCGTTCTTATACAAAAATCAATGAAAATTCTTACTCTAATCAGAAACTTGTATATTAGAAATTACGACATCCACACCCATTCATAATCTATCTTTAAAATATTTTCATTCTTCATTACCGTACGGAATATATCTTTGAAATTACTTTCTATCATCCGCAATATATCGAATCATGAATCATCACCGCGAGCGTACGTACCGAAAAATAATTTTTTTTTGTATGATTTCAACAAATTCCCATCACCTACTATTCATTTACTTACTCATAGTTTTTTAGCTGAGTGTATGAAAAAAATGGAAGGAATAAAGAAAGAAACACAAAAAAAAGAGTCATGAAGAATTTACATTTCGAAAGCCTCAAATTTTATTCATTCAGTAATGAATTAAAAGTAAACGACGACATTAAGTAATTTATTATATTTTTTTTATATCTCATTCCATTCCATATAGTCAATATACAGCACACAATAATATGCATGTGGATAATTTTTATTTCTTGAATGTCGTGTGTTTATCTCTTCTGTTTACCACCGAATAAAAAAAATTGAAGGTCCAAGAAAAAGAAACATTAGGAGCAGTCAGAAGTCAGTATGGTAAAGCAATGAACCAACAATGATCCATACAGAATGAAAAGGAATTAAGAAATTGTCGACTGTGCTTAATTTTCATTGTAACAAATGATATCTCTTAAAATGTTTTCTCTTCTTTCGATTCTTTCGCTTGGGTTCTGTCTTGAGAGCGCGTTTTTAAGTGCTTTTAAGTGTTTCATTGCTTTGATCAGCAAAATGTGACAGAGTTGTGAATTGTTATGAGTTTTTTTGGCGCTTTATGAAATGTTTTTGTAGTTTACATATCCATAGTATTCATTTATGTCATCCAGACAATATTTTATGCAAAATCTTTGGTCTTTTTGAAACTTTTTTTTCTGACCGTACATCATAGCTTTACATTTATACTTCATGCAATTATTTTTCATTTTTTTATTTCACAATTGAATTTGATTTAAAACCGTTAGGTTAACATCAAGACATGTTCACATTATGTTCTGCCAAATTGTCTATGATTTAAATAAAGGATTGTAATTATTATTATGCAAAATCATAGTCAATTCTAACGAATACTTAAAATTTAACATCACTTGCAGCTAACTTCATGCATAATAAATTCAAATAAATTTTGACAGTCAAAATTTAATGTTCAATTAAATCTTTAAAATCAATATTAGAGTATCTATTTAGGTAATGGTTTAACAAAAATTCCTCAACAATCGCGCTAAGTCCCCCACATACCCAAAACACTACTTTGGTAATTTTTCTTGAAAATATTTTGAATAATTTTTTTTTGTGTTGTGTTCAAAAAGAAAAGAAAAAGAAACAAATGAAATTGGAATTAGAATATGTGTGTGCTTTATATTAAGCACAGTAAGAAAAGAAATAAAAAACGTGTTTTTTGGATTCTTTCGATGGTCCAGACATTAAAGAATATTTATTTTAATATAAAGAAAAGAAAAAGTACCCGAATCACCAATAAAGACAATAAAAATAAAATAATATAAATTCAGAAAAAGGAAGAGACATCAACAGCAGCAGCAGCAAACGAGTTCTTACATATTGTTACTGTGTCTCATTCCAAAAATCCATTCATTTGTAAGTGCTTTAAAAAATTGTATTATTATTTATTATGAGACCTCCCGAGAAATTCTTTTGACTTAAATAATATTGGAAGGAGATTCATGTCGATGGCAATTTATCTCGCTTTATAAACTTTGCATGTACCTGAAAAATGAGATCCCGAAAGGAGCATTTATTGTCGATAAATCGAAGAATTTTTTTAACACAAGAAAAAAAATTAAATAAGGTAAATTGCCTGCATGGAAGCATACAACAAATAACGTTCAAATGTCCCTCTCCACAAAAAAATAATCTCTTACTCACTTCTGAGTTAATTGAAAGTCGAAAATTAGAAAATCAATTGACATAAATTTTAAAATTTTAACACTTATCCGGTAAATGCAAAAGCGCTTACTTTATTTATACTTCATATATGACTTCGTGTAGTATTATATACCAGAGGGCGAAGCCGTTCGATTTTTAGCCGACTAAAGAATAACGGTCAAATTTTTAAAAAAAAGTTTAGCCGGCTTTAGCCGGCTAAAGCCATGTTTAGTCGGCTAAAGCCGGCTAAAGAGAAAATTTTCCACGTATGAAAAATAATGAAATCTTATTATACAATTTTTAATTTGTTAAACTTTTAATGTGTTTTTATCCTAAACAAAAAATGAAAATCAATTAAAAATCTAAATAAAATATAAAATTTCGATGAAAAACTTAATAGGAAAGCGAAATTTCACATCGATTTTCTTATTTGCGATGAAAACCCCTTGGAAAAGCCATTTTTCGTGTTAATTTTCTTATTTGGAATGAAAAACCCCTCGGAAAAGCCATTTTTCGCGTTAATTTTCTTATTTGGAATGAAAAACCCCTCGGAAAAGCCATTTTTCGCATTGATTTTCTTATTTGGAATGAAAAACCCCTTGGAAAAGCCATTTTTCGAGTTGATTTTCTTATTTGGAATGAAAAACTCCTCGGAAAAGCCTTTTTTCGCATTAATTTTCTTTGTTGGGATGAAAAACCCCTCGGAAAAGCCATTTTTCGCATTGATTTTCTTATTTGGAATGAAAAACCCCTCGGAAAAGCCTTTTTTCGCATTAATTTTCTTAGTTGGGATGAAAAACCCCTCGGAAAAGCCATTTTTCGCGTTGATTTTCTTATTTAGAATGAAAAACCCCTCGGAAAAGCCATTTTTCGCGTTGATTTTCTTATTTGGAATGAAAAATCCCTCGAAAAAGCGAATTTACATTTTAAATTTTCGTTTCATATTTCAAAAGCAAAAATTCATACTTTTAGCCGATTTTAGCCGGCTTTAGTCGGCTTTAGCCGCCTTTAGCCGGCTTTAGCCGGCTAAGAAAAAACGTGATTTTTTTTTAGCCGGCTTTAGCCGGCTAAAGTCATCTTTAGCCGACTAAAGCCGGCTAAAGACGGCTTCGCCCTCTGTTATATACACACTAATTACCAGTTTGCGACAACGTCGCACTTTTATCGCTGTTATTGTCATTTGGGTTCTTAAAAGAAATATTTGTGTACGTAATGTGAATAAGTAAGTAAAAGGTATGAATTAGGGGTTACTGATGGATGTTTTCGGGAAGATAGAGCTCTTGAATGCTTTGGAAGTGATTTAGGTAATAAAATTTGTAAAAGAACAATTTGGAATTTTTAACGGTTAACATAAATTTGAATTTTTTACTTTATAATTTTTTAAGAAAAAAATTAAAATTTTTACCAAAAAATTTTAATCTTAACAGCTTTAATCTCTAAAACTAATAACACACAATTCGATATTAAGAAGAAAAAAAACATCATATAATTTCGAGTACTCAAAAGCTTAAGAAACCCCATCGTACATAGAAACAAATTACCCAAAAAAAAATCCAAGAAATAAAGAAAATATAGAAAAATAGAAATATTAAAATAATAGAGTCTCAAAAAACGCTGTGGCATGTGTAGGTACTTGTAGCCAGTAATAGAGGCATTAGAGTTAATTTCTTCGTGATTAATCTATTAAACTATTTAGTATACGCGCGAAATGGTCACAGGGAAGCATTATTTTTATTATTATTCTTAGCATTTTTTTTTCATTATTTCTTCTATGTTTTCTCTCGTTCGTAGTTACATACTCAGCAAGAGGTATGCGAGAAGACAACGAAATAAGAAACAAAAAAAAAAATTATAATTCAAGACAACTAAATGTGTTAATAAGCAGCATTCAAAAATTCAATTAACGGCTTTCAATTGTAATTGTTAATTGTTGTATGAGTGTCCCACTAGATTCATAGGTTTATAGCCTCTTACAAAGCTTGTCCGCTTTGCTCATTCGTAACATACAACAACAAATAAATAAAAATAGGCCCAGTGAATGGGCAAGTGCTTGTCATTTTTCATCGATTTGCTATTGTTTTATGTTGATTAATTGATGAAGTATTTGAGACTTTTTATTTTTTAGAAAGGTTAGTGGAAGTGATCGTTTTAATTGTTGCACAATTTTTTAATAAAAAAAAAATGTTTGGTTTAAAAAGCATTTGTTTAAGCTTTTTGAAGAAATTTACATTAGAAGATGTAAAATTTTTTAAGATTTTGCGTTAAAAGATGCAAACAGTTTTGAAATCTTACATTGAAAGGAAGATAAACATCAAAATGTTCTGCATCAATTGACGCAAAAATAATCTCAAATTTTAATTGACGCAAAATTTCACCATAATTATAAAAACAAATAAAAACAATTAAATTCACTTTCACACTATCTTCAAATGTAGCAATATTTCATAATTTGCTTATCTAAAAATCCCCGCATCATTGATGCGAAAGGACAAAGCAATCAAGAGACACAAATTAACATTTTTAGCACATTTGCTTAATTTAATTAACATTTAATAGGTCACTAAGCAATGCTTAGTAAGCATTTACTACCACTGAATTACTGAATTGTCTGGGCTTACATTGAAGTACTCGCTTCACAAAAGACATTTTAATTGCTATTTTTTTTAAGAAATTGACTAATTTAACAACTTTTGATTAACATAAACACAAAAATCGCAAAAATAGAAGACGAAAGAAGAAAAAGAAGTAATACCCAATGCTGTGGGATCGCGTCCGAGCTTTTTTAATTGTTCACAAAAATAATTCAAAGACATTTGTTCGAATGACAAAGCAAGAGACGATGTCTGTGTGTAAGACAATGTGTATGAAATAAATGAAAAGTTACTTGAAAAATAGTTAGAGGCTTAAGTAATGCTTTTTATTAGCGACTTGTCATTCAAATGAAGTTTTATTTTTTTTCGAAACAAAACAAAACAAGAAAAAAAATTATGTATATTGAATGTACATGTACATAGATAGACGGTAAGAAAAACTGGACTTCTATTGTGTCTAATTAAAGCCTCTTAATATTATTACATCGAAATGTTTGGCCTTTTTTAATATTCAAAACAGAAGTACCAAATACGAGAAAAAAGGCATTTTTTGTTACTTTATTTAGCAAAAATTAGAGAGAAACACAGAAAGTAATAAAAATAATTTGTACACGCGGCCTCCGGAAATGGCATTTTTTCCGCGACATATATAAAATTATTAGAATGACATCTGCACATATAGGAAGAAGAGGAATTGTTGAGACTTGCAAGAAATAGAAATGAACACAGAAATTTTTATTAGAAGAGAAATATTTTGGATCTGACTGCTTTTTTGAATAACATTTTGTTAGAATTAAGGTTCGAAAGTTTTTTTTTGAATTAAATTAAATTTAAAATTGATGCTTTTACGGCAAATGACGCAGAAAATTTTCATAAAGACGCAAACGTTTGCTTTGAAAAGATGCAAAAAATTAAAAAAGATGCGAAAAATTTGAAAAACATGCGAGCTTTTGTTTTATGAATTTTACAAAATCTAGATGCTAAAAGCTATATGAATAGATTAAAAAAGTTCAAAACTTAAAATTTTATAGTTTTAAGAATATCACTGAAGAAAAATCACTAAACATTTTATAAATATCCATAAAACAGCCTAATAACCTCAAAATTGATTTTCTTATTGTACAAATTTCAATCTGATCATGACATCATCTCTTGCATAAATGTCCCTCCAAAAAACCATAACCTTAACTGATAATTCATTGTTCACGGAAAAAAATTATTTTTAGCAACAAAAACTTTTCTTTCACTTCCCATCCTCGTATGTTCACACATTCATTCATTTATATTTATTTAGTCATATGGTGCAGCCCGCGAAATTACAAAAAGGGAAGAAAGAATGAATACATAATACACAATAAAAAAATTGAAAGAAGAAACAACGAAAAAAAAAAAAATTGAGTCAAAAGCACACGAATGACATATCAATGCAGAATTTTTTTTGTTATATTCCACTCTCTGTTGCTTGCTCACTTCTCTGCCTATACACACCGACGATGATGCATTTTAATTAAATGCCGTATACATTCGCAGTATTAAAATACATACGGAATGAAAATCATAAAAAAAGAAGGCAAAATCGCAACGATAACGACGACGTATGTCACAAACACGCACATATACTGAATTATTATTGTCATCGTCGTATTGTCATTGTGTCTGCATGCCTACTACATTGTTGGAGCATAGACATTATGGCAGAGAAAAAGGAGAGCCTTGATTGTTTTTAAGGCAAACGCAAACTCTTTTTTATTTTATGTTATGAATGAATGCATCCATAAAATGTATCACAGATAATGCTGCTTTAGTATCAATTTTGAGATCATAAAAACGAGTGTCTTCTGCCATTTCCATACCTTTTATTCACCCTGTGACAATATGACAACAAACAAGCAGCAATGGTAGTAGCAGGTCGCATGACAATTTGATGATTTCATGAAGATATATATTTATGTTATTCACATTGATTCCAAGTCAAACTTGAATGCTTTTATAACGATTTCGATGATGACAATATTGAGACATAAAGAAGTCACTCAATGACATATTCACCAATATTAATTTATTATGAATTTAAAATAAAGAAGAGAGAGAGAGAAAAAAGTTCTTTGAAATACGGGAAATGCGAGTTGAATGGGAGACTTTCTGTCTGAACATGCGGTGGTGCTAAAAATAAAATGATCAATTATGTCATTCACGTGGTTTTTGTGGATGGTCGTGATCGTAGAATATTTTTTCTCACTTCCGTGAATTTCATTTTCAGTTGACAACTTGGACTGTCATTCTGAATTTGAATTTCTCAACTGTCATTTAAAATTTAAAAATTCTCAACTTCAAAATTTAAATTTGATCATCTCAGTATTAATAATTCAAATCAATCATTTTATTCATTACAGTATAGTAACATTGACCTCAGGATGGATATATCATCACCAACGCCATCCGATCAGCAGTATGCTTTAAAATGGAATGATTTTCAATCATCAATATTGTCATCGTTTCGACATTTACGCGATGAAGAGGATTTTGTTGATGTAACATTGGCGTGTGATCAGCGATCATTTACTGCCCATAAGGTAATGAAGCTTTTTAAAAATCAACTCATAACACGCAAGCTTCGGAACCCGGTGTCCGTTGTCGAAGCGAATATTTCTTAATTAATTCATTTTTCATTCCTCCTGCTCAATAATTTTTTGCTCATGAAATAATCTTTCATTTCCATTGTAATAAGGGACGTGCAGAATAAAAAAAAAGCATGAATGAATGAATGAAATAATATCGAATAATAAAAATGTTATTCTATTTTTTTCCTTTTTTTTCTCTTCATAAAGGTGGTATTGAGCGCATGCAGTCCATATTTTCGTAAATTACTAAAGGCCAATCCTTGCGAACATCCAATCGTTATTCTTCGAGACATTCGTTCCGAAGACGTGGAAAATTTGTTAAGGTGTGTATTAATGAAAATGGACATTAAATGAATTAATAGAAGTCAGATTATTTGTGGCAACAACAGCTCACATACAGCACACACAAAAAAATGAGAATATAAATGTGGCTATTTTAGCTTCTATTACATTTAGTGAAGTAAAAATAAAGATCAAAAAATTCCATTGTATGTGGAAAAAAATATATAATAATAGCGAAAAAGGAAGAATATTCATTTTTCTATGCTATTTTGTGTATGGCACTTTGTTGTAGTCAGTTATTGATTATAAAAAAATGTTTGTATATATACAAAGAGGATTTCTGTCCGTTTGTTTATATAGAAATGTTTTGATTTAATATTGCTAATGAGTTAACTCATGATAAGTTAATTTATTATAGAATTCGAGTATTTTTGAAACTAGGTTGGACAATAGCCTATTATGAGTAATTTTTGCTTTATTTTTACATTTTGATTAAAAATTAATTATTAACTGTCATTTTTGTTTTTAATTTTTTTAATTTTCAAAATTTTGTCATCTCAGTTTGCTTACTTTTGTCAGAAATTTGTAATTTTTTAGCGCATTTTTGAAAACTTGTTTTCAAAAAGGAAGCTCAATCATGCACTTTGATCGGTCGTTCGGTCGTTCGGTCGTTCGGTCGTTCGGTCGTTCGGGTCCCAATTATCTCTTGATCTAGACTTCGTTGCAAGCTCGAAATTGTTTTAATAGCTTCATTGAATGTTTTTATTCCCGCCATTTATATTGAAAAGTCAAAAAACACTCATTAAATAGCTTAATTCATCGATTTTATATTTCAAAAAAAATATGTAAACAATGCAGGGCAAAGCTATGCTGATGATAAGTTTGAATTTTTTCTAACCGTTAAAAAATTTGAAATTTTTTTGACCGTTATTTCGGATTAAACTAGCTGGAACACTCAGCAAGGCTATACTTCTTTGACGAGTAGTTGGATATAGGCGAGAAGTTTCAATGTCTGAGCTTCAATTGGCCGAAGTCCTTTTTACATCTTTCTATCTTGCTTTTTATTTTTATGTTCAAACTTAATTGTTATTGCATTTCTATCATTGATTTGATATTTCATTTTTATACAACTTTTATTGTACAATTAATACCTTTAAGGTAATAAATTCATATCTATCTATCTATCTATCTATTAAATTTTTTTCTTTTATACACCTTAATTAATTAACATTTAATTTTTTCATACAAATAAGTGCGTTTAGAAATTTGAAAAATAATGGATGTGTTCAGAAATTTAAATTTTTCGCTAATGGAAAATTTTGAATTTCAAAAAACCGGTAAATCGTAAAGCTATTATTTGCATTGAACATTATAAAAATCAATTTTAAAGGAATTTTGATCTTTAGTTTTAAACTTATTATTGAAATGCATTATGATTAAAGAAACAGCAATAGAGTTTTAAAACTCGACATTCTTTTCTATTTAATCAATTGCTAATCGCTGCGTCAAAAATGCGCTGAAGTCCTTCGATATAAACGAGGACTTTTGTAATTTTTTTAAATTGCAATTTTAAATTATTTTAATACTCAAAACAAGTCAAATTAGATTCAATAAATTAATGATTATCCAGCAAACAATAGAAAGTTAATAGACACAAAAACATTAACGAAATTCAATGATTTTTTTCAATTTCTTCCTCACAGATTTATGTATAATGGAGAAGTTCACATCGGACAAGAGCAACTTAGTGACTTCCTTAAAACAGCACATTTATTGCAGATCCGAGGACTTGCTGAAGTTACCAATAATCACCATTCACTCCACAAAAGCAATCTTTCACATAATGCTTCCCTTAATTCATCATCAATTCTTCCAGCATTGACGTCGCTGAGCAAAGACATGAAAACCTCTCCAGTTAGTCACATAGGTTAATGTCGTAATATGCCCCAACTAACCAAAAACCATTTTTCTTTCTCTTTTTAATTTCATTCCCAAAATTTTTTTGCTAATCACGTTTAAATTTCTGAACAATTTTTTTAAAAAAATAATTCAAAAAATTTTAAATTGTGAATATAAAGCAAAATCAAAGCTCAACATCAATTCCATGGGATATGATTACAGATGATTCCTCGCAACCAACACCACCACCCCAGAAAAGAATAAAATCAGCCGAGCTTTATAAGAAACAGCATGGACTTACAGATGAACAAATGGTCGTTCGCGATCATTTGGCATCGAGCTTACAGCAGCATGCGTTGAGACGTGATCGTGATAAATCGAAAGACTCTCGTGAACGTGACAGAAGTGTGGAAATGAAAGAATCTTTGTTGAGTCAGGCTTTAGAAGGTGGACCGACGTTAACAATACCAACACAGGTATGACACAATTTTTTTCATACTTTTATTTATTTCCCATGATGAAAGTTCATAACAGCACAATTGGGTACAATTTTTATTGAATACGAAAAAAAACTTTTTTTTCTTTCTTTTTGCTTATTTCATAAATAAAGCATCCGGATTTGCAATCACTTCAAGCGCAAAGTACCGGTGAGGATTCAAATAGTAGCGATACAGTTGCTTCCGATGCTGGCGATGTACATGATGGATTAAATGGTTCACTCGATCACTCAAGAACACCAACCTTCCCAAACTCATTTTTGGGTCTTCAAAATCTTCCTGGCTTATTACCCGGACCATCTGGAATGAGTGACAACTTTGGTAAGTTTTTTCAATTTCATTTTGCTTCATACAATTTCAATTTTCCTTACAAATGAATAAAAAAATGTGAAACATTCTCGCCCGACGAGAATAAAAAAACAGAATGTAAAATGAAATATTTTTTATTAACAAATTCAATAATGTCAGAAAAGAACATTTCATTTTTCCGTTCTACGCAATAACCTAAGCAGATATAAAGTAATAGTATGCATTTTAGTATATATCCAAGTATTGGGATGAAATAGCTCTTTTTTCAACTACCTTTTCATCCACCCTTACCACCAAATTTTAACCCACCAAACGAAACTATATTTCAAGACATTTTATAAGGCTATATATGCTGAATATGAACATAGAGAACCTAGAAAAAAAACGTTTGAGTGAAAAGAAGCGTAAGCTGAGGGCGGCAAATTTAACAAACATGTGAACAATCTATATGCGAATGAAATGCTTTGAAAATTGGGGAGAAAAATGGTCAAGTCGTAAAATTTTTCTCTTTATACATATCCTTCTATTTTTTTTTATTCGACTATATGTGTGCTTTTCGCCTTTCTTTTATTTTTCTTTACTTCATTCCTTCCAATTTTGTCGAGGCATAGATTAAATTTACTATTCTAGATTTGTCAATTTTCTGCTCTGAGGGAAATTTTTTTAAATTGAGCATATTTTGATGTGTGTAGACGTGGTTAGGAGACGATGTAATTTTTTGTTAAGAATCGATCAAATTTTTTTATTAGTTTTCTTTTCATTGAAAATTAGGGCCAAAAGAAGTTGAATTTTTTTATACACAAGGAAAAGCCTTTGATGGGATTTGAACCTAATTTCTCGTAGAAATTTTTTCAGTAATTCCTAATTGTTTCTTTCCGACGGATTCCTTATAAATGATCCAATGAACTTTTCTTTAAATATACTCTAATCAATTCGCTAAAACTCATTAAAATCCTAAAATAACCTCAAAACTCTGATCCAACCCGCACAAATCAACCTAAAAATTAGCCATCCATAAGATTTAAAAATCAAAGTTTCTGTTAAAAAATTCAATAATCATTCAACTTTGCATGTCCAGCCAATAAATAATTCACACCAAGAAAATATAAATTCTTCATTCTGTTTGTAAATTAAATTTATCTATGTGACCTTCGTTTGTCCATATACCTCACTCACTATTTACACATTGTTTTATTTTTTATTTCAAAAACTTTTACACGTCTTTATGTTTTTGTTCGTGTTTATTGATTGATCATTTTTGATCATGATTGCTATGATCATTCTATTTTACATCTCCCTTCTCTTATGAAGCTCCCAACCTTTGAACTGGTTTCGGGATTCTCGATGACCGACGGAGCAGTGGTTGGTTCGATATGTTTTGCATAGATGTTGATGGTTGTTGAGATATGGAAGATGTGATATTTGCGTTTGAATTCAGAGGTAGATCATGCAGTGACTCTTCCGCAAAATAATTGTCTAAATTAATCCTGTACTGCTCTGAGTTAATGCATTTCTGATGATTAATTTGATTGGATACTGACTTATCAACTCGCAAAAATTTTGAGTTACGTCTAAGAATTCTATTATTATCCATACAAACTTCATACGATCTAGGCTCTGAACATTTATTTACAATGAGTCCTTTGGACCAAGTGTTGTTAGGCAATTGAACCCAAACTTTCTGATTTAAATCAAAATCTTCTCGCTCATAAGCATTGCGATTATAATAAACTTAGTTTTCTGCTGTTTCCTATCGAACTTTTCACCTAAATTGTGATTTATCTTGGGTTTCAATAAACTATCCTTCATGATAATTTTTGTTCTCATTCTCCTGTTATTTAATAATTGACTTGGAGACAAGTCAATATCAGCTAATGGAGTATTGTTATAATTATAAATAGCTACCAATACTCTATTAAAATCAATGCACTTCTTCATCATATTCTTAACTATTCCTACAGCCTTTTCTGCAAGACCATTAGATTGTGCATAATGTGGACTAGAAGTTACAATATTAATATCCCATTCTTGGGCAAACTCCTACACTCAAAAGAATTAAACGGCATATTATCTGCAATTATTGTTTTTGGAAAGCCATGTTCAGTAAAAATCTCAATAAATTTAGAAATGACTGTGCTCGAATTCTTCGAACTTAAATATTTACATGAGATCCACTTTGAGAAGTAATCCATGACAAACGAGATAATTCTTTCCATTGAACTCCAGGATATCGCATCCTACTTTTTCAAATGATCTAAGAGGAATCTCGTGTTGAATTATTGGTTCCTTCTTATTTGATCTCTGAAACTTGTTGCATTCTTCGCAACTATTAATCAAGTTTTCAATACTAACGTTAAGTGATGGCCAATAAACTGATTCTTTGGCAAAACGCAATGTCTTTGTAATTCCCATATGACCTTCATGAAGATCAACAAGAACTTTTCTCTTAATGATTTGGGAATTATTATTCTGTCCCGATAGTAAACCAAATCATCAGAAACGTAAATCTCATTGCGCATTTTAAAAATAAAATTTTACTTCATCCGCAACTTTCGATTTATCTGAAGGCCAACCTTCAGCAAAGTATTTTTTCAACAAAGAACATTCACTATCTTTATCTGTCTCATCTTGATAAACTTTTAATTTATCATCACTAATATTAACGGAATGAACCATTTGCTTCATGAAATTTTACTCAAAATTATTTGAAGTTTTTCCTGAGACATAACGAGATAAATAATCTGCTACTGGAATGCTTTTACCTGATTTATACTTTAACTCTATATCATATTTATGCAATTTCAATCTAATGCGCTGTAGACGCTTAGAGCCAATTTTGCTAATGTCCTTATTAATAATGCTTTCTAAAGGACGATGGTCAGATATTACGGTTACTTTTCTTCCATAAATATAATTGTGAAACTTTTTACATGCAAAGAAAACTGCCAAAAATTCTTTTTCAATCTGACCATAATCCTTTTCTGTATCTGATAAACATCGTGAAGCAAAACTAATAATTTTATCTCCTTGCTTTAAACATGCACCTAAACCGTATGACGAAGCATCGGTTTCTAAAATTATTGGCATGTTTTCATCGAAAGTTGTGCATGCAGTAACATTTTTAATTACATCTTTAATATTGTCAAATTCAGCTTGATGATTTTCAAGCCACAAAAATTCGCTATCTTTTTTAACAAATTACGAATATTTACAGTTAATGAAGGTAAATTCGAATGAAATCTCTAATATAATTAACTACTCCTAAAAACTTTTGTACGTCTTCTATATTTTTAGGATTTGGAATTTTATCAATTGCTGAAATTCTTTCTGGGTCAACTTGAACTGAATTCATCGAAAAATGTGACCAAAAATTTCACTGAACTTTGTGTGAACTGTAATTTCTTTTCATTAAATTTCACACCTTTGGCTAATGCCCTAACCATTAATTTTCCTAAATTTTCATCATGCTCTTTAAGCGTTTTGCCTGTTACTATAATATCATCTATATAAAAACTTCACACCAGGCAAATCACCAAAATTATCTGTCATGTATTTTTGAAAAATCTCTGAAGCTATATTTATACCAAATGGCATTCTATTGAATTGCCATAAACCAAAGGAGAACTGAAAGTGCATAATTTTTTAGATTCTCCATCCAATTCTATATGCCAAAACCCATCCTTTAAGTCTAAAACAGAAAAATATTTGGAATCTTTCAAATCCTGCTTTAATTCATCAAGTGAAGGTATGGGAAAATGAAATTTGTTTAATGACTGGATTTAAATGTTTAGATCAATACAAATTCTAATCTTGTCTCCTTTTTCAACTACAACAATACTATTAATCCATTCACGTTGCTCATGCACCGAGAAATAATTCCCAACGCTTCCATTTCATTCAATTTATTACGAAGTTTATTCTTCAATTTAAATGGAATACGACGGTTCTGATTTGCAACCGGAATGGCATTTTCTTTAAGTTTTAATTTCAGAGGTTTTTCAAATTTTCCTAAACCTGTGAATGCTTTTTTATAATAATTTGTAAACTTATCCTTTTGCTTTTCAGAGCATAATAATTGATTCAACTGTAATGAATCTAAACGAGATATAAGTTTCAGATTGATGCATGATTCAAGGCCTAATAAAGGTTCTGTTTTTTTACCGATAATTACAAATTCTTCTAGAAAATATTATTATTCATTTTAATTGGAATTACTGTCTTTCCTACAGGGTGATTTACTTCACCAAAATAACTTTTTAACAATATGTTACTCTTCTCTATTTTAAACTTCTTTCCTAAACTTTTTGAAAATATCAACACTAATAGTATTAACCTGAGAGCCTGTATCCAATTTAAAATTAACCATCTTATCGTGCACAAGTAATTTTTATACCAAATATTTTTGCCATCCCTATTCAACATATCACAATTAATTGTCTTTGCAGACTTACTGTTCACGCGTTCATCAACTGCAATGACCTTCTCCTTCTTCTTAGCGTCTATCAAACTCTCGTCTTCATAGTTTCTTATAACTTGCGAAGTCTTTACGCTCGAAGTTGTCGTTTGCTTGTGATGTATGAAGTCCGATTTCTGACTCACTGAAGCTTTGTCTGCTGACAATTCTCTTAATTGTTGCTGATTATGATGAAAAACCTTTATCTTGCTAATAACAGCATGCAATGACTTTTCTTCAGATAAGATAATTTTTCTCTCAGATTTTGGTTTTTTCAGACCAAACAGAATTTGATCACGAATAGCTTCTTCTTTAAAATTATTGAATTCAATCCTCAGCTTGCGTTTGAACACTGTTGATGAATTTCTCAACTGATTCACCTTCTTTCTGAACGCGATTGCGTAACTTCAAACGCTCAATGAAGAAATTTGTTTTCGGTGAAAAATAATTTTGAAGAGCTTCTAAAACTTTCTCCAAACTCTGCTTCTCAGCTTCTGTTAGCAATAAATTGTTGATGATATTCACAGATTCATAACCCATTAGAAGTTTTAAATAATTTAATTTGATCTCTTCTGACTTCTCTTTGAGACCGTTGATTATCAAATATGACTGGAACTCCGATGAAAACCGTTTCCATTCCTTTTTCAACGATGAAGCCTCAAAATTAAACTTCTCTATGCTTACATACAGCTGCGCCATGTTTTATTTTTTATTTCAAAAACTTTTACACGTCTTTATGTTTTTGTTCGTGTTTATTGATTGATCATTTTTGATCATGATTGCTATGATCATTCTATTTTACACACATTATGTATATACATTATAGAAGTATATCGACTATGAGAATTGCGAGAGGAAAAAAACAAAAGAATAAGGAAGAAACAAAAAAAAAGGCATGTATGTACATATAAGTTTACAGTTTGTTGAAATGATATTAAATATATTTATGTATCACACATCGTATACAATATAACAAACTGATATCGCTTTTTATTTGAAATTCATGTATGTTCCGACAGAAGAACGAAGGAAAGAAGAGTTTCACATGTGGAGATGAGGTTTTGTGGATGAATTTAAGGGGGGCAGATGGATAAAACGAAAGAATAAAAAAAAAATAAAATAACAAAGTATACATCTTTAAACTCTCACTGACTATATGTGTATATTTCATATACCATTTGGGGGTATTTTTTCCTTTCCATTGCCATCGTCTTATTTTTTGTCAGTAAAAAGGAAAAAAGGCCCTTTTCCATTTGGCCTGCAAAATGCTTGGGAAAACTTTAGAAAAAAAGAAGTAAAAGGCAAGGCATGAAGAGAAATGAGAGAATTGGAAAAGAAAAAAAAAATAAAAACTTTCTTATGCCTTATGCCATGTACACATAAAAGGCACATGAATGTTTTTCCATTACATTTCATGTGAACTGCTTCTCACACATGTACAGATGAAAAAGTGCTATTTCTCTATTCTTCGGGTACTTTTTCTTATTATTTTTTTCCTATAGATAGGAAGAAGGAATTCTTCATTTTTGTCGTACATATAAATGTGTGTACGACTTACGGGAGAGATATTTATGTGTTTATGACCGGAGCTTAAACTTCTTTGGGGACGAACGGGATAGAAGACTTGACTATTGCCCATTCATCATGTATCATACACATAAAATATAAACTTTACAGTTGGAAAAATTCAATCATGTGTTTCACGATTAACTCTTGTTTCTTTTGCAGAATAAGTCATTATGTCATGTGATTTAGGAGATTGTTCACTTTACTGACCGTTTTCAGATTTTTTCTGGTGTATAATTCTTAGTTAAATTTGGGATGAATAGAATTTTGGGATGCTGATTTATATTCGATGTCTAGTAAGGGATATGATCAGAACCGAAAATTAAATAAAAAATAATGAAAATTTTATCAAAGAAAAAAATTTTGAAATTTTAAAAAAACGTTACAAATTTCTAAATGAATGAAAATTCCCAAACTATGGCTTCACATCAGAATATTTTCCAATAATAAGAAGCATATCCACCCCATTAGTGGCTTTTCCTTATTCCTCAATTTGATCAATTTGGATGATATGAAAATGAAAATTTTTCTCATGTCCAAAATGAAAACTAAGGAAAACTTTCAAATACACACACGCTTAGGCATAAAATCCAATTGGATCTAAAAAATTTTTTTTATTCAATTCTTCTTCATTTTTAAGGCAAGTAAAGAAGAAAATTAAGTAGTAAGAGATAGAAAATGGGATGTAGATTTTCAATTTTTCCTCTATATCTCCTCCTTCTGTATTCTATTCTTATTCTCTAAATATATGTATATTTCGGAACTTTTGAGTATGGAATCAAATGAAAGTGTGTATAGATGGATGGATTGAGAATTGAGGAACCCTTTTTTATGCTTACATATTAGATTCAATATATGTGTATACGTACGACATAGTAAAAAAAGCGTGTAAAAAGGAAAGAAAATAAGGAGCTAGGTAGTTTTCTTAGTTTGCAAAAGTATGGGACGAATGGGGTGGTCAAATTTCGGAAAAGAAACCCAATTTTCTCTCCATCATGTCCATTGTTTCAAGTCGAAAAGTTTCAAGTGTTTTAAATTGCTTGTTTATGTATGCCAAGGATGGGGTGAAGGAATGAATTGGTTATGGATAGATATGCTGTGTAAGCCTCATCCCACCCAACCCATCAAAAGATAGCTATAGAATATTTTCTATCCTATTTGCAAGTAAATTATCACCATCCTCATGCTCCATATGATTCTGCACACACAATTTCAAACAAAATATATTTATATTGTAGATTGTATGTATGTATGTCGTAAACTTTTATATATGCTATGAGAGCTTCCTCAACAATAATAAAAATAACCAAACGGGGTGAAAATCAAAATGATACAAACAACAAAAAAGAAGAGGATATTTCTCATCTCAAGCTCCACAATTTTTTATTCTTCTTCATTTTCTATAAAAATCGGAACAAAAAAAAGAAATGTTTTTAAGGGTTAGTTGGCTAGTTACGTACTGTACTTACTCCTTCAGAATAATATGAATGTAATTATCATATATTTTTAAACAATAGAAAAAGGGTCTAATACCATAAAACAAAGCTAATTGACATCATCACTGCATGTCCCCTTAAGTGCTGTACTGATTTTTTTTTTGTTCTGTACATTTGCGTGTAGATGTGAATAGAGAGCTCAAAACTAAGTTATGGGGTGGCAAAAATTGTTTATTTTATTGCCTTTTTGATAAAAATCTTTGTCAGTGTGAAAAAATATTTTTTTACTGATGATGTCTTGCTGAACAACAATTGAGTGAGGGGGACTTTGCCCATACTTTTTTTTATTTTTTATTTTTTTGGAGGCCTATTTTCGGGTATCAAACAAAAGGCAAAAGTTTTATGTCTCTCTCACTCAGCTTTGGCTTCTGTTATATGTCCATTTTTATCCTTCTTCTTTTATCCATAAATTCAATTTAAATGCGAATGTATGAAAAGAGGGACAACACGAATAAGTGTAGAAGCTATTCAAAAATTGAAGTGGTATATATATTACGACTATAGTAGTTTTTCATCTCTTCATGCTGTGTGTATGCTCGGGTGGATGTGTTTTTTGGGTGGAATGGGAGAGGAAGTAAAAATTATGGCGTGAGAGATACAGCATTCTCAATAATCTTAAAAAAGAGGGATGAGGAAGAGATAAGGGTGAGTGTGAGAAAATGAGAGATGGAAATCCAAAAATATCAACTTGACATAAAACTTTATTTTATCTCTTCAAACTCTTTTTTAGTAGTTTTATTCCCTTCTTCATTTTCATTCCTTTTTTGGAGTAATTCAAAAGATGGGGGAAAGGGTCTGTAATTGGAATAACTCGGGTGAGATTTAAGACAAAGAATGAAAAATTGAGGAATAGATTTTTCCTTTTTTGCTTAAGAAACTAGCATAAAAATCAAGGAAGAGAAATTGAAGAAATCTTTATGATTAATTGGTAAAACTAGTAACTATAATTCTGTATGATAAATTACCAACATTTGTAAATTTTAATGTATATACGTAGATATTAATTATTCAAAGGGAAAGTTCTTTATATTGTTTAAAAGTTTAAATCTTGTAGATTATGAATTTTAGGAGCTCAACTTTATAGTTTTGCTACTTTATTCTAAAACAAGTTTGCATCTTTATTACATCATTTAGAATTCAAATTTTGCCAGTCGAAAAAATTTGCATCACTTAAAATTCAACTGAAATCAATTTGGTCAAAGATGCAAAAATTTCTGCTTTTTTTTTGTTTTTGAAGAAATTGAAATCAAATTTGAAATTGAAATTAGAAATTGAAATAAGCAAAATATTTGTTTTTTTTTATATGAACAAAGCTACTAATTGATGTAAAACTTTCAACAATAAAATTTTACCTTTATGTCAAAATTTCTCCTAAAATATACAAAAGGCTCACTTCAATAGACACAAATTACCTGAAACAACAGATTAAAAAAAAATATTTTCACTTCACACTTTGAATCGATTCAGCAAAATAAAAAAGAAATAATCTCGCAAAGTTGTTCAGTAAATTTCATTGAAACAATGTGCGAATAAAAGCATATAAAATTATTCAAATAAAGCAATTTCAACTTTTTTTTGTGTGTGCATATAGCACATTACTATATAAATAAAGAAAATGTTTGGTTACAATCTCATCTCAGGGTCCTCCATCTCATACCCCATTATTTTATTTCCACCACTCGAATCTATCTATTTTGGCCTCTTAATGGGTAATAGTTAAGTTTCATTGTTCCGCAAAATGTGCTCCTTCTCTCTCTCTTTTTATTTCTCCATACTGTTACTGTATTCGTAAATACAATAGGATGGTGTCGAGAATGGCAGAGAAAATTATTTGGTATGAGATGTGTATGAAATAAAACAAAGGGAATACTAATATATTTCCTTTTTTTCCTAACTTGGCACTGCCACACAACACCAGAACTAGAGACTAGAGAGATTTTTAAGAGAATATAAGATGTGGAAAAAAGGACCATGATCTCTCATCCTTTGTATAATTTTTTATTTCTAACCCATTCCATAGCAGAACCATCAGATCAAAAAATAACTTTAGAGAATGTGTAATGTATGAAATTGATAGAAATAGAAATATACATTTTATAGCAACACTAAAAATATACGTAAAGAAAATGGGCAGAATGTATAAGAAAAAGGATGAAAACTAAACACATTTACAATATGTGAAGGAAATGGATCATCGTTTTGTGTTTTTCTGTGAATAGAATTCACATAGAAGTGGGATGAAATGTACTATAAACTTCCTTCTTTTTCTTCATCATCATCATTTTCTTTTTCTTAGTGGTTTGAGTGGCTTCTCTACCAACAACCACACTATTTTCCTTTTCTATTTAGCACGTTTCTGCATAATCAATGTGATTGTGAAGTTTAAATTTGATGACTGACTTGTTTTATTTTTTGTGCTTGGAGATCATTTTTTCATGGATCATAGTTGATTATTTGATTTTTGGACTAAAAATTAGAATTTTCGGTGGAGATAATGATAGTTTGGTTTCTAGATGAATTTTTGGTCTGTTTTAATATCCATAAAGCCCAAGATTGTGAATTTTTTATTTAAATTGACTGAATTTTAAGTCATAATTCATTGTAATGCTCTAAGTATCTTAGAAGACCCTTCAAACTTCAAAAAGTCAGATTTGACAGTCAGAAAAACTATAATAGGCACCAAACGTGAAAGTAATTTTCCAACCAGTTCAAAGAAATCAAATGACCAACCATCATACTATCCATCCTCAAATAAATCACAATCAATAAAAAATGCGTTCATCATCACCATTTAGTCGTCACAAAATGCCTCTCCAACTACCTTCTTTCCTTTTTACCAATTTTCCTAAAGACAACAGAATGAAAAATAAAAGGGGTAAATGTGCCTTATGCACAATACATTGATAAATGTACATATATAGAGAGACGATAGTCTTGAGAGTGAAGTAAAGTGCAAAAACGAGATAGAGCAAAAACTATAAAACGAAAAGAAAAATTTTAATTTTATTTTCTTCTTCTTATTATCATCTTTACTTGCTGTGTGTGCTATTGCCAAGAATGAGGAAGAAAAACGGACGGACAACCGAACATTTTCTTTATTTACCCACTTCCCGTTCCAACACTTCATATTTCTCCCATTCGAGTAAAAACCGAAAATTCAAAAAAAAAACGTAAAGAAAGCAGTTATGGAGTGTGAGGAACATCCAAAAAATTTCAAGAGATTCAAGAGTCAAGAAATGAGTGTGAGAGGAATATGGAGATGACGATGATGATGATGATGATGCCATACATATAGTGAGAAATAGAGAGAGAGAAACTATAATGTTTTTTTTTGTTGCCACTGCTGTATATATGCTGGCAATTGTACATTATGGAAATGGAGTTAAAATTATCAGAGAGTGATGTGGCTGGTAGACTAGTTGTGGGTTGAGTGACGTAATGAAGGAGGTGAATGAATAAGATAGTGTATAAGAAAATGTAATCGCAGATGGTACGAGGGTATGGGTGGAAGTTGATGAGGGTGGGGGCCAAAAATGGTAAGTGGGTAAATAAATGAATGGATGGATGGTTGGATGGATTACATTTCTAGTCGCCATTAAAATTTGTGTAATGTATAAAATACACATTTTATAGATGTATGTTGAATATAAAATTTTTAGATATGTATAAAACTATTAGTTTTAAAAAGCAAAGTCACACAATCATAACAAACAGCCATAGGAAAATATGTTTCCACCCTCTCAATACACACATTCATGCAAACATACATACATGCTGTTCTCGTAATGTTATTAAGAATGAACAAAAAAAAAGAAACTACTAAAATAAGCAAAGTAATAGAAGGAAGTGAGGAGTTATGTAATAGTTTTTCTATGTCCATTATACACAGAATATGATGATTATTATTATACTGACTGACGATATGCCTTGAAGGATATAAATATGAGGGGATGGTAAGAAGATTTTCATGAGAAAATGAATTGATATTCTTCCTATTCCGCATTTCATATCTTTTTTTGCTATCTCTTTTTACATCTACTAAACATTGATGATGTTGTTGTTGATGAGAATGAAGTGAAAAATATTGCTGATATTTTTATGTCACATACAGCATGTGATATGGCAATGTCATGCGACATGCAAATTTTTATTGAATTTCATGGGAATTTCTCCCCTCTATTTGCTGCTGCTGATTTTTTTTTTTTTTTTTGTAGTATTTTGACTTTTTCCAAAAGATTGGATTTGCATGGCAAATTTACTTAATTTATTTGTCATACCTTACTAAAGTGATTTTCGATATTTCAATAGCGCTTATTTGATTTATTAATGTGAATATTGGAGATTGGATATTAGTTGTTATTTTGTAGTATTTATGAGATATTAAGTAGACTTTGAGATTTTATTATTCACATAGTTTTTGAATTTATTTGCATTATTAAAATTTGTGAGATAACAATTTTTGTGTTTTAAAGATGTTTGTTATACAATAAGAACTAGAAAACCCCCAATAACCAGAAATTTTAAAAGTTAGTGTTCAGATAGTTTATCTCACTATCTACAGATACACTAGCTTAAATCTAGCTTTTAACTAACTTTTAACGGTCGTGGTTATTGGGGAACAGAATCAAATAAAAGTGATATCATCATTCGAAAATAATTTTCATACGGTATCGATTGTGATTAATCTCAATTTGGATTTTTAATGACTTACTACCTCCAAAAAATTGAAATCTTAGCTTCAAATTAAATTTCATAAAGTAAGTTCACAAAAACTTTCAATAACCTTAAAATACGATAGCAAAACGCCCACTTAATATCACTAAAAAGTTCTCAACGAGATCATCTCGATTAAAATTCACAAACTGAAATCCAATAGTCTTTCGATGCCTCTTAAACTCTATCAATTATGAAAGTTCATAAAAGTTGTGCATATAATAGAAAATTATTTTCACTTACATAACAATAATAATCATCATTTATAATTTTTATAATTCATAGACAAGCATAGCTTATTCGAAATGTTATGAAACATAAAAAAAAATAATTTAATTTAATTCAATAGTTTCTTCCTCGCTCACGAATGGCAATCTCATTTTCAATTTCTTGTTTATTTAGTGCATTCATAACACAACAATAATCCCCTAGTCGATTGATTGTTACGACACATAATTACACAGAGGAATTTTATCGATTGCTTTTTCGTTCTACGACGATTTCCTATTTGGTCAATTTGAAGAAGAAATGGCAAGGAATGAGAAGAAGAAAGGAAGAAAAAAAAGTTTTATTTTCACATATAAAATAACGTATATCATACATATGTGTTTTTCATATCCACCCACCCCATCTCCTTTTTATTCTTAATTCTCCCCATACATTGTGTACAGGGCATAAAGTAGTGTAAATGCAATAGCTCATAGCTGGACGGCCCCAGAAAAAAGAAAAGTAGAAGAAATAAAAGGAAAATAAATTGTGCGATTGTTTCAAGTATCATTTCGTATACAACGCACACATGATTTATCCTCTCATTCCATGCCCATCCCGCATGTGTGTCTTTTTCTTGTGTATATATGCCCAGTATTTTCTTCATCTTCCTCCTCTCATGGCTCTCCTTAAATCAATATTATCATGTACATGAAGTTTTATGTATTTTTAGCGTACTTTTTGTGAATTGTAATTCAATTGATGAGATTGTTATGATCGACAGTCTGGGTGGTTGGCTGTCAGATTTAAAGGAATTTGAAATTTTGGCGCGAAAATCTTTGTTTAAATTTTAAAAATTAAAAATCTTTTGGACTTGAAGCTTAAGTGCTTTTTTCAGGTTATATTTTATAGGCTATAAAGACACCAATTTATGAATCTTAAAGTTCAAATCCTAGTTTTAAAAAATTGATGCTTCAAAAATGCAAACATCAAAATAATTCAAAATTATTATTCAATAATGTTAAAAAAACTAATAATTTATCCCCATAAAATGCGCCTCAAAATCACATCCCCAACTCCAATATTCACTTCTTAACTAGTTTTTCTTGCTCTGTTCTTCTCGTTCTCTCAATGTTTTCTCTGTTTCCTCAACAAATACAATGTGTATACGTAAGTTAAATGATAAAATTGTCCATCTTTTTCATTCTCCTTTCTTCTTCTCACTCCTCTATCTCATTCTCCAAAATGAAAAATATCCCTTCAATGTGTGACAAGACACATATAGGCTCTTTCCTATCCATAGCATAATATATAGTCAAGTGAAGATTTTTACTTTTTCGATGCTATACATTTAAAAAGAAAAGAAAAGTAGGAGTAGGAAGAAAGGAAAAAAAGGATGAAAATGGAAATGATGAAATTGTGTCGCTTAATACTTTCTGACCGGAGAGCCCTCCTTCCCTCAACGCCCCATTGTAAGGAGTGGGTGGCTAGTATAGCAAAAAGAAAATGTGAGGTTTTTGGGGCTAGTGTGTGACTGGTATGAGAAGTTATTCTACACTTTAGAATGTATATATATGTCCATCTATCCATCCATTTCATTTCGTTTTGTGTGTGAAAAACGACTCAAGGCTATGAAAAAAAGAAGAAAGGAAAGGAAGAGAAAATTTCAAAATGTACAATTGTGTGTATGTGCTTTCGTTTCGATGTACAGGCTGCTTTTTAGAATTTATTTTATATCACTCTACAGGACATTCGTAGATATATATAAATATATTGATTTACGACTTTATTTTCCTCTTCTTTTTTTTCTTATTTTCAACTTTTTTTTACAATTCTTTTCCCTTTTTTCTCGTTCTTCATGATTTCGTTTTATTTTTGTAATGATCGAAAACATTTAAGCGAATTGACGATGAAGAAAAAAAAATTGAAAAATTGATATGAAATTTAATTATATCCATTTCTTTCTAAAATAATCTTCTTTATTTTCTCATGATTTACTGATAATGATAGCTATAAAGTATTTCAAGCTTTGGGATTATTAGGCGCATTTTTGGTTTTAAGTTCATATTTTTAACGATTATTTTGAAATTAAAAATTTAACGGTTTACAGAAATTTGAATTTTTTATCGCATTTTTGCATCAGCTTCATAACCTCAAAATTCAATTGAAATCTTGTTTTTTTATCTAAAATCTAAAAGAAATCAAGATCTTTGGGAAGCAATTAATGACATCTTCCTTGATGACAACCAGTCAAACCCACACCAAATAAACACATCTTTCAACTCCTATCTTATTCTCATTACAAATCTAAAGAAATGAAATTTCATTTACTCAACTCATTGCCATTAGACATGATCTTTCATCGCCAAAATTGAAAAAATAAAAATAAAAAAAATAAAGGAAATAAAAGTGGACATGAAGGAAGTCAGAGGCACATTTAATTTGATGTGTGGCTTCTTTCGATAGAAATTTTTATTTTCATCCATCCATGTAACTTTCTACATTCCTTCTTTTTTTCTTTCAAACTCAAACGGTTGATTTCGTAATAGCAGAAGTAAAAATTTCTTGACCGTAAGAAAAGTGAACATAAAGAAGGAAAAAAATTGAAAAAGATAAAAAATAAAGTTTATTTTTCGTGGACAAATGATGGGGTTGTAGATAGATTCATAGCCGATATAGCAATATGTGAATGATGTAGAATGGATATGGAGCATGAGAATGAGGAGATCAAATGGTGGTGAAGAGAATAGAGCACAAGTTTTATGTATGTTTTTCCTATTTCTTGTTTACACAAGTGCGAATTTTATATTGCAATTGTATTCGTAGAACACGTGTGTGTGTGAGTGTTTGTCTGTACATCTATAGTTTTCCTCCAACATTCTCTATTTTTATTATTCTTCTTACAATTCATACGGAAAAAAGTCTTACCATTTCCTCACTAACCAGAGACCGAGTAGGAAGCATTAAGAAATGAAAATGGAAATCATTCAAACTCCTTAATACGATTAATCGTACAATGGAATTTAATTGAGCAAATAAAGCATAATACATGTACAATTGCAAACACTACCTAAGCACATACACTTATACACACACAAATGTACTTGAAACATACATAATTTTCTGCTATAGCAATGAAAATTTTTGTGCGAATGGCTTTCTATTGCTTAATAGTGTAATGGTTTTTGATAAGATAGGGGAGCATAAAGAGAATGGGCAGCAATACCTAATACTTTCTCTCTTTCTCGTTCTCTGGCACTAAATTTTTGCCTCTCTCAAACACATTTTACATCACGATTTAATGAGATTTGTCCCAACAATAATATGCTATTCATATAATATGAATGCTATATATGTATGTACACAAAATTCTACTAACTATCTATCGAAATCTATTTTATGAATTCGTAATTTTTGTCTCCAGGGTACAACTATAAAATGAGTGAAAGAGAAGGAAATAGTTTTTTTTTTGTTATATTTGGCAGTATACAAATGAGGGTTAAAACATAAAACTAAACTTTTATGGAATCGAGAATGGGAGGATGGGTGGAGGAAGGACTAATTATAATTGAAGGGAAAATTATTAATGATTTGTATTTGAAATTATAGATAAAACTTTTTATTATTATTATTATTATTTTTATTTTTGCTCTATCTCTGCTTTATTCATGCAATGGTTTTTGTTTTTAAGGGAGTGGAAGTTGAATTAGATTTATTTCAAGAAATTTTTTGTATTTTGAGATTGTGGTAATTTAAAATAGAAAATATTTGGACTCTAATTTGAAAAAAAAAAAAATCATAGACCTAAAATAATAAGTTTTCTAGAATTCGTAGTTTTGAGAATTGAACTTTTGAACTATCGAAATTCCAAATTTTATTTCATATGTAACTGTAATTTTCATTTATTTGATTTTCGACTAAATGCCTGTTTAAGATTTCAAAACTTTAGTTCTCAAATAAAAAAAACTTAAAATTAATCAAAACAATTCACCCTAAAAAGAATCCAATTAATTTACTTTAATATTCCTCATATATTTTTAATGCTCCTTCACATACCGAAGAAAAAAAACTAATTTTTAATGAGAAACTTCTAAGAAAGTAGAGAAGAAAAAAAAAAAAACAAAGAAAAGGAAAAATAATTTCATTTTATTGGATTAATGTTTTGGTAGGATAAAAGTCAAAATTAGGATCATAAAATATAACCTTCTTTTTCACCCCCTCCCCACTACAACATACCCTTTCTTTTCTTACTCATAATTTTGCTACATTTACCATATATAGCAAAATAATATTTATAAACTCAAGTACTGATGGGTGGCTGTTATCGTTATTTTTCGTTATTTTCAAGTCAATTTTAACATTAACAAGGGAATGTGGTATGAGTAGGTTGTAGGGAGTAACATTGAGTAGAAGCTCGTTTTCATATATTATTTTTGCGTGTTCATTATTATAGTAGTTGAATTAAATAATGTTATTTTATTGTACATGATTATACCGAAAATGGCTCATATATAGGTACCCAATAATAATCATATTTCACTCATAAATGCTAGAGCGCTCGACATCAAGCCTAGAAATGTGAAACTCGGTATTGTTCTTGGATATAAAATATTTTTTTTTCTTCTCTCCTTTAAATGAACATAGAGCTTGAATTATCCGGAGAATAGAGTAAAAAAATGAGCGAACGTTAAAGCGTCTATTATTATTAATACACAATTTCAGTTTTTTTTAAAAAAAGTATTATTTGATCGATAAAATTCAACTCGCCCCTACCCCCCATCCATTGTCTCTCACCCTCACTCTTGACTTTAACGATAATATAAAAAAATCGCGGTGTACAAATATAACATAACATAGTACCATAAATGAAGATTGCTCGGTCTTGGTCTATTGTTGGTTTATAGTTCTTTTTTCAACCTTCCATTTCATTCCTTTTGCTGCCTTGTTTGAGCAAAATTCAAGTAAATGTATACAAATTATATATTAGACGTAATAATGAACAGATATATTGAAAAAGTTGAAAATCCATAAAGTTAATTTCAAACAAAAGTTTCCGTTTTTATTTATTTATCCATTTTTTTTTGGAAGTACAATTTAAAAAATTGGTTTTCGAAACGACTGCTTAACACGAAGATTTGAGCACTGATTACAATGTGCACAATGACTGGCACAGCTCAATTTGTGTATAAAAAATATAAACGAAAAAAAATACATTTTATGTTCTACCTCTTTCCACTATTGCCTGCTCGTCACTTAATGCTTATCCTTTTTACGATGATTTTCTGATTTCATTTCATGACCATTTAATTTTTTTGTTTAACTTTGGCAGCCTTTGTGCTGTTATTTTACATATTTTAGATTCTTTTTGAAAATTTTAAATTGACAATAAATTTGGAAAATAATTGAACTAGTTTTATGACTTTTTCAAAGTCATCCTTTAACCATTTCTATTTTGAATATATTTTTTATAGAAATTACCAAATGTAAATTGTGATGAGCATTCGTTTAAAATTTCAATTAATTTATTAATTCAATTAATATTATTGACGATTAGTAATTAGATCGATTATTTATCTAAAAATAAAAATAAACCCCATTTTGATAACATTTTTCAATTTCCAGTAAATCTAATTCGGATTTTTTAATTTTCGTCTGCCTCCAAATAAACTAATTGTCATTTCTAATTTGTCAAATAAAATGCATTTTATTAATTGCATATCAATTAATTTGAACAAATTGAAAATTCATATTTCAATAGTTTTTTTTTTCAATTTGGCTTTTTAACAAATCAATCACATGGCAATTTTGTTATTTTTTGAACATATCATTGTATTTTAAGAAGATTAGATGGATTTAACAGTTGTTGTTTATTAATTTTGCATAAAAAGTAGGCCAGTGAGAGGTTTATGAATAATGAGTGGGAAATTTTATTTTATGTACTTCATAATTCAAATATTTTTATGTAAATTTTATGAAAATAGAAATCTTGTCATCTTGGATTCAAATTTGTCTCCTCAGACCAAAAATTCAGTAGCCTCAGAATCTTCAATTCTATCTGCTCAAATTAAATTATACTACCTCGGAAACTCTTAATTTCGATAAAGTTTCAATTATTGCAAAAAACACAATTCAAAAGTCAAAGAACTGAATTGAAAGTAGACTAAATTTTCAAGTGATTTTCCATTAACTCAATCAGAATGTAAGAGTACGTGATTATGTGAAAATACATGATATTAATGATGGAAACATACAATAACAATTTCGATGAAAAATGCTCTTGAAAATGAGTTCCATTTACAATAAATAATCACAATAATTAATAACAGTAACTATGCAAATAATACATAATATTCTTTCCGTAATACAACTCAACACAAGAGTTCGATGATGATGTCCAATAAGTGTAATGAAATTGATAGACAATCAGTACAATTTTTTCGGTGTACAACATACAGAAACAAAAATACTGTCGAGAGTGGAAACGTTTTATCTTAAATTGCTGTGGCTGCTGACTTGCTTGAGGCATATCAAAGAATAATGGCAACATACTCGCATATATCCTATAGAATAAAGGAAGCACCATATACCAAAAATAAAATTATTGTGAGGAATAAATTTCTCTTCTGTGTGTACAAACACATTAACATTTCACAATGATTGCTCGCGATTTTTTTTTTTTTCTTCTTTTTGTTTGAAAGCAAAAGCAACAACAACAGAAAAAAGACAGCATAATGAGGGGACGACGAAGGGGGTGAACGCAACCAACGAAAAAAAAGTAGTTTATGGAATGAGAATGCGAGTATTAGAGAATCACATGACATGACGATGGACAAATGAATAGTATGAATGGTATGGGTGAAAACCGAGTACTATCTGCAATTAATTATCGGACATAATGGTTTCACTACATAGCCATAAGTTTTTTTTTCTCTCTTTCTCTGTTCATTCAATGTCTTCCTCACTCATTCTTTGTTCATATTGGCAAACATTCACTATTATACAGACATTAAATAAAGACAACGTCTCCTCAATGCCTAGCGAATCGAAGCAAGCAAATCGAATTTTCTGTATTTAGTTTGATTATGCGAAAATTCCATCGATTAATTTTCAGTCGATAATTTTTTTTGTTTCCAAAAAAATCTATTCTACTTAAAATGATGATTATGATGGTAGAATAGATGCGGCGGTGGTCGACTAATTTTATAATTTGATTGTTTGCAATTCTCATCCTTTTCAATATTTTCTGTGGCATAAAGAAGCACCAATAATAACAATGAGCCTTCCTATTTGTACTTTAAAAAGGATTTATTGACGTGATTTTGACGTTAATTCGACTCAAATTTCGCATTTTAATTTTTTTTTTCTGTCTGTGTGTTGTTCTGCCTTTTTCTTCATTATGACTTATTCATTTTGTGGGTCTTCAGTATTACAATATGAATTATAGCTTTTCGCTAAACGAGGCAGCGCAAAAAGAAATCACACACAAAAAAAAAATAAAAACACAAGAATGAAAAAAAATGAAATGTCGGAAAATTACTTAACCCATTTAATTGTTATTAGGAACAGTGAATGGAGAATGAACAAAAAGAATCAGAAGTAATAGAGGAGAAAAAAATATAGGAGTGTAATGTGCCTTATTCATAGTTGTTATACTTAATAAATTAATATAGTAATTTTAGCCATTTATTCCTCTCTCTAAAATCCATAAAGTCTTTAACTCATTTTGTAGTTATGCGTATAGTTCTTCTTGAATATATTTGAGTAGGGTAGTTGAAGGATTGGAAGGGATATTAGGAAGAATTTAGTTGTTTATTACTATATCTTCATTTATCATTCAAAAATTATTAATTCTCAGCATTTTGACTTGAAATTTCTCTCAAAAAAGTAAACATAACCTCAAAATTCGAAAGTAAATCTAATGCTAGAATGAATCTATATATATATAATACATTAAAATGTCCGTAATTTTCTTGATACTATTTTGTCCAAACACACATCAAGAAACTTTCAAAAACCAAACCTAACGAGTCCATCAGCTAGTAAGTTCCTATCAAAAAATGAAAAGAATGGACAACGTGTTTTTCTATATGCATTTATATGATATGAAAAAAAAAACTTTTAATTCTGAAAAATTTTCCTTCTTTCTTCTCATGAATGATGAAAAGTATTTTTTTTTTTGGTTTTATGAAAATAAGGTGTATTTATAGATATACACACAAAAAAAAATCTAAACGATAAATAGAATATTTTCCCTTTTACATTACTTTAATGTGCCATGTCGACTTTAATGCCTCACTCGCGCCGCGTTCCTTCTTTTATTTTCCATTCTAGTTAATTTATTTTACGAAATATCACATTGAAATATTATTTTATGTACGCACAACGAGTAGTCGAATGAGATGATGATATTTTTGGATACTATATAAAAAAAATTATATTTTAAGAGAGAAAAGAAAAAAAGGCAATGACGATAGAGGAGTGAACGAATTGAGAAGTATTTTAATTTAAAGTACAAATTTATTAATGTCTTTCTAGTTTTTTTTTTCTTCTTTTTTTCGATGGCGCAAATGATTTTCTTTTCTTTTGCGTTGAAAATTCAAAAATCAAAACAAAAATGTGCCCGAGTGTAAATCATAAAATCTTTAAACTTTTATTCTAAAATTTCTTTTATCTCCACTTGAAAATTACTGCTGCTTGACATACATGTTTTATAGTTTGTTTAGGCATTTATGCTGACTACATGCACTTTTCACATTCTACGCTTGAAAAAAAAATTGTTTATGACTCTTGATAAAAATTTATTTCCTTGTTCTCATTTCTAATCAAAAATTTTAGTTCAACGCAATTCTATTCAGCATAATTCAGCTCATTTCAGCAAAATGCAGCAGAATTTAGCCCAACTAAGTGCAGCTCAGGACTATTCAGAACAAATGAACGGTAATGTCATCAATTTCTTTACTGAATAGTATTCAGCTAGTTAAATCATAATAAATTTTTTTCATTTTTGGATTTTCATGAATGACGTCTAGCATGTCTTTAGACTTTTATTTGTGAACATCCAATTCAATTTATTGGCGAAAATTCAGAAAAAAAATTAATCAATTGAGGAACAATTAAAAATCCTTAAAAGTTTTTCCATCTCTACAGTCACAAATTAATTGAAAATGGACTGTATTGATGAGAGCGATTAATTGACACGTAAATTATTCCAACCACATTCAATGCTGCTTAATTTAATTAAATTAAATATATATATTTTTTCAATGTTATAAATACTGACATGCTATTACTTTATATCGGTTACATGATCATTTTATATTCTTAATAAGCAATTTTCTTCAGTATTAATGATTTCTGATTGTTCACTATATCAACAACAACAACAAAATAAAATTTTCCTCATAATTTTAACTTTTTTATGATTTTTGAAAATTTTTTAAAATTAATTTTTTTTATTTGTTGAAAAGTTTGAAAGAAAAATTGAAATTTTTTATGATTTTTATTATTTTAAATCCCCAAATTTATTTCCCCCATAAATGAGGGGCAATGTGAGTGTTATTGTCTTTAGAAAAAAACTTAGATTTTTTAATGAGTGCTGATGGTTAGCATTATATATAATATGTATGTAGTGTTAATTTGATGAGCACGCTTGTGACATAAATCATCTCGCATTGCCTTTAAAAAAAATCAAGAATGAAAGAAAGAAAAAGACGAAACGAAGAAGAAGACAAAAACTCTATTTTTAAGTATCCAAAATGTAGACTTTCTAGTAGTTTTTATTATTTTTTTACTTTACATCAATTGGTGATTGATTAATTAGTTAGTTTCTATTTGCTTTATCTTCATTCTCCTCCTCTACATTATTAACATTGTATGTAGATGAGAATTTTATGAATGAAAATGAAGCAATACGAGCAACTTAATATATTTGAAGACAAAATACGGAAAATTTTTTGTATTTTAACCCATTTGTAATTGATTTTTATGTGACAACCTAAAAATACGACCGTGATCTATTGAAAAATAAATAAAAAATTGACTTTAATCATCGGATCTAATTGGCATAAGTAAATATTATGATAATATATGTTCCTGTCTCGGTATTTATTAAAATATTAAAAGGTGATTCTCTGGATGATGGGAATTTTGGATTATGAATGAGATTGAAATGTTCAGACTTGAAAGAGCATGACTTGCTGGATTTTATGAATATTAATCTCTAGTTGAGTAGACAGAAGTGAAATTTTCATACATTTTGCCACATTAAAATGTTAGTTGTGGTAGTTTTGGGTGCTTCTGGTCTTTAACTGATTTGATTTAAATTTGGTTAGTTTGAGATTTTAGGTTAATAATCCTAACTATTTAATTTCATAGATTTTAGGTTATATACTGGCATATAGTTAAATATATGATCAATTATTTAAAATCCTATTGAATTAAATTCTCAGCTTGCTACAATTAGGCATTTTGAAACCTATTTGAATCCTCGATTCAAAAGTTTCATCTAAAAAATTTCAATTTGGTTTCTAAAAGTTAATTCCCCTTGCAATCATTCAAAAAATCGACCAATTTTAAGTGCCTAACTGTTTACGCCATTCAAGTGAGAGCTCTAATCACAACTCATCCAGTGAGTCACCAAATAAAAAATGACAATCTTTGGTTTCAAATCACTCTTTCACTTAGTTTTGCGTATAATCAGCAAAGATACAAAAACAAAGTCAAAAGAAGAAAAAATAATAATTAATTGAATTAATTTAAATTCATTTTCTCTTTCTATCTCCTTTCCGTTAATTTCTTTACATAAAAATATCGATTAAAAAAATTTAATAAAAAAAAGATTCGAGAAAGAAATCAAAACCAATTTAGAGAAATGAAATCGTAAAGATGAAAAAACATTGAAATTTTTTGTTAAATACGCGATGAAACTAGCTAACAAAATTGATGTGTAGGAAAGACTATTAAAACTTATACCGAATTTTGATAGGAACTTCAACGATATGAATATAAAAAAAATTAAATCCAAAATTCCAAAAAGAAATGAAATTCAAAATTAATCAAAAAATTAAAAAAAGATCAAGGTCGGACTCAATGGGCGATCAGAAATCATCTAATATTGCAATCATAAATGCTTGATTGCAGATGCTCAACAACATTGTGTTGCCGTAATCAAACAAGAAATGCACGATGATGACGACGACGGTGGTGATGATGAACATCATAATATTGATAATAATTCAAATGATATTACAAATGTACATAATTTATCAACAACAAATAACAACAAGGGTCAAGATGTCGCCCATGAGTCCACCGCGGGCCTTTCAACAACGATCGCTGCATTGCAGCAACAAACGAAACACTTTCGTCAACAACAGGAAGAGATTGTGAATAGATTGCATAAGGCTGTATCCGATAACTTGAAATTAATTAATCAGGGCACGGAAAGTGGGTGTAATGGGAATACATTTGTAAGTAGTAATAAGCAACAACATCAGCAAGACGATTCGTGCGCCAATCATAATCTTAATCTCAATATGAATTTAAGTGCAAACAGTAGGTTCACAGTAAGAAACTTTAATGGAAATACATCGGAATTGAAAATGTGTCGCCTTAATAAAAATAAATTAAATAATGCGATTCAACAGCATCAGCAACAACAGCTTCATGCTAGTGTAACAAATGATCTCTTTTCAAGTCTTATCGATAGTAATAATGATGATAATAATAATAGCAGTAGTGATTTAATTTTGAATGATGAAAGCAATGCCGATGGTAATTATTTATTGCCATGTCCATTATGTGAAATTCCATTAGAACCGCGTGTCTTTCGACAACATTTAGATCGGCATTATCCACGTGATAGTCCTATATGTCCTGTTTTACAATGTGGACGAAGATTTGCTCATCCAAATAGTGTACGAAATCATATGCGATTAAAGCATACTGTGCAATGGAATCGAATGAAATCGATGAGATCAAGTGGTGGTCCTTTCTCGTCATTACCATATTAATTGATAATTTTTATTTGTTTATTTTGAGTTGTCTTGTAAAAATCGGTGATAATTGAAAATTTAAAGCCAAAGAATTTGATCAAATTTAAGTTTTTAGTTTGTGGACATTAAGGTTGACAATTTTAGATTATGTTTGGGATTTTCCAAAAATATTCTAAAATTAGAAATCTTAATGAGTGACTTTTGGGCATTTTAAATGATTTTAAAGATCAAGGATCAATGAATCATTGAAAATACCCTCAAGACAGGCTGTTAGGGGTCATAAAAGTTATGATTCTAAAAAAAAAAGAAATTAATTATTATGCAATATTAATTTTTAACCCCTTTTAAAGTCACTGACGTATAATTTATTTAATTAATCTCATGCGATAGTTCCTATACAATTCCTTATTATATATAAATGAAAACTTAATTATTATGCTACGTAGTGTACGATAAAGTCATGACCAATTTCTTTGAACTCCTTTTTAAGTTTCATTAATTCTTTTAATAATACAATTATTGAAAAATTTATCAATTCATCATTTCTAAAATGCACATAATTAGCTTTTATTTTGCACTGTCTGCAAAGTTTTTAAAATCATTCAATTATTTTCATATTGAAAGGATGAATAATAATTGGCATTAAATCAATTTCAAATGATTAAGAGTTTGAATTTAGATGAACTTGTTTTTAATTTGATTTTTATGCTATTGGAATTGAATTAATAATAATGTGCTATCTTTAAAGTTATTATTTTATAGCTAACAATTTTTTAAAAATTGAAGCAAAAAAGACGCAAAAAATTTAAATTCAAAAATTCTGTTAATTTTGAGTTTTTATCGTAGATTTTACACAATTTTTCATCAAATCAGTTAGAATTGCAACAAATACCAAATAAAATCTATAACTAATTAAATAATTTACTTTCAATTCCAGTGATAATTTCCAAAAGTAAGAAAATAATTTAAAATATCATAACTAAGCATATATATTCAGGTTGTTATTTAATTTTTATCCAAAATGAATACAACTTATTTTACATTCCAAAAATGAGTTCAAACATTCCGACATGAAGAAAAAAAAAAAATTGTGAAGAAACAGTGTTGATGATTGTAAATCGAAACTTTAAAAAAAAAAATATGAAAAAAGTGAGACAAAAAAATAATTTTTGTATTTGAAAGATAGAAAAAAAAATAAAACTCTTTTTGGAAAGAAACAAAAAATAATAAAATAATGCAAAGAAAAAAATAAAACTTAACCAAAATCGTTGATTTTTAAAATCGCATTTTATAAACCTAATTAATTTTATTCTAATTGGTTTTGATTCCGTTCTAAAATTTATTTTTTAAAATCACCAAAAAAAAAATTAAATTTGTCTGATTCGTGAAAAATTCTTTTTCTTTCTGTATATTCGCCTCCTAAATTGTCATGGCATGTTCAAATTTGCTCATTTACAGTTTCTCGTCGTTCTTTAGAGATGCGCGTTCGTGCCACCGATCCACGTCCATGTCCAAAATGCGGAAAAATCTATCGATCAGCACACACATTGAGGACACATCTGGAAGATAAGCACACAATTTGTCCTGGCTATAGATGCGTATTATGTGGAACTGTCGCCAAATCTCGCAATTCATTACACTCGCACATGTCACGTCAACATCGTGGAATCTCAACAAAAGACTTGCCAGTGTTACCAATGCCGAGTCCATTTGATCCCGACCTTGCATCTAAATTACTTGCGAAAGCTGGAGTTTCAATATCAGCAGCTGAATTACGTGCACGAGCTTCACCAACTGGAACTAGACGATCAGACATGAAGATGGATTTGAGATCTGGTGATGACAGCGATGTTGATGATGCTGAAGATTTATCGATGTCACATAGTGCAAGTAGCAAATTTAATCCTGGATATTCACCTAACCGTAAGTTTTAACTCTGAATTTAGTGCTCAGCATGACTATAAAATTTGAATTTTAATCCACAGCATTCAGTCATCCAAGTACAACAATAACACGCGTAAGACAAGATGCACAAAAAATGATGGAAGCACAAAAAGATAATCCACTTCAAGGTTCAGGATCAGCACTTCTCGATACTTATTTACAATTCATTACAGAAAATTCTTTCGGTAAGTTCCACTAAAAAATAATCAATCATATTCTTAAGTTAATTAAATAAAATTTATATTTGAATTTAAAAAAAATAGGGTCAATGGGAATGTCACAAGAACAAGCAGCAGCAGCAATTCAAGCAGCAAAATTTGCACAAAAAATTGCACTCGAAAGAAATCTCGATAAGCTTCCGCCAAATTTCTTCCCACCACAACTCGACATCTCAAAGATCGCTGGCCTAAATGAAGCCACAAAAAATCTTAATTTACCAAACGTCACAATTGAGCCGGCAAATCATTCCTCGGGTCATAAATCACACAATATGTCAGGTAGTAGTGGACTAGACATTCGACGTAATGAAACATCTGATCGACATGATGATCGTCATTCGCCACAACAAAATTCAATGAATATTAATAATAATAATAGCAGCAATACAAATAACAATAATATAAATAATTATAATAAGGAAGAAAGTTCTGCAGATGAGCGTAATATGTCAGATGACGAGAGCAGCATTGCCGTTAATTGAAATTATCAATTATCTTTATCACCTCCCGTGTCATAGTTGAAGAGAAAGAGAAGTTCTTTGCTTTATTTTGTGTATGTTTTGGCAACCGGAAAGTACAAAAATAGGTCACAAGATACAAGAAAATACAACTAAATATATATATTATACATAAAGGAGAAAAAGAAACTTTTGTAAGTTGCATTCTCATTCATATACGAGTATAAAAACAAATTAAATAAGTATGTAGGTGGGACAACATCACATTGGATAAAATATATATATATTTTTTTTTTTTTTGAAATAATCATCATGAAAATGTAGAAACAAATGTGAAAAAAAATTACAATATATGAAAAAAAAAATCAGAAGGATATACATAAGACATACAACATATTTAGGCAAAATGTCACAAAATGGTATATGAAAGTTATACGAAATATGAAAATATATTCATTTTATACACCTCAGTTAAATTATTAAAATCGCCTTTCAAAATTAAATTCTTGTATACTGACTACATGTATACGCAGATACTTACATGAAACGATCATTATGATGAAATTTACAAAACTTTGTTAGATGAAGTGTTAAAAAAATAATAATTAATTGAAAAGGAGAAAATTTTTGTAAAAAATTATTAGAATTGAAATCTGTAGGCCATATTTTCTATGTAAGAAAGAATTCATAAAGATTTTTGAACTTTAGATTTGTAACGGTTATTTATAATTTGAATTTTATTATTTAAATAAAAACCGAAAAGATAAAATTTTATCTTAAAATTTTCCAAGAGGATTAAATTTGCCATCAAAATATTACCAAGAAGACAAATTTTCATTTCCAGGCAGTTAAAATATTTTAAATCAGAAATAACCGTTATAAATTAAGCAAGTCTTTATGAAGATAATTTTTGATTTTTTGATAAATTTAAATTAAATAAAAAAAAAATAAATGTATAGTAGTGAAGGCGAAAAAGCAGCAGAATATCGAATGCAACATACTAGGTTTATAATTTTAAAAAATATTAAATGTGCCATCAAGAGAATGATAAAAAAACTTGGCAAGGTGTGAAAGATTAAAAAAATGACGCATAAAAAAATCCTTGTCGATATGATAAACATAAAGAGATACAAGAAATATATTAATTATTACTATAGATACATAAATAAGCTTAAAAATGATCTTTACATGAAACAAAAAAGTGAAAAATGAGCAATATTGCATTTTTATACACAAAAGTACACTTTTTAAAAGGAAAAAAAAATCGCAATCATAAATTCCATAACTACCTCATGTTAATTACCTCAATTTATTATATATTTTTTTTCAATTACTTGTTTTTAATTCTTTTCAAATGCCGGTAAATATAATCGTTGAAATACCTCACTTTTAACACTTTGAAGAATGATAATCAACAGTATCGAGAAACATAAATAGATGAATATTTAACATATATAGACTATAGTAGAACTATAACATTTCACAACTCAGAATTTTATTAGAAATTGAAAATACCTCATAAGAACAAGTTTCTTTTCTCATTATATTTTCTCTCATAGTGTAGATATTAGAATGAACATGATGATGATACTTAGCAATTAATGATGAAAAAATGCAAATTATTTACACAACATATTAAAAAAAAATGTTATTAATGGCAATAATGGATTATAAATTTCATTTGAAATGAAATCTTTTTTTATAGAAATTTCGTGAAAATACACGAACTAATAGTAATAGTCAAGATAAAATGAAAATTCATAAAATTATTGTTGCTTGAAGGTCAAGATTAAGGATGAATCAAATGACAAAAAAATTTGTTCTTTATTAAAACTTAAAGGTCATGAAAATTAAGATTTCAAAATTTATAATTTTTTTGATAATTTAAAAAGAAATTAGAACTTTTGTTTGTAAAAAAAATCGATTGAAATTTCATCACTAATCCTTGAAGTAACTCCTTCAACAAATAGTTTAAAAGTACAGAGATATCAAATAGCTTTCAGTAAAAACGAAGATTTGACTTTAATTTGACACAACCTTCAATCAACATGATTTTATGACAAATTCAACAATTGTAATCACAACTACCTCAGAACAAACAGAAATTAACCAGATTATTTACAAAAAAATTAATTTTCGAGAAATTTATTTTAAAAATTTTTATTAGTGCTGGATTTTGATGATTTTTTTTTTTAGAAAATATTTCAAAAGTAAAATTTCATCAATATCCTGCACTTATGCAATCCACCCCCTTAAAAAAATTTACAAATTATAGAAAAATAATAGAATTTGTGTAAAAAAAATGAAAAATAACATTTTAGTGATGAGCTTTGCAAAGCTTTCATAAAAGCTCTTAGATGAGAGAAATTGTTTTATCCCAAATTTTTGTAGATTGATATTGAAAAAATAACAAACTTGAAAAAAAAAGAAAAACACTAGTATACAGAATATTTTAAAACAATCACGATTTTTCATAGAAAATTGAATTTTTTGAGATTTCTCGCGCGTATACGAGCAACAAAGAAAAAAACTTTTTTTTTAAAACAAAAAATTCACGATTTTCAAGTTGAAAAAATTTTTTTGACTGCTGAAAATAAACTTGTCGAGAATGAAAGGCAACAAAAAAGTTTATAGTTTCGGAATCAATTTGTTTTCTGTCTTCCTCAATTTGTAGTAACACGCCTATATACCACGATTTACATACATTTTCAATGCTGTACAATTCTATTTTATTTTAGTTTTTTTTTTCATTATTTTTCAAATATTTGTTTACCATCAGACATTGATCAAACAAATCGGAAAGAAATTCTTTCTTTTTTTGACTTTTTTTTTGTATTTCATTTCATTCATAGGCACTTTTGCACATGAATCTTTCAATTCCTTTCTTGTTTGTGTGTACTTTTCATACTCATCCTTTTAAAAATAAAAAAACTTACATGCAAAAGTTTGTTTTCCATGCCTTTTTTTCATTCATTTACAACAAGAATAAAATAATGAACTGAAATTATACGAATGTAAACAGAAAGTTTTCCATTGAAACTTCCAAAATAAAAATTGTTTTTTGATACTTTTTAAACATACAATTGGGTGATTGGTTGAAATTTTGGGATTTTGTTGGATATTTTTTAAAATTTGTTAGAATTCAACAGTTTCAATTTTGAAATTTTTGACTTAAATCTTAGTTGCTTGCCCCTTCAATGTTTACAATTTTTGGTTATTTTTAAAAATTTAAAAATTTTTAAACCTTTATTTTTTTAACTTAAAAATTCTTAATTTGAACTTTTGAACTCATTAAGTCCATAAAGTGATTTTATGAAGTCGAAAGAAACTTTCAATCAACCTCAAATTTTTCAAAATTAAAATTAAATTTTGAAATTTTTTCAATTTAACTCAAAAACAAAAATTTCAAGTTCAAATCATAATTCTTCCAATTTCCAAAAATCATGCAAACATAAAAAATTTCAAGCAATCAACCCAAAATCTATACAACATGCAAGAATTTATAGAAAATCGTGCAAAGGTCGTGTCATTTTTAACTGTATACAAATAAATACTTCTGTGTCAATTATTTGTCAGATTTAAAGTTACTTTCAATAGTCGGAAGAAAATCACCATTGATAATGCATTGTTACCAATATTCCGTTTATATGTTTTTATTTTATTTTTGAAAGATTTTTTATATATATTTTTAAATAATATTTTTTTTATAAATGATGAATAAGATTTTTGTAAATGGAACGAAAAATGTAGAATTTTCAGAATGAGAAAGAAAAAGAAAAATTCATCACAGTTGCAATTATTTAATGTAAAAGGATTTTAGTACTCATGGAATGATTGAATTTTAATTATTTTATGGAGCTTTTTAAGGATGAAAGCTCCAATATGAAAAAGTTTAAATTATTCTGAATTTTGAAGAATTTTTGAAGATTTTTTAGATTTTTGAAAATTTAGGTAATTTCAAATTTAAGAATTTTAAATTAAATTCTTTAAAACAATCTAAAATTTTCTTTAAATTTCAAAAATTTTCAAAAACTTTAACTTTGATTTTTTTTACTGTACTTAAAAAAGAAATTTAATCAACCATTTAATGGAATAATTTTATAAAATTAAAAATCATTTTTATATTTTTTTGATTTGATACAAAATATATTATTGTAGAAAAAATTAAATAAGGATAAAAAAAAATTAGTAGAGTTTGAAAGAAAAAAAATCAACATAAAAGCAATTTGAATCTCATTTGTCGTAACTTAGAAAATGAAAAACAAAACAAAAAAAAAATGATTGTGAGCTGAAAAATATTTTTTAAAAAAAGAATTTTTTTCTCTTAAATTTCAGCTTCCTTTGTGTGATAGAATTTTTCAAAAATATTAAGAAAAAAAATATTTGAAATTTATATATAAAAAAAATATGATTACCTTAAATGCCCAATGCTAAAATTAATTAATTAATTTAACTCTGTAGAGAACAAAAATTTAAAGTTCAAGACAAACTTGTGCCCAGTGAATTCTCTTGAAAGTGTTTTATGCACAAAATTTTAATTTTAATTTTGTTGATTTTTCAACATTTTTTGAAAAGTTAATTTTTATTTTTTTGTAAATAAAATGCCATTATCAGCCATTCACTGCATAAGGAAAAATTTTACCACAAACAATTTTAATTTTAAGAAATTAGATTTTTCTAAGTTAAAAAAAAATTAAAAATTTGCCTTAATTAAAAATTTATTTTATGCATAAATTTATATTTTTTCCCTCTCGATTAGTTTAACTTAGAAATTTATTTTGATAAAAAGAAAAAAATTAATTTTATTTTAGTTTTTTTAAGATTTATTATTTTTATTTTTTGAAATGAACTTAGATTAAAGAGCTTTAGTCTCAAACTTAATTTTATTATTTTGTAATCAAAATTATTAAAATAAGAAATTATGAAAAAAATTAATAAAGTTAATTTGAAAGAAACTTATTATGATTTTTTTTTTAATTTTTTAAACTTTTTTTATTTTTATTTTTTCAGTGATGATTTGAAAATTTAGCACAAATTTTTTTCATAGATTTTGTTAAGACACAAATGAAAAGAGAATCTGGGACAAATTACTTAATTACTTCCATATTTACCAAATATAATTTAAATCTATATAAAACTTAATTCAAATTTTACATGAAGTGAGTTTTTGAGGTTAATTATTATTTCAAATCATATTCACACCAAATTTTCAATTTGGGTGAATATATTGCTTTTGTATAAAACTGAAAACCACATTTTCTAACTTGCTGCTTCAGGATTACAATTTTATCCCATACTGTCTATGGTGGAAAGTTTGTGCCTGAAAATACCAATCTAACAGTGAAAACCGTATCTCATTTGGTGCTTACAGTCAAGAGAAATCGCAAAAAAACGCATTCTGTCATTTAGCAAGTTAGCAAGTTAGCAAGTTAGCAAGTTAGCAAGTTAGCAAGTTAGCAAGTTAGTTTCCGCGATAACTCAATTTCAACGAAACGTTAAGACTTCGGGTTTTTTGCATTTGATTAATATTGGCCCAAGGAAAACCGGTATAGTTTTTGGAGTCATGAGCTGCTTCCTGTGAGGCACAATGGACGAAAATGTGCCATTTTTGACCAAAATATGCAAAAAATTTTACATTTTCTTTAATATCTCAGACATAACTTAACCAAATGATTTGAAATTTTCGGTGTTAGATTAAGCATTATTTAAGGTATAATTCACACTATAATGACAAAAAAATTTTCATGCGCAGTGTAACAAAAAAGTTGAAAAATCGAAAAATTTTTCTGGCTTTACTTTACTTTGGCTGTACTTTAGTTATAGTGCTAAATGCGCGCTGAACAGATGTAGGGTTTTAAAACGATTAATTATGATGTAATCTATAATCAGTAGATAAAGTATAATTATTTTTTTTTCTCTAATTGAAATCAAAAGAAGTTCTACTGGTGGTGTGAATATACCCATGAAGCGTGATCCGCTTCATTACTAGTTTAAAGTTTAATTTGATTTCAATTTGAATCGACTGAATTCAAAATTTTAGTAACCAAAAAAAGTTTCAAAAGTTTAGTTTTTATTTTAGTTAATGTTAAAGATTTTCAATCTTTTCTCTAAATTAACAATTTTATGTTAATCATTCAAATTAGTTTTCAATCTAAATCCATAAATTAATCATCAATCTATTAAATCTCAAAATCAGAAACAATCCCACTCATGTAAAATTTGATGACAAAAACTTCCAAAAAGAAAATTCTTCCACAGAAAAAAAAACTAATTTAAAATAACAGACAAAAAAAATTAAGTTTTCCTTCTTTTGCATAAATGAGCAAGAAATTGAGGTGTGCCTTTTTTAAAACAAAACATTTAAGAAAAAAAAATAATTAAGTAAAATAAATGAAGAGAATAACTTAAAAATATGATAAATACTTAGTCGATAATTATTGATATATATACTAATTAATTTTAAATAGTTCAATGAGATGAAGTAAAAAAAACCTAAATTAAAAATTTATTGATGTAAAATAGATGACTAAAATGTGTTGTGTGACGCTTTAAGGAAAGAAAAAAGGAAGTTAAAAAAATTATGTCGGTGGCAATTTTCAATAAATATGACAGGGATAAGTGGATTGGAATGCAATAAAACATAAATAAATTGAAATTTGCCATAAGTAGTTGACAAAGCGTAAAACCTAGTTTATGATGATTAACTGATGTAATTGCTTGTTAAGTTAATAAAAAAAAAATAAAATAAAAACTTAAAAATACAATTCAAAACAGATTATAAATAAATAAAAGATTATGAAAATAAAATTTTGTTTCATTCTAGATTTTGAACTGTCATGGATGATCTTAATACAGTTTGCAGTGGATGTTTAAACATTTTTGAAGAATTTTTCATTTTTTGCTAAAAACATTTAAACTTATAAATTTCCTGCAATTTTAAGGTTAAATCTACGAATTCACAATAAAAAGGAAAATTTCTACAGAAAACGGTTAAATTTGAATTTAAAATCTCAAAAACCGTTACAAAAACTATAAAAAATTGAAAAAAATTTTAAACTTAACCTTGATTCTACACTCACCTGACTTCCTTAACAACATTGTAACTCATTTCATAAACTAAACTATCAAAACATTTCTTTGTTCCATTTTATTATTCATTAATATAATTGCAACAAAAAGGGTTTTGTTATTACATGATTATACCAGTTTATGCAATTAATAAACTTCCAACGATCTCAAATCTTTTCATAATATTGAATATATTGTAAATTAATGAAAAACAGCATTTGTAAGAATTCATCATTACTAATTAATTTCTCTACAATAATGATCCATTATCCATTAAAATGAATAAACGTATATATAAACTCAAGATATTTAAAAAGTCCTAAACTTTTGTTAAAAAATAAAAATAAAAAATAAAAACAAATAAAATTCTTTCTTTCAAAGATTAAACCTCAGAATAAATCTCTGCTTCCATATATCCATCAATCTTTTGTTATCACAATTTTTTCTTCGTTATCAATTATTTAACTTGCACGACATATGCTATCTGGACCTATACCAAACTCAAATGAATCATTTTGCATGTGACCTTGATTCTCAGCCACCAAATTATCGACAAGATTTGACTCGACTCGACATTTTTCTGAATCATTCTAAAAAGAATCTTTAAGTTAGGCAAAATTAATTTAAGATTTAAAATTTAAGGCTTACAGAAGTTCGTGGACTCCAAAGAGAAATTTCATGATCAATACCAGACGTGGCAATTAAAGGAAGTGTTGGATGTGGCTGTACACAATTAACTATAGCTTTATCTGACTTGTAAACGCCCCTCAAAATATTTGTCTTCCTTTCCCACATGTAGAAGTTTCCTAGAAATTAAAAAGTCGTCAATAATTAAAATTATTCAGGAGTTTTAAAGCATTTACCATCATCAGATCCAGCTATGATGTATTCTCCATTTTGTCCAAAGAAATTTGCTTCCTTAATATCAGTTTTTGTATTACAATGGCCAATATATCGTTGACTATAATCTTTTGCCGAATTCCTCCAATACTAAAAATTACAAATTTGTATCAATCAAAATTTGATGACCAACAAAAATTCCAAAATACTTACAAGTTCCTTTTCAGACAATTTTTCAGGATTTGAATCACGACTAGGCGTTGCACGATTACTCAGTGCTTGATTAATGTCTTGTTCCAACATTCTAACACTTTGATCAGTTTCATGTGATGGAAATCTCATTTTTAATTCCCTCAAGCAGTCATTGCTGAGTGTCAATTGATTAATTTCATAAAGTGATCGTGCTAATCGGAAGTGAGCTTTTATATAATGTGGATCTAAATGTAATGCACGATGACAGTCACGTAATGCTTCATAAACATCACCAAGATATTTTCGACGCATTAAAGCTGTTGCACGATTGAGATAAAGGACTGGATTATTTGGAGAAATTTGTATAGCTTCTGTATACTTTCGTATAGCTTGAATGTAATTTTCATATTCTAAAAGCTCATTTCCTGAAGCTTTTATTGCATCAGCTTTTTCATTCTTGGGTAATTTAGGGACTGGTTCTGGAGGTAGTCGTGGTAAATTTAAATAAATTGGCGATTCTGCTTTGTCAATGTCAAACAAATAAATTTGTTCGGCACCATAATTCACAAGCAATTCATTTCCATTTGGACTAAATGACACAAATGTGATAGTTTTGTTGGCATTTTCTGTCAGGTTTTGAAGATGTCCTGGTGCATAATATTGGACACAATCTTTTGTCAAATTATCAGGACCATCACTTCCATTTGACATCAATGATATCATTCGACGATCATAAATACGTGCATAACAATTATTACAGCCAATAGCAATTTGTTCTGTTCGACGAGGATTTACAGCAACACATTTTGTTTCCACATATTCTTGATGATTTTTTAGGTCAATGAGAACAATTTTGGAATCGGAATGACATGTATGTGGCTCACGTAAATCAATTTGGAAGATTGTACCGTCTTCTGAAGACGAGAAGAAAACTGAAGGCAATTCAGGCGCAACAGCAATTCTTTTGACTCTCGACTGATGACAACGACATTTAAGAATTGGATCTTCAGGATGATGAAGGTCATAGGCAAATAAACAATGATCAGCAGCACCAGTGACAATTTGATTGTCATTACTTTTTGGAAGGAACTTGACTGAAAAAATGTTTCCTCGATGTGGCGTTTGAAAGCTTGTTATAGCTTTATTACGATAAGGATCCCATAGAAAAACTTGAAGATCATCACTTGCTGATGCCAATATATTTCCTTTCGTATTAAATTCTAGGCAATTAACACATCCATCATGTCCATAAAGTTTCTTCTGTAAATCAAGTCGGTCAATAAATGTATCAAAAGTTTGAAGATTTTTCAACTGGATGTTCTTGCTATTAATCTCACGATTTCGTAATATTTCAATTAAATTCATATTTTTTATATGATCTGTAATTATAATATGTGTACAATGTAGTTAATATTGAGCAATGTCATCAAAAAAAAATCTAATAAAATTTTTATAAATAGAAAATATTTTTTAATTGACTTTATCATGATTTGTTAGTCGATTCTTGCGTGATTTCATACCTTCACTGTTTCCTGATTTATAAAAAAATTGTGTCCTTCAATTAAAAATCAATTATCATCCTTTAAATCCTTTAAAATAACAAAAATTAGAAGAGAAGAAATTTTTTGTTTTGAAATAAACACTAAGGATGAGCCACTCAAGTAATTTATTTATCTTGTATTGAAATTGAAACTTCGAGTGTCCAATCTTTAAAAATTTGTGGTGTTTTGCAATAATCAGTTTAAATTCAAAAATAATTTCGACGGTTACTTTGTGCTTTTCTAACTATTTTTATCCAAAGATTTAAATGATTGAAAGAAAAATGCCATAAAATTTTTATGAAGTTTCGTGGAAAACTTTTGTTGTTATGTCATATTACTCGTTCATGAATTTATTATGACTTCAAATTGAAATGAATGAGTTTTGGTTGAAAATTTATTTATTTATAATTATTGAATTAGTTTTTCATAATTTTCATGCAAAAATGTTCTCTTTTAATCACTTACCTGATATTTAGAATTAAATTTTTTTTATTTGGTTTTTAAAACCATCTCAAAATTTTTAAAAGTACTTAAACAGTACAAATGTTCTGCAAAACAATTCAAATTATCAACTAAATTTCAAAATCTTTCAAATGTTTATAAAAGGCATGTAAACCATACAAATTACATAAAATATAATAAACCTTACAAATGTTTTATAAATTTGCTGTTGTAATGTTCAATTTTAAATAAAATTCAAGTTTCACAATGGTCTGAATTCGAAAAAAGTGTCCAAAATTTATTTAAAGTCGTGTCTTTTAAACCTCATCATTTAAATGCAGTATTATAAAACATAAACTAACGCATCTTCTGTGAAAATATTAAGCTTCCAATCGTTGTCTAACTCTGTCAATAATTATCTAAAGTCATCAAAAATTTGTTTACAAAAGCACCATGAAAAAGTTTTCATAAATTTTTCCAATTCTCTTGTTTGTTCTATGTTCTAATCACTGTCAATACCTTAATTAATGCTCAAATTTTATGTTAAAGCTTCTAAAACATTAGCCAAATGCTTTATCATTAGGGAAAATGCAATTAAAATTTTGAAAATTTCCAAAACTTTAAACGCTAATTACATTATTTTGTCACCTGAATGAACCTCTGAAACTCACATGCATCGTAAGATTGAGCATTAATTTACATTCTAATCATACTCTGGTAAGTCCAAAATAGGCCAATTTTGAGATATTAACTTCCACGCATCGCGTGTAAGTTATTTGTTTCACCCAAAATGCCCATTTTCGAGTTCACTATGTTCCCACCACTTTTATGAAAAGTTTTTGGTACCAAAATGTGCGTCTCGATGAGTAGATTCATAATCTGCAGGAATTTTTCAATTTAAAGGCCATTAAAGGGGTCAAAAAGCCAAAAAACTGATTTTTTCGGTCATAAAATTTTGTAATCGGGGTCACAGCTTCACCATTAGACTTTCAGGAACTGATTCTTTTGCCATATGATCAGGCAATACAAGCACTTGGGGAATGGAAGCTAACTTTTTGATATATGCACAACTTTATAGACCTTTGAACAGTCAAAGTAGGGCCAAAAAACGCTCAAAATTGACCATTTTTGGCACCGTTCTCGCTTGTATTAAGCTCAAATTGGCTAATTCAAAAACCATTTCGGGGTATTTATGCCTAAAATGTATAGGCCAAGTTTCAGCCAATTTCGTCCATACCTGTGTCCACAAGGTCCATTTTTCGTTTTTTGGGGTATGCATGGCAGGATGAAGTCATGAAAATTTTTTTTTGGTCCTAATGGTCTCTAACCACCGATATACAACATAATTAGTCGTTTTTTACCAAAATTTTTATCTTTTTCCTAAAGTTTTTAACTTCCACGCATCGCGTGTAAGTTATTTGTTTCACCCAAAATGCCCATTTTCGAGTTCACTATGTTCCCACCACTTTTATGAAAAGTTTTTGGTACCAAAATGTGCGTCTCGATGAGTAGATTCATAATCTGCAGGAATTTTTCAATTTAAAGGCCATTAAAGGGGTCAGAAAGCCAAAAAACTGATTTTTTCGGTCAAAAGTTTTGTTATCAGGGTCACAGCTTCACCATTAGACTTTCATAAACTGATTCTTTTACCATATGATCAGGCAACATAAGCGCCCAGGGGAATGGAAGCTAACTTTTTGATATATGCACAACTTTATAGACCTTTGAACAGTCAAAGTAGGGCCAAAAAACGCTCAAAATTGACCATTTTTGGCACCGTTCTCGCTTGTATTAAGCTCAAATTGGCTAATTCAAAAACCATTTCGGGGTATTTATGCCTAAAATGTATAGGCCAAGTTTCAGCCAATTTCGTCCATACCTGTGTCCACAAGGTCCATTTTTCGTTTTTTGGGGTATGCATGGCAGGATGAAGTCATGAAAATTTTTTTTTGGTCCTAATGGTCTCTAACCACCGATATACAACATAATTAGTCGTTTTTTACCAAAATTTTTATCTTTTTCCTAAAGTTTTTAACTTCCACGCATCGCGTGTAAGTTATTTGTTTCACCCAAAATGCCCATTTTCGAGTTCACTATGTTCCCACCACTTTTATGAAAAGTTTTTGGTACCAAAATGTGCGTCTCGATGAGTAGATTCATAATCTGCAAGAATTTTTCAATTTAAAGGCCATTAAAGGGGTCAAAAAGCCAAAAAACTGATTTTTTCGGTCATAAAATTTTGTAATCGGGGTCACAGATTCACAATTAGACTTTCATAAACTGATTCTTTTACCATATGATCAGGCAACATAAGCGCCCAGGGGAATGGAAGCTAACTTTTTGATATATGCACAACTTTATAGACCTTTGAACAGTCAAAGTAGGGCCAAAAAACGCTCAAAATTGACCATTTTTGGCACCGTTCTCGCTTGTATTAAGCTCAAATTGGCTAATTCAAAAACCATTTCGGGGTATTTATGCCTAAAATGTATAGGCCAAGTTTCAGCCAATTTCGTCCATACCTGTGTCCACAAAGGTCCATTTTTCGTTTTTTGGGGTATGCATGGCAGGATGAAGTCATGAAAATTTTTTTTTGGTCCTAATGGTCTCTAACCACCGATATACAACATAATTAGTCGTTTTTTACCAAAATTTTTATCTTTTTCCTAAAGTTTTTAACTTCCACGCATCGCGTGTAAGTTATTTGTTTCACCCAAAATGCCCATTTTCGAGTTCACTATGTTCCCACCACTTTTATGAAAAGTTTTTGGTACCAAAATGTGCGTCTCGATGAGTAGATTCATAATCTGCAGGAATTTTTCAATTTAAAGGCCATTAAAGGGGTCAAAAAGCCAAAAAACTGATTTTTTCGGCCCCCCAAAAATTTTTCTCGGTCGCGCTATCGCGCGACCTCGAATAATTTTACACCCCATTTAAAGAATTTTTTAAAAGAAAATTTTACTTTCTTCTTGATAATTTATTTAAAAAAGGATTTAGTAGCATTTTTATTATTATTATAGTTTATTTTTATTATTATTATAGTTTTTGGCTTCGCTTCGCTCAGCAATGGTTTATTCACTTCGTTTCATTCCGCACAGCTCTTCACAACTCCCAAATGGACCTAAAACGTTACTTAAAAGTGCCATTTCGTACATTAAGGAATTTATAAAATGCAAATTTCACAAATATTAATACAGACTACATTTTTAGGAGTTTAGTAAAGTTTATGATTAACATTTTATACTTATGAAAAAGAAGAATATGAAGTACAGCTCGAACGTTAAACATAAGAAATACATTCAATTTGTTTTTTTTTTTCGAAAATTTTTATAATATTATAATAAGTGTATTTATAATCTATCATAAGTCAAGCGTGGAAGTTCGTGGCTTTCTACGTAAGTCGTGTTTTTTGTAATTTAATTTCACTTATTTTTCAAAAATTTTCCATACAAATTTGCTTGTGCACAAAATTTTTTGAGAAACAATTTTAAATTTTTAATGAAAAATCATGTTTATCTTAAATATCATAAGCTCATATTTTCAGAGATGTATAATTAAGACATGAAAAAACTATTAACACTTTCAAAATAAAGAAAATCAACCAAAACTTTGCGACCTCTAAAGTTTATAACAAAATATAAATTTTGGACACTTTTTTCGATTTCAGACCATTGTGGTTTGAACTTTTTAAAATAAAATTTAGAGCCCAACTTAAATTTAAATCATCTTCTTTGCTTAGAAATGAAAATTATTCAAAACTAGGTAGGTATTATTGACTGATATTGACTGGAAAGTTTTTCAATTTTTTAATTCCTTCTTATTATCAACGAATGACTATAAATGAGCAGACACAGCACAAATAATAATCAGTTTTGAAATTAAATTAAACCAATTAACAAGTGAAAATCATAATGGACATAGAAGTTTTCAAAATTCCTCTGATGGTCCTCAAATTCAATGGAATTTGGATTAAAAAGGATTCATCGACTTACTACACTATTTACTCAATTATTATGCAATTTCTGTTCGCTTATGCCTTTACTTTTTTCATGGGCATGTACATTGTCAATGTGAAGGGTGTTTTGGACTTTGCAGACCAATCATCCTACTTCTTTACATATTTTGTGTGCTGCTTTAAATGCATCAACATTTACATCCAAATTGATGACTTAATTGACTTATTTGATGAATTAAAAGATTGTATTGATGAATTTGGACTTGACAAATCCTATAAAAATCACATCAAGCAAGCTTTTATGTTTGTTAAATTCTTTTGGATTGCTTCATTTGCAACAGTCTTTTTTGGTGGTGGTAGTGCATTTTTTACAGGTGAACTCTCATATCCAATGTGGTTTCCATTTAGTTTGGACAATCGATTCCTTTTCTACATGTCTGCATTCTATCAATGGATTGGAACAATTTGTTATTCAGCTGCAAATGTTATGATGGATATGATGCCTGTTTTGTTTATTGCATACTTTATTGCCATGTTTGAGCATCTTGCTGATAGATTGGAACTTATTGTGAAGCAAGAACCAAATGAAGATGGAATTGAAATAATCGACAACAAAAAGGAGCTGCTGACTTGCATCAAATATCAACAAAAAGTCACAGAACTTGTTAAGAAAATTGAAAAAATGTTTTCATTCATAATTTTTTTCCAAGGACTATTTTCGTCAATAATTCTCTGCATGGTCACATTTGCATTAACAATGGTTCATCTTCCTGAAGATTTTGGAATTTTGATAAAGTTTACAACCTACATGGCATCAATGACTAGTCAAATTTTTATTCCATGCTTTTATGGAACTAAATTGAGGTTGTCTTATGATCGAATTGCTGATTCTTTATTTCATTGTGACTGGATGTTTGAAGATAAGGAATTTAGAAAGATTGTTGAGTTTATCATGGAAAATTCAAAAAAGCCAATGAGAATTGTTGCAATTGGATTTGTTAAGATTGATTTGTCTAATTTTGGATCCATTTGCAATTCTGCTTATTCTCTTTTTAGTGTTTTGAGAAGAACTCGTTAAGAATTTGGGGTTATGAATGTTTATGAATTGTTATGTAATGATTGAGTTTTGTATGGAATGTCTTTATGCTGCATGAAAATTAAACATGAATTTTAAAAATTAATTAATGAAATAAAGCAAAAGTCATTTAAATTGATACATTTTTTTATTCATAAAATTTTTAGGTATATTGAAATTTTTACCTTTCAGAAATTCATTCAATATATTTTTCAGTGGAATAAAATGCCTGGAAACGTCATGGATTTTCATCTAATAAATATTTCATACTCATAGTATCATCGGGTTTACAATAATTTTTTTTTTTTTTTTTTTAATTTTTTCATAAAATATTTAAGCCTATTTAAGTTTCACTGATTGAAAAATCATTTTGACATTACAAAATGTCTGTAATGTCGTCTAAAAAACTAGAATGACAAAGTTTTTGACGGTATTTGACAAAAAAAAAAATAAATAAATAAATGAAAAAATGAAATATTAATATTTTTTAAAACTCTTGACCTTGAATTTTTTAATTTTTTTGAATCTATGTCTGTTCAGGAAAAAATTTAAGAGTTTAATCATGCTAAAATTTATGAATTTTTAGATTCAAAAGTAAAAAATTTTTTGAAAAATTTAGGTAATTAGATTTTGAATCGCATTTTTTTAAAATTCATAACAATTTAAAACAAAATTTAAAATTTTTCAAACCCGTACAAATTCTTTTAATTCATGAAGCATTTGAAGGTCTTTACAAAACCAAAAATTCAATCCAACAAAATCTCCAAAAATAAAATATTTTAAATTCAAATCCAAATGTCAAACTCTGTCTAATTCATAAATTATTAATCTCTTCCACAACAATTCGAAAATTGAGGAAGACAAACTTTTATTTTTTAAAAAAAATATCAGAATTAAATTCTAGTCAAAAAATAGCATGCTTAAAGCAATGTGGTTCAAATTGAATCATTTAGACATTTATTTGCTTCTATACTTAATTTGTTATAAAAGGACATGACAAATGAAGTCATTAAACAGTTAAGTGGGAAGTGACAAGCAATTAAGCAGTGAAAATAATAAAAATCAAGCAGTCACAATGGATTTAGGATTATTCAACACTCCATTAAAGTTGACAAAATTTCTTGGAATTTGGGTTAAAAAGGATGATTCTGTGTATTATCTTACGTATGCTGCATTTATGCAATTTATATTCGTCTATGCATTTACATTTATGATGGGAATGTATATCGTAAATGTCTCAGACATCATCGATTTTGCGGACCAGTCATCATCATTCTGTACTTACGTAGTTTGCAGTGTCAAGTGCGTCAATCTTTTCATTCAAATTGATAATTTAGAGGCAAATTTTCGAGAACTTAAAGAATGCATTGAGGAACACGAAACTCCTGAATCGTACAAAAAGCACATCAATAAAGCTTATAAGCTTTTAAAAATGTATTGGGCAGCAACATTTTTGACTGTTTTTTATGCTGGATTTATTCCATTTTTCTCTGATCGTTTGGCGTATCGAATGTGGTTTCCATATAGCCTTGAAAATCCAACTTTATACTATATATCAGCATTATATCAATGGATTGGAACTGTCTTGTATTCTACAGCAAATGTCATGATGGACATGATGCCTGTCATATTTATTGGTTATTATATTGCATTATTTGAGAATATCGCTGATAGATTGGCATTAATAAGAAAGCAGGAAATTGTTAATGGAAAGAAAAAAATTGACAACAAAAAGGAACTGATAACTTGCGTAAAATATCAATTAAAAGTCATTAAACTTGTTAGAAAAACAGAAAAAATTTTCTCCGTTGTCATTTTCATTCAAGGATTATTTTCATCTGTAATTTTATGCACAACAACTTTTGCATTGACAATTTTGGTTTTTCCTAAAGACGCTGACTTAATAACGAAATTTACAACTTATATTAGTGCAATGATTGCTCAAATTTTCTTACCATGCTACTATGGAACTGAATTGAAGCTTGCATATGATCGAATTGCTGATGCTTTATTTCATTCTGAGTGGATGTTTGAAGATAAAGATTCGAGAAAAATTATTTCATTTATTATGGAACATTCAAAGGAACCGATGAAAATTGTCGCATTTGGAATTGTAAAAATTGATTTGGCAAATTTTGGAACTATTTGTAACTCAGCTTACTCGCTATTTAGTGTTTTTAAAAATACAAATTAAATTTGCTGTTGTATGGTTCTATTATTTGATTTTTGGTTTAGAAACCTTACAATTTCTTTTAAGATTGCTGTTGTAAAGCTTTTAAATATTCAAGATTCTTACAAATATCAACAAAATTTAGCCTTTGTAAAGTTTTAGAAATGCTTAAAAATCTTTATTAATGACAAAATTTATTGCTGTTGTAAGGTTTTCAAATATTAAAAAAATGCTGTTTTAAGGTCGAGTTCTCTCCAAACCTCTGATCAATGAGGTTGTGGAATTGTGAAATTCTTTAAATTTATATTAATTACGCGTAGGAACTAGTTAAAACCGGATATATGTTAACGTAAAACACTAAGGAATAAATGGACAATGGAGAGAACTCAAAAAAGTCGCGAATTAATAGTAAATTTGGAGAAAAATTGAAATTGCATCAAAATTAACCTAGACAACATGGATTTGTTACTTCTTGGAATTTTATACAACAATAGATCAACATTGGAATACCACAGAACATTAAAAAGGAATAGTACAACTTTGGACACCGATGGAACTGGTCTTGTAATAGCATTAGCTGATGGACTATAATAAATATAATAAACAACAATAACAACAACAAGCTGTTTTAAGGTTTTTAAATATTGAAAAATTTGCTGTTGCAAGGTTTTATAGTTTTTTTGAAACAAATTCAAATGACATCATTTGGATCCAAATCGAATCTCTCATTAGTCCATAAACTATCCAATTCCTGCATAATTTCACTGGACATTTCAAAATCTAAATTAATATTTTCCATTAAATGATGTCTAGAACTTGCTTTTGGGATGATAGCAATGTCTCTAATATTAGCCCATCTTAATAAAACTTGCGATGTTGATTTATTTAAATCTTTAGCAATTTTTATGACTGTTTCATGATTTCTAAGAGAAGTAACACCGCTGGTTCCTAATGATGAATAAGCTTGTAATAAAATTCCATTATTTCTACAATAATCGAGAAGTTGCAAATCGTAATATAAAGGATGAAATTCAACTTGATTAACTGCTGGAATTACATCACTAAATTTCTTTAAATCTTCTAAATGACGAATTACAAAGTTTGAGACTCCAATAGATTTTATCAAGCCTTGATCCTTGAATTTTGACAAAGCTTTCCATGCTTCATGTCTGTATCTAAGTACTTCAGTAGAGTTATCAGCTATTCCATTAACTCCAGGCCAATGAATCAGCATTAAATCTAGATAGTCAGTTTGAAGTTTTCTAAGTGAATTGTTAACCAATTTTAGATAATCTTCCTCAGTTTTGTATTCAATTGATGGTTCTGTAAAAATTGTCATGTTGAAAAAATAAAGTTAATAAATTTTATGTCACTTACCAAATTTTGAAGTTATGAAAATATCCTTTCGAGTTAAATTATACTTTTCAAGTGAATTTTTGAATGCTACTCCTAAATATTCTTCATTTCTATAGTTTTCAGCTGTATCAAATAATCTATAGCCAACAGAAATTGCATCATCAACAACTTTATTGGTAAATTCAGTTCCTTTGATCAAATATGTTCCTACTAATTTTTTTTTTTTTTTTTTAAATTAAATTTTAATTTTTTGAAATTTCATGTAATCATATTTTACTCACATCCAATTTTTGGAATCTTAAAGCCCGTATTTAATGTAAAATGATCAGCTTTAGAATAATTAAAGCTAATAAAAATTAATAAAATTAATTTCAGCATGATAGATTTATTTGTAGAATTCTGAATTCATTATCTCTTAATTAGTAGAGTTAAAACATTATTAAAATATTTTTTTAGCGTTCTTTTGCAGAACGTGAATCTTTTAAATTAATTATTTTACAGCATATAAAGTACCAAAAATTGTGAAAATGCTTTAAAACCTCTCAAATGTTATTTTTGCTGTTGTAAAGTTTTTTTATGTCAAATAAATTAAATTTTATGAATTATTTTATTTAAATGACATCATTCGGATCCCAATCAAACCGTTCATTTGCTTCCAATTTGTCCAAAGTATCCATCATGTCCTTTGGAATTTCAAAATCAAGATTAATATTTTCGATCAAATGATCTCTAGAACTTGCTTTTGGAATGATTGCAACATCTCTCAAATTAGCCCATCTCAATAAAACCTGTGATGCTGATTTATTCAATTCCTTTGCAATATTTTTAACGACTTGATCATTTCTCAATGATCGATCACCACTAGTTCCCAAAGATGAATAAGCTTGCATCAAAATGCCATTTTTCTTACAATAATCAAGGAGTTTTAAGTCAAAACAAAGGGGATGATATTCAACTTGATTAATTGCCGGAATCACATCACATTCTGTCTTCAATTCCTCTAAATGATGAATTAAAAAGTTTGAAACGCCAATTGATTTTATTAGACCTTGTTCCTTGAATTTTGATAATGCCTTCCATGCATTGTGTCTATATTTGATGACATCTTTGGATGTGTTTGATAATCCATAAACTCCAGGCCAGTGAAGTAACATCATATCCAAATAATCCACTTGTAAGTTCTTCAATGACTCTTTGACTAGTTTGAGGTAATCTTCTTCAGTTTTATAATCAGTTGATGGAACTGTCAAGATGTTACAATGTTTATTGTGGTAATTGGATGCTAATATAGAACTTACCGAACTTTGTAGTGATGAAAATGTCTTCACGCTTCAAATTATGCTTTTCCAATTGACTTTTAAATGCAGCACCCAAATATCTTTCATTATTATACATATGTGCTGTGTCAAATAAACGATAACCAGCAGTAAGTGCCTCATCTATGACTTTATTGGTCATATCAGTTCCACTTATCAAATAAGTTCCCACTAAATAAATAATTCACATTTTTAATACATTAATTACACTTGATAGCAGTAATTTTTGACTTACATCCAATCATTGGAATCTTATATCCTGTATTCAATGTAAATTCTTTTGCCATTATGTTGTTTTACTAGTTAAATTAATTAAATTAATTTGAAAACAAACTTTTTACGACTTTTCAAACAAAAAATTGCAAAAAAACTATCAACGGTCATAAAATATTTAAAAAAATTGTGCAAAGAAAGCTACGCTTTTGAGAGAAATTTCGTAGAATTTTAAAGCGCATATTATTTTGTCTACCTGAGTATAACTTGATATAAAACTTAAAAAATCTTAAATTTAATTAAAATTTGGAATGAACTTTTTAATTTCAAATCGTTTTTTAAATTACACTCGAAAAACCGTTCAAAATTCAAAAATTCTTAACGAAAAACATTCAAAATCAAAATGACGGTTGGAGAAAGAAAAAATTAACGAAAGATTAACGAAAGTTAAAAAAAAAATAAAAATATTGTTCAAAATTAATTAAAATTGTATTTAAATAGCTTAATAAATTGTTAGAAAGTCAGCCAACAGCCCAAAGTGAAGCACAGCATATAGAACTCTCCAAAAACAGTGAACAAGAAGTTCTACACACAAAATTTACAATCATTCGCATTGTTTTGAAAAAAAAAGATCCTAAAATTTAATTTTTAGTCAGATTATTAATAACAGTGAAAAAATATCATAAATGTGTTGTAAAAATGAACGCAGATATATTGCATCAGGATGTACAGAACTTACTCGAGTTATTTGCTAAAAATTGCTATAAAGCCAACGATAATTCAACAAATGTAATAATTTTCACAAAATTTTCAATATTTTTCATGAAAATCCTTTGTTTGGAAGTGGATTAGTTAACCACATCCAGCGCATTTTAAGTCGTTTAATGCAATCAATCAAATAATGAGCAATAAGAAGTGTTAATCATGTGAATTTAACAAAAAATCATAATTTTAAGGATTCTACGCAATAAATTTAAATTTATAACAAAGACAAATAGAATGAAACAAATTAGACACAGAATTTGAACTGTATTATGTCCAAATTGGATGTTAAAGAATGCCGGAAATGGACATTTAGAGTGAATTTTTATATGAGAAAAAATATTTTTTTTTAAAAAAAGAAATTGGGTCAAAAGTAAAGTTTTCATTTCAACTATGATAATGTGGCAGTATCGCTGTGCCTGTAAACATAACATTTCCACATGATATGCAGCACAAGATAGACTTCTTCTTTTTCTATGCGATTTATTTATCAATATTTATGCTAATTGATCCAAAATATTATCAAATCACAATTATTGCTCATTAAACAGCATTTTTTTGTTGCATGACTTACTATATATCCATCTGTGCATGACCAATAACAAAAATAATTCTCTTTCTAATTTTTTTTTAGGGAAACGATGTTATGCAAAAATGCTTGGTTTTAATGAAAATAGACTATAATGTTGTGGAAATATCAAATAATTTAGGAGAATTATCATCACATTATCCATCAACAATTCTTATACCTGAGTATGAGTATCAAAATATTAATAATCCCATAAATAATTCAAATACAAATCGACAAGAAACGATTTACGAAAGTATATACGACGCTAATAAACTAAGGGATCTTATCAGTAAAGCTCGCTTTGCGCGGTAAGTCAATACACAGTTGTTTATTACAGATTACAACATTTTAAGCGCCATAACAGATAATAAGTCTATGAAAATTTCATTTTTTGACAACAAATTTTTAATTATTATTTTTTTTAGATGTCGTGCACGATTTCCATTACCTATAATTTTATATCGTGGGAAATACATTTGTCGTTCAGCAACATTAAGTGGTGGTCCAGAAATTTATACAAGAAGTGGCTTCGATTATCTCTTTTGTGGTGTTGATAATTCAGCTGTAAAGACACCACTCGATGAAGACGCCTACGAGGCACAAGAGTCATCACTTAATCAAGACGAAACAACACAATTTTCCGATGAGAAAAATTGGCAACTTTTTGATCGTGTACGAAGTCAAGACATTAAATTGCTGAAAACGTTAAATGTAGGAACTATAATTGACTTTATGGTTGAGAAGAAGAAAGTGAAATTTTTAATGAATGTAACGTCATCGGAGAAGGTCGATAAGGAGAAACGATATCAAGATTTTAGAATTATTTCATTGCCTTATCCGGGTTGTGAGTTCTTCCGTGAATTTCGTGGTATGTAATTGTCATTTTTATTGATTTTGAAATTTAACGGTCTTTTTAAATTTAAAAAATTCTCACGTTAAAAAAAATTAACGAATTTTTAAATAAAAACGGGCTTTTTAAGTTCCGTTTTTAACGTTAAAAATTTTTTTGAAAAAATACTGAATTTCTTTTTATTTGAAATTTAACGGACGCTTTAAATTTGAATTTCAATACTTTTTTTTATTTTGAATATTAACGAATTTTTATTTGAATTTTTAACAAATTCTTTAAATTCAAAATAATGTTCTTTTTAAAATTTAAAAATAACGAATATTGAAATTCAATTAATAATATTTTCAGATAATAATTATTCTGGTGAAGGTCTGATTTTTGACTGGTCACACAAGTCTGTCGATGCTGAAATATGTGTGCCTGAAGACAGTATATCATCACAGATTAACATTGATTGGGAGAAATATAAAAATTGGGATCTTGTTCAAATTACACAAAGTTACATGAAACTGATGCTGAAATATTTACAAGACAGCAGTTCTGGATTGCTCATACATTGTATTTCGGGTATGTTCTTATCATTTATTCAAATTAATGAGTTATTGATGATTTTGTGACTTTATTGTAGGATGGGATCGGACACCTTTGTTTGTTTCTTTGTTAAGATTATCACTGTGGGCAGACGGAGTCATTCATCAGTCTTTAAATGCTATTCAAATATTATATTTTACAATAGGTAATTCTAATGCGTTATCGCATCCAAAATATCTCATTTTTATAAAAAAAAATTTCTATGTTTATTTTCGTAGCTTACGATTGGTTCCTTTTCGGTCACAATTTACCTGATAGACTACAGAAGGGCGAAGAGATATTTTTCTTTTGTTTTTACGTTCTTAAATATTTAATGGATGATGAGTACAGTATTTCTGGACAGAGGTAAATTTAATCAAATTCAAATTCATTTTGTGTATTATTCAAGTCAAGCTGCATCCAAGTCACGCGATTTGAAAATGCACAGACACATGACTCTAATATTGAATTGCACTTAAAACACAAATATTTATAAACAAAAATTATCAATCAGTCATCATTTTTTTAGATTCAGAAGTAGCAAGCAAAGTAGTAGCGGAAGTAGTTCAATAGGAGTGATAAGAACAGATAGTGATGTATTTGATGGTATGCTGTTTGATGGTGATAGTCGAGGATCAAGTATTTCATTAAATTCCACATGTAGTGCACGAAGTCAGCAGGATCATAATTTAACAGCATCATCGAATGGAATGCATGATGACAGCAATGCAAATGGGTAAGTATTAATAAAAATGTAGAACAAAAAAAAAAAAAATGATGATTACATATTAAGTTCTGATTTTAGCTGGATTCAGAATGATGCGAACAACAGTTTTGGTTGTTTCTCATCCATCGAAAGTGCTACAAATATGCTTAATGTGTCACCTCAAATGCAAAGGAGGTAAGCTTGATTTTGACTAAAAATTTTTATTTAACGGTCAAAAATATTTCAAATTTTAACGACTTAAAAAAATTCAAATTTTAAAAAGTCGTTTAAATTACAAAAATTTAAAACTTCTTAAATTTTTCAATAAAATAATAAATAATCAAATTTAATACTTTTCAGGACTAGTCCGATGTCAGTTCCAAAGATATCTGGCGCAAATACAGAAAATAAGAATCATCGACAGAGACAAGAATCATCATCGAGCGTATCAGTTGGAAGTTGGCAAATGATAAGTGGAACAGGAAGTTTAAGAAGTCAAGACTCAAATATCGTCGTCATAAATGAGTTTAATAGCCATCACTCATCAATTAATCCAAATAATAACAATACATCAATCAATAATGCACCACTATTAAGTCAGTCAAATATGACAAATTTGTGTTCAGCAACAACTCAACCAAACAGTGGAACTGGCAGTATAATGACAATTAACGGTTCAATTAATGAAACGAGTACAATTGTCGATGATGATTGTTTTACTGCCAACGATTATTTTATGAGACGAGAGCGATTAAATTCAGTCCGAACGTTATTTTACAATTGTTATTCGTCAACAATTGGATATAAATTTAAGAACGGTCCCGATTCAGCTTTAGGGTCATTATTAGGAAATTTTGCTGAGAAAGTTGGATTAACGACACAGAGGACACCGATTTGAGAATAATTTGAATTAATTAGGGAGAGAAAAAAAATCAAATCAAATTATACCATTTTAAAGACGTCCAAAAGTTATTGCAATTTTGATAAGACTAACCTGTTATCGTTAAATCCTTTTTTTTTCTTCGTGTTTATCTTATTATAGATTTTACCATTTTACATTTTAATTAAATTTTTAAAAATTCTTTGTTAAGGTATTATATGTTGTTTCTGTTTTTTTGGAGCATTATTTACATTTCCATTTGAATTTGTCAAAAAGTTATGGATTAAAATTTTTAACGGTCAAATTTAATTTGAATGTTTTAACGGATTTCAAAATTATGAATTTTTAATCAAAAGTATTTAAAAAAACCGTTAATTTTTTGAAATTTCAAAATTTTGATTATTTTAAATTTTTGAAAACCGTTAAAATTTTTAAATCTCGAAAATCCGTTAAAATCCATCTCGCAAAAATCAAAATTATTTAATTGACGATAAAATAAAAAGTTCAACACAAATGTCCTATCAAAATCAAAACTGTGGCCAACAAAAAGAAACCAACAAAGTGTTCCATAATGATATTTCGAAATAAAAATATATAATAATAATATTAATTAATATATTGTGACATAAAGAGGATTTATATAAATTCTGTTTCATGATTTAAGAAAAAAAAGAGAGAAAAAAAATAAATCTTTTCTTTTTGTTATCGAAAATAATTGATAATAACATTTTGCATTTGTTTAATATAAGCTTTTTTTTTTATTTTTTCAATATTAATAATAATAGTAGTAGTAATAATGCTTTGTGTTAATTATCAAAGTTTTTTTTTTCTTGAAGCACTGTTTGTGTAACGATTAATCTATTTGACGAAAAAAATACTATTCTTACAACATGTGGCATATCATTTCCTTAAACTATCAAAAAATTTACTCAATGTTGCAACAGAGATAAAAAAATTGGTTTTTAGGTAGGAAAAAGTAGTGAAAAAATTTACAAAAAAAAAATTATTTCTGTTAGGCATCTTACAAATCAATATCAAGCACCGATCCTTCCGACATTGAATTATATAAAAGTATTTCATTTAAATTGGTGCTATCCAATTCAGCTTCGTTATATGAAAATGGAAAGAATGAGTTGACAACAGGAACTCTTTGTCTAATACAATTTGTTGCACTTCCATTCAAATCAAAATCATCAAACTCGGATGGCGGTTGAGGTTCTGGTTCGTCTGGTGGAAGATAGCTGAAGTTATCAGTTTCAATAGCTTTTTGATATTTATATATCTTGTTGAGGGTTACGCGATTAAACAAGTCACCTTGAACTGAGCCTCCTTGGGCAATTTCTAAAAGTGGCATGAATCTGTAGTAGCATTGAGAGAATATCTCTAAATCCCATATATGATGACTCGGTTTTAGGAATTTGCTCTGTGAAATAAAAACATTTTAAAATTAACGATTATTATAGATTTAGGTATTTTTTTTTTTCAAATTTAAAAAAAATCGTTAAAATTTAAATTTTGAACATTTAAATTTGAGAAACCGTTAAAAATTAAAATTTTGAAACTGTTAAAATTCAAATTTAAAAATTTAAATTTTTAAAAACTCAATAATTTACCTGATAATAATTTACCTGACAATAATTTACTGAAGCAGACGCAGTTGATGTGGAAGGCTGCAAATGATCTAATTTCTTTGGTGGTGAATCAGCAGTATGCGATAAGATTTCCGAGGGTCTTAAAAGATGTGATTCTGTGTCAATTAATTTTCTCGGTTGTAACGAGAATCGTTGTTTCGGATTTTTCGGTAAAATATCCATTCCAGGCAATTTCAAAGCACTTGGCGGCAATCTTGATTTACGATTATTTTCAATTTCCTGTTCACTCATTTGTGGCTTCTTATAAAGTGGATTAACAAACAATGCAATGTCTTTTTCGAGTAACATTTCACCCCAATCCCAAGCAGTCCTCAACACGAGTTTCTCATCAACAACAGCCTGCAAACGATCAGCCTCACAATTAAATTGGAATGTATCAAAAATCGGTATAAAAACTGTATCCCAAAGTGTTGTCAAAAATATTTCCGAATACTCAAAAGCATCGGGAAATTGTTGAAGAACTTGCCACACACAATCCAAAAAGAGTAAAAACAGCGGTGAACGTTCAGCTTGTTTATTATAGATATGACCTAATCTATCGCAAAATCTATGTCCTAATGCGACCCATTCTTTTTGTATTAGCACTTGAAAGCCATGAATTGTACGACACACGGGATCAAGTATTACTTGAATAAGACTCGATATTACGCAACTCATATCGCGACCTTCAAATTCCTGAAGTACAACAGATTCACCATTTTGTAAATTTTTAGCACATTCATTAGCTGTCTTAATGCATAGTGAGACATAAAGTAGCCAACATGTTTTCTCCAATTGTGTATTAAATTTTTGTTCTTGTGTCGTTAATTCACGATCAGTTAATGGCGAACATAATGTCCTTAAACGGACATAACTTTGTTGGACGTCGTGTAATGATGGAAGGCTTTTTGATAATTCAACACAATGTGGTTGAGACTTTCCACACATCCTTATGTACTCGAGCATTAAATTATCATTTGAATGCATTACTTCCTTTGGATTATTTAAAAGTTCAGGTAGTAATTCAGCCATACGTAAAAGTGATGCATTTCCTAAACTCCATACCCAAACAGCCGCTCGTTTACATCGAAATGATTTACATAAATCAAAATACTTTTCATCAGTTAATTTTCGTGGAACAACAAAACATCTTGGCAGTGCATCACTTTCAGGAGATTTACGTGTTAATACACGCCATGCACCATCTTGACTAGATATACCACAACGTTGTAATTCTTGTGTCCAATCATTTTCCTCACCAAATGTTCGAATACTTCGTGATGCATTGTAATACTGTTCTCTATATTATTATTATTTTTTTTTTCGCGGGACAATTGGATGTGTAATATAATATGAAAAAAATAAAATAAAATAAATGAGCATTAAGATGTCTATGCGATTTTTTTTAAGTGAAAAATAAGCCTCACCTAAAATGATACATAAACAGTAAACTGTGTCGCGTCGGAAAAGCAAATTGTAAAAGGGCATCGGCAATATATTTTCCTCTTCCTACTTCACAATTCTCGGTGAAATCGAATGTAAGCATGCGAAAATTCTTGCATAATATTCGTATTGCGTCTATTTTTGAAGCATTCTTATTGCTAGGAATAACTAGTTTATGTTTTTTATCAGTAAACGCATATATCTCATCCATATTTGATAATGTGATGTCATATTTTGACAAGAAAGCATTTTCTTGATATGGTGGTGATCTCTGTAATGTAGACACGCATTAAACATAAAAATTTTGTTTTTTTTTTCTGTGTATTAGATTTTTTTTTTTGTGTCCCGCATACCTTTACAGTACGTAATGATTGTACTATAAATGATTAAAGTGCCATAATTAACTTACCCTAAAGCCAGTTTGACTTTTATCGTCAAAAGCAACAAAGCATAGTCGAAAATTAGTAATTATCAGTAGCCCTATACGCTTCTTATTAGTTGGCTTCTGGGCTTTTTCCGTTTGTGCCTTAATCTTTTGGGCAATATACATTGTGACATTTTTAGCTCTTGCAACTTCCAGCTCGCCTTAAATTTAATTTTAATGTAATTGTTTAATGATATTTTTGAATAATTTATTAACATACCATGAAGGAATTTGGGATCATAATTGTTGGCATCTTGAGCCGTCTCTATACTCTGGATGTTTCATATAAAAAAAAATAAAAAGAAAGAAAAAATCAATATTTATGAACAAAATGACCTCTTTTTAATTACACTGATATGAATGATTTTGTTAAGCAGTAGGTTAATTAATGCTTTTGCTACTCGATTATATTAAGAATGCACTATCTATTGAATTAATAAACAATTTAAGAAATTTAAAGAAAAAAAAATTACCTCAACTATATAACTTTTGAAATTATGCTTTTTTGCTCCACTTTCAGTCATAATTTAAAGCATGTGTCAAAGTATTAAAAGTTAATCTAATATAATTGCACTTAATTGTACTATTTACTCAATATTATAGTACATTTTTTTAATTATTTTTTTATAACAAAAAAAGAATTTCTTTTCTTTTCAATATTCTTTACTTCATTCAAAAACAAAAATAATCAAATTGTTTGTCCCCCTGATTTATGGGATTAAATGTGAAATTTTTAACAAATATTGTTTGATTGTATATTTGCTCTTTTGTTGAATAAATTATTCAATTATTTTTATTTTTTAATGTTCTGAAACCGTTCAAATGTTTTAGGAAAACTCAAAACCGTTCAAATGTTCCTTAAATTAAAAACCACACAAATGTTTCAAAAACCCTTCAAAACCATACAAATGCAAAATTCAAATATTATCCGTTAAATTATTTGCGAGGGAAAATTTTTTTCTTAAAAAACAAAAAAATTGAATTAAAATTCAATTTTTGAACAAAATTCTCACTTTCAGTGCCATAATCATCACTCTAATTAATTAAGCCGTCTTCACACAAGCGATTGATATGAAAGACTTTCCGATAAGATTCACTTTGGAACGAGAAATGTACAAATTAAAATCCAACAAAAAATATTTCTCATTCATTTCAATTATTATCACTTACCTCTCCTGTAACTATTCTACTTCCAATAAGTTGTGATGTTACGAAATTCATCTATCTTAAATCTACATAAATATGCTAATTTAATTAATTATTTTACGTATAATACTAAAGAAATAAAAGTAAATAAAAAATGTGTATTTGTTCTGTGTATTTTGATAAAATATTCAAGGACAATAGCATCAGATTTAACGATCAAAAAAAATTTAAAAAAGCTTTCAAAACTTTTTGAACTTTTTTTTGGGAAAGTTTTAAAATTATTTCAGTTGATCGCCAGCAATCATCGTGTCAACATGTTTCGTACATTATATTCAAGATTTCAAGTTAATTCAGCTAAATTAACGCAAGACAACCATGAATATCAGCAAAAGCATGTTCAAAAATCACATCAAGATAAGAAAATAGTAGAAAAAGAAGGTAAAAATTATGAATTTTAAATAATTTTTCACAATTCTCTCAATGAACATAAAATGCTTGCAGATCAAATTACAGAAAGTCACAAACAGCATAAGTCACCCGACACAATAGACTTTCTTGGAAAAATTGTTTATGCTGATGTATGTGATTCCGAAAAGAATCAAATTTTTTCTATATTGTCGAATGATGTCGAGTATGATGTTTATTTACAAGACATTAATTGGTATGCTCTAATCGGTGATAAAGTCAAATGTTCAGCAATCATAAGAACTGACAATGAAGAAGAAAATAAGCTGGAAATTCGCAGAATAGTACCAAGGAAGAAATCAATTGAATATGCAAGAGTCACGGCGATTAATGATGATTATGCTGTCTTTGATGATCGAATTATCCTTATTAAGAAAACAATTAAAGATTCACGACTCAAACTTTATGCTGAATATAAAATTGAAGTGATTGAAAGTGACCAAAAATTGGAAAAGTCATTTAGCTATCGAGTCATATCAATCATTGAGAAAATGGACGGAATTATTATTGGAACTGGAATTGTGTTTGAGAATTCACCATTTAAGATCTATTTGAATCAGGATGAGAAGAAGGAAATTGGCATGAAGCATATTAAGGTTTTTAATAGATCTGAAAAGCCTGCAGTAATTAATAAGATCAATATCATTCCATTTGTGCCTGAAAGTGCTGAAATCATAAGTTATAAGAAGCTCAACATGAATTTTACATTAAATCCAAAAGTTGGACAGTTTAAGGTCTTTTTCAATATTCAGCCAACAAAAATTGGAAAATTTTATTTCCACTTACTTGTTGGATTTAATGGCTTCGAAGAGAAATATGAATTTTCTGTTGAGATCTATAAAGCATACATTCTGCCTGGTGAAAAACTTCTAAAATCACCAAGATTTGTTGACATTCCAATCTCAGAGCATGCAATTCCAAATGACTTAAAGGAAGTTGATTACAGCAATTTTGGAAATGTTAAACAGGAATTAGAAAATTTATATCCATCGTTGACAGAAAAATTGACACCAATGAATTATTTAGAAAGAATGAAGCTTGGAATATTTTTGGATGAATTATCAATGGAAAAATCATTTGCAAATTATCACATTGAACGGACTGTATTTGAAGAGAAAGGAGAATATCTCAAAATAACTGTCATGGATGTTGCTGAAAAACGTCCAAGTATAATTGTTGGTGATAAAGTCATCGCATCAGATTCAACAAAATCTGATGATGCTGATAATCCTGTTTATTTAAATGATTCAGTTTTCTGTAAATTTCATTCAGATTTTCACAAGCAACATGCTGGAAAGGAATATTCTATTGATTTTGTATTCAGTCGGTCACTTTTTCGTCGACAGCATCATGCTTTGGAGAAATTTACATCAAATAATTCTCTCGGTTATGATTTTCTATTTCCAAATAAGAAGATTGCTTTGAATGAAGTACAATTGGATGCGGAGTTGGATAAGGATGGAAATTTATTGATTGATAAACGTCAAGAAAATTGGTTCAATAATGAAATGAATAAGTATCAGAAAAATGCTATTGTGAATGTTTTGCGTGGTGAAAATCGTCCATTTCCATACATTTATTTCGGATGCCCTGGTATGTAGCGCATTTTATGTCGAATGTGAAAAAAATCAATTAAATAACGAATTTTTTGAATTTGTCATAAAATTCAAAATTTTGAAAACCGTTAATTTTTGAATTTGACAAGTCAGTTAATTTAAAAACACTTTCATTTTAGGTAGCGGCAAAACCCAAACTATAATCGAAACAGTACTTCAAATTCAAAAGCACGTTAAAGCATCGAAAATCGCCATCGCAACACCTTCAAATTCAGTAGCAAATTTAATTCTTGAAATGCTGCTTACATATGAAGCTCTTAATACTGAAAATCCAAAATTTCTACGAATTGTCAGCAACAATCAAGTCGAAAAGGAATTAATTCCTGATTATTTGAAGAAATTTTGTGCAACTGTTAGCATTGCATCGGATAAAGGTGATCAAATTGATAGCTCACCAACAAGAAATAAGCATGGAATTCTCCAAAATTTAACAAGATCTAAGATCAAGGATTATCAGATAATTATTGCTACTTTAAATGGAATTGGAAATTTAATGCAAATGTCATTCGATTCATATTTTTCGCATGTAATTATTGATGAAGCTGGTCAATGTATTGAAGCTGAATCAATTATTCCAATTACAATGATGAACGTTAAAAATGGACAGTGCATTTTATCTGGGGATCCGAAGCAGCTTGGTCCAATTGCTATTTCTACATTTGCAAGATGCTTTAGCTTCAATGTCCCAATGATTGAAAGATTGTTGCTAACAGATCATTATTATTCACAATCTTATGGGCCTGATAAGAATGATTATGATCCAAAATTCGTTACAAAATTGAAGATCAATTATCGTTCGCATCCAACAGTTTTGAAAGTCTACAATGACATATTTTATAATGGGTAAGTTTAAAAAAAAAAAAAAACGTTAAAAATTCAAAATTTTAAAAATTTCAAATATTTCTTTCAAATTGAATTTTTGAAAACCGTTAAATTCTGAATTAATTAATCATGCTCGCTAAAATTTGAAATTTTAAAATCCGTTAAAATAATCAAAAATATATTTTTGCAGTGAACTTGAAGGAGCTGTGTCAGGTTCAGACAGCATAGAAGCACTATTTCTTTCAAGCATGGGAGATTTAGTTTGGAAAGATTTAAATACTAAATGTGGAGTCATTTTCGTAAACGTCAGCAACGGAAAGAATAAGAAGATCCAAGAAAGTTGTTCTTGGTATAATGACCAAGAAATTGAAGGTGTTATGACTTTCATTAGGAAATGCCATTCTAAGAATATTCCATTTAAGAATATTGGAATATTGACACCTTATAATTTACAAGTTAAGAAGCTTAAACAGCAAATTTCGCAACTTAATGTAAGTTTTACTTGACATCCTTTAAATGTCATTTTCTAACTTATTTCTTTCGTTTTTAGGATACTGACTTAAAAGTTGGAACTGTTGAAGAATTTCAAGGACAAGAACGACTCATTATGATCGTATCAACTGTTCGTACTGAACAGAAGCAATTGAAAAAAGATAATCGTTTTGGTTTGGGATTTTTGCAATGTCCAAAACGCATTAATGTTGCTATATCCAGATCTCGTGCCTTATTGGTTATTTTTGGAAAGCAATCAATTTTGCAGACGGACACAAATTGGAAGAAGATTATTGATTACACAAAGGACAACAAAACTTTTGTGACTGAAAATTATTGATGAATTTTTTTTTATTATTTTTTTCTGACTTTTTAATGAATTTACTTTTATTATTTTTTTTTGAGAAGCTTGCCATATTTATTTATGGATATTATTTTTGATAATTTTTGTATGTCTTTTAATTTTATATTCATTTATTCATGACAATTGTATAATTAAAAAAAATACTGCTTAATTTTTTATTCAAAAAAATTGATACCTTCAAGTTCCTCTGGCAAATAGTTAAGTCCACTTTCATCTTTATGCAATGTATTATAACCATTTCCATATCCGAGTGATTTCATGAATTTTGTTGGAGCATTTCTAAGATGAATTGGAACTGCTGGAATTGGACCTTCATGATTCTTAATTTGGTCTTTACATCTTAACATTGCATAATAAGATTCCGTACTTTTTGGTGCTCTAGCTAAGTATACAGCAAGTTGTGCCAATATGCAGTCACTCTCAGGCATGCCAATTTTTTCAACAGCATTCATTGTGGATGTAGCTAAAATTAATGCTTGTGGATCAGCAAGTCCTATATCTTCCGAAGCAGCACGAATTAATCGACGACAAATAAATCTTGGATCTTCTCCAGCTTCAATCATTCTTGTGACCCAATAAAGACTCGCATTATCATCTGATGCTCTTATTGATTTATGTAAAGCACTAATAATGTCATAATGTTGATCACCAGCTCTGTCATATAGCAAATGAGTTCTTTTGATGCTGTCACGAATGTCCTTTAATGTTATCATTTTAATGTCTTCAGGTTTTTCAGCCACTGATTGCTTCATACACATTTCAAGACTATTAAGTGCTATTCTTGCATCACCATCCGAAGTGTCAGCTATCCATTTAAGGCATGTGTCAGTTATTGTGATTTTTGGAATAATATCAAGATTTTGGACAAAATCATCGACATTCTTATCGACATTTTCAGGAACTTCCACAGCATTAAAATGCTTTAATGCTCGTTTAAGAATTTTTACAATATCTTCTGACTTTAATTTATCTAAAACAATAACACGACAGCGTGACAATAAAGCATTATTAAGTGAAAATGATGGATTTTCAGTTGTTGCTCCTAACAATATGATAGTTCCGTTCTCAATGTGTGGTAAAAATGTATCTTGCTGTAACTTGTTGAATCTGTGAATTTCGTCCATAAATAAAATTGTTTGCTTCTTGAATGTGTCTCTGTAATTTTTTGCCTGCTTAATTGCTTCTTTAACTTCATTAACATTGGCTGTACATGCTGACATTTTGACAAATCGAAACATTTCTTTATGCTGATTACAATGGTTGAATATTATATGAGCTAATGTTGTTTTTCCAGTTCCAGCGCTGCCATAAAAAATGCAGGAATGGACGGTGTTGTTCTTTAATAAATTTCTGAGTATTGAATTCTCTCCAACTGCTTTGTCTTGTCCAAAATAATCAGAAAAGTTTGTTGGACGCATTAAATCAGCTAATGGAGCTTCTGGAGCTTTTAATACTGACTGCTTTGTTGTTCCCGGTTGTTTTGTAGAACTTGTTGGTTTTTCTGTCAGATCCAATGATTTTCTAGCTGTGTCATCACTTCCAGTTAACTCTTTGACTTCAATTTTAGGCTTTTTTGAGCAATTAAAGATTCCATACGTTTTGTCTGTGTTTGTGCGTTTATTAGATGCCGGTGAACTTTTAAACTTCTTTGTCTGCTCTTCAAAGCATTGATTTACATGCCCTTCTATCTCATCGGATGGAATTTTCTTCTGACAGATTGCACACTCATCATATTTCTTAATATTTGATTGCATTCTCACAGAAAACTTAATTTAATTATTTGACACTAAAATTCTTGTTTACGAATACAAAACGCAATAAAAAGGCGGGAAAATTTAAATAGGGCTTGGCCGAAAAATCTGTTACATTTGTTTCCAACGGTTTTTTGAAATTCAAAATTTGATGAAAAATTAAATCACAAAAAACTAAATTTAGACAATATTAATTATTGTTTTGAAACGCTTAATTGAAACAACAGATTTTTCTCTATTTGTTGTGCAATTTTCGGACTTCAAATCTTCTTAATAAGTGTTTAATCTCATTTTTAACTTCCAGAATATTTTGTTGTTGTTTTCAAAAAGTTCAAATTTTGTCGGTTAAATCAAAGAATTTTTAGGAAAATTTATAAATTTAACTTATTTATACTTGTATTTTAGTATTTTTCATTAGATCATACAATAGATAACATAAAAACGAACATATCAGTGTAAAATTTGTTTCTTAAAACTATGTTTTCGTGAAGTTCTACGAATTTTTATGTGAAAAATCAAATTAGGGTAAAAAATTTTCAGTGTCAGATACCGAGATATTTTTGTGTTTTTATGCTTAATTACAGCATGATATATTGTAATTTATACACCAAAATGTGCATTTTTAAGAGTTTTATAAGATCCACCATTAAAATAATTCGCAAAATGTCCAGGAAAAGCAAAAAATGACAAAAATAGTCGATTTCTGACACTTAATGAAAAAACGGCCAAGCCCAATAATATTTGATATAAGCTTATTTTATTAATAATAATGTAACTAGAGTTAATAAAAATGTAAAAAATCACAATTTAACTTATTTATCCTGTTTAATGCTAATGTTACTGATTTTACGCTTATGATGATTTTTCTGCACTAATTCAAAGTGTTTCTTTAAGTTGATGAAATCTATGCCTGACTGGCTTTCAATTGATGGTCTGCAAAGTGATATTTTAATTAATATTAGGAATTATTTTAATAGAAGACCCGTTAATTTTAAATGCTAGAAAACCTCACAAATGTTTTCATAATATGTAATTGTATGGTTTTCAAAACTGAAACTTTTGTAAGGTTTTGAAAAATTTGAAATAGCAACAAAAATGAGAACTTACATCTCAATCGATGCATTAGTAATGTAATTAATAGGAATGCATTGAAGACGATTTTTTAGCAAATCAAATTGCTTCGTTTGTGGAATGAGCATCAATAGTCCATAAAGTGCGTTTTGTAAGCTCTGAGAATCAGCATTTTTTGAGACAAGAATAAGCCTTAACGAAGCAAAAATTGGCGACTCAATAAGTTGAATCAGCTTGTCAATTTCTTCTAAATAGTCAACAGTCATTTCCAGGTTTCCACTACAATAATAAAAATAATTTTTAGCGCTTTAAATTGGCAATTTGATCATGTAATTTACTCACAATATTAATACTAAATCAGACACGTGTGAGAAGCAGTTAGCAAGTAAACAAAGTGAAATTGTAGAAATTGGACAAAATGACCAACATTTGTATAAAGTCACGAACAAATCTGCAGATTTTGGATTTTGAATATTCCTTAATGTCGTTCTCAAATCAAATAATTCGGAAGATGTAAATAAAATGCTGTTCAGCTTGCGTACCATAATCGAAGCAAATCTTGGATTTTCTTTATCATTAGTCAATATTTCAGCTAAGGTTCTATAAAAAATATGACAAAATTAAAAACTTTAATTCTTATAAATTGTAAAAAATTCTTACCGATAAATATATTCAGCATTAAGCAATGCACACAATTGTTTAACAATTAATGAACCTCTATTGTCAAGAAAACTTTTATCCTCACGAAACAGTTCCAATAAGCTATCAAGAAATTCTCGATATTTATTAATTTCAGCGTCTTGTTCTTTGGTTGATTTAACAATATCAGCAATGACAGTTAGTCCTTCCAAAACAACCTCATCAGATGAATCATTAATAATATTACGTAGAACTGGAAGTAAATTTGAGGCATGAATTGACATTTCGTCTTCAGCCTCGATGAAAAATTGATGAATCCAGCTTAATGAATGGACTTTTGTGTTGACTGAACTGTGTAAAAGATACATTTTGAGAACTTCCATCACTGATTCTAAGTCAATACTCTTGAGCTCATCTTTGTTATCTTTTTCTGATATTAAATCTAACATTAGTTTATTGACAAGTCCAGCATTCTCTCTGATATCTGAAAATACTAAGCACTGTAGTAAGGTCACAGATTAATGGATGTTTAACTTACTTTTCTTAGATTCACTTTCATAAGCCAAGCATGGAAGAATTGCTGATAAAATTCCACTTGAAAACGGAAGCATTTGAGTGCCAGAAATATTTAAGAATTCTCTCAGCCATGTTATAGCTGTGAACTGAATCAACTCATTATTTGCATTCTGAGCATGAAATATTAAAATATTTGTCATTCTTGATAAATCAACAGCCGATGGATCGTGCTTAATATTTTTTAGGAACTGCTGTAAAAGTGTCTCACACATTCTTTGAATTTCTTGAACATCCTCTAACATTTGGAATAAGCCGTCAAGAATGTCAGGCAAAAATTGCAGCATGTTGATTTCAGGAACAGCATTTAAAATTGAGATCCAAGAAATAATAAATTGTCGTGCAAATGAATTTTTAGTCAAAACACGTTCACGTAGTAAGGATATAAAGGATGGCAAGTCAAATACACTTGAATTCTCGCTAATTATGTCTTTTAACAATCGATCAAGCAGTTCTGAAGCATTTTTAACCGAAACATCTGGATCACTCACAAGTCGAGATAAAGCTCCAAATATTTCCGGCATATATTGGATTATATGCATCCTGCCAATTTTAGCAATATTATACAAACTTTCTGCTGCAAAATATCTCACGCGAACATCAGAATCAACAAGACAATTCAATACTGGAACAAGCAATTCATTCATAAACATCTTGCAATCTTGTGGACCTAATGCAATGCAACAAGCAGCTGTAAATTTGGCACATATTAGTCATACAAAAGATACAGTAAGTGACTTGTTACTTACCAATTGAGATTAATCCTCCTTTTCTCTTGTTGACATCTTTACTAATACAAAATTGTGTTGCCAGTGTGTCAATAATCTTCTTTATTTGCTGATGATTCTTTGCCTTGTTGTATTCAAAGACCATTCTATTATTAAAATAATGATTTAATTTAATTTTAAAAGATAAAATTTAATTTGAATAAAAATTACTTTTCCACTTCACTTGCGCCCATTTTTCTTTTCTCATAGGTCTTATCTGATAGAGCCTTTCCACAACTTTCTGATAATGACATTGTTTAATTGTTAAAATCCTTTATAATAATTAAATTCGTAAAAAATGTTAAATATGATTTTCTTTTATCAAAAAACTGTTCAATGTTTTAATGTTGATATAAATAGAAACATTCAACATTGAAGCAAGGGGCATGTCAATGATACAAAAACATTGGCAGATGACGCGAAACTTTTTTTGATCAAAACAAAATTTTTTCACGTTTCACAAAAATTATTAAAATTATTTAATTAAGAATGCTTCCAAAGGCTAATGGTAATATTGATCTTCTTTACCTCATCCATCAAATACTAATAATCAGTTCCATATCTTCCAGCTCATGGATTATTTAGGATTATATCAAATAATTTATCAAAAAGATATTTTTCGTCTGCCGCTGTATCAGAAATTAAGGAATTAGAGTTAGACACTCCAAAAATTGTCAATGGTCGTGTTAATCCGTTAACTCATCCTGATTACTTTAATGTTGGTAATTTATTTACCGTACGTGATTTATTGGAAGCTCGAGTTCATTTTGGCCATAAAGTTGGGTCATTAAATGACAGAATGAAGCCGTATCTGTTTGGATCTCGACTAGATTTCACAATATTCGATTTAGAACAAACAGCAGAGCATTTGAAACGAGCACTTAATGTAACAGCACATACAGCCATGCAAGGTGGAATTATTTTGTTCTTTTGTAGAAGTTCCATTAATACACATATTGTCGAGAAGACAGCTATGGAATGTGGTGAATTTGCTCATACAAGATATTGGCGTGGTGGTACTTTCACAAATTCAAAAGTTCAATTTAAAGCCGTAACTCGATTGCCTGATTTATGCATTTTCTTAAATACATTAAATAATGTCATGCTGCAACATACAGCTATTCGAGATTCTGCCAAAATGAATATCCCAACGATTGGTATTGTTGATAGCAACTGTTCGCCTGACTTGTTGACATATGTTGTGCCTGGAAATGACGATTCTCCAGCATCCATTGAATTATATTGTAAATTATTTAAGGAAGCAATTTTAAGAGGAAAAGCAAAGCGAAAAGAATTTTTAGCGGAACTAGAAGCACTCGAGAAGGAGGAAACATCTTAGTTTATATCCATTATCGAGAAATAGTATCTAATAAAAATCAGAATTATAGGAATTTAAATAAAATTAATTTGCTGACAACTTTTTATTAATCTATCAAACTAATTATGCATTAATTTCTTGGTGACTTTTTGACTTTTAAATGCCTTAATACTACTCTACTTTATCGTATTTATTAGGTAATGGTTTAAAGGGATCTGACCAAACTCTCATATTTCCAGGCTGTACTTCCTCTTGTTTAACACCTAAATATTCAAAACATTAATCAGCATGTGATTAAACCATAAAATTGAATTATACTCACCGGCTCTAGTTTTCTTTTGAATTTCCTTATATTTTTGTGGATTCATAATTGGTTCTATTGCAATTGGATATAATGTCAGCGTTATAGCACCTACTAAACCACCAATTAATGCTGCAAATCTCCATCCCGTCCATGTCGGTTTAGGTGCCTTCTTCCTTAATTTTTGAAATTCCACAATGGTCTGAAATCGAAAAAAATGTTCAAAAATACAAAAAAGTCATGTCTTTTAAACCTGATCTTTTGAACGCACAAATATAAATCATTAATTGATGCATCTTCTGTGAAAATATCAAACTTCCAATCGTTGTCTAACTCCGTGAATCATTAATGAAAGTCACGAAAAATTTGTTTACAAAAACATCATGAAAAAGTTTTCATAAATTTTTCCACTTTCTGTTGTTTGACTCACATTCTAATCACTGTCAATAGCTTAATTAGTGCTCAAATTTTATAGTAAAGCTTACAAAACATTAGCCACTTCTTTTATCATTAGGGAAAATGGAATTAAAATTTTGAAAATTTCCAAAACTTTAAATGTTCATAAGTTAAAAAGAGGTTTCAAGGGGTCTCTGAAACCTACCAGAATCCAAAGATTGAGTCTTTATTTAGCTTCTAATCATGCTCTTGTAACCTCCTTCTGCCTCCTTTTCCAGAAATTTGCATTTAAATTTCACTTGTTTTTCCAAATTTTTTCCATACAAATTTGTCCGTGCATAAAATTTTTTGAGAAACAATTTAAAATTTTTAATGAAAAATCATGTTTATCCTTAATATTATAAGCTCATATTTTCAGAGATGTATAATATAGACCTGACAAAGATATTAATACTTTCAAAATAAAGAAAATCAACTAAAACTTTGCGACCTCTAAAGTTTACACCAAAATATAATTTTCGAACATTTTTTTCGATTTCAGACCATTGTGAATTCTTCAGCATTCATTTTACTCATTTTTATTATGCTTTAGAATTTTTTGCGTCACTGACAATGTTTTTATATCATTGACAGTCCCCCTTGTGTTCAATGTTGAATGTTTTTCAATGTTTTTGTTTACATGAACATCAAACTGACAATATTTTTTTTTGACATTTTTTTAATTAATTAAATTTTGAGGATTTAAGCCAAAATATGAGGAACTGCTTTGTACCAGGATGTGATAATTATTGTAAGGCTCATAACTGCGTTCAAAGGAAGATGTTTTTTGCTCCAAAAGGTGAGAATTTATTGAAAATTTAATGAATTTCACAAACTTATAAAATTCAATTCCAGAAATGTTTGAAAAATGGAAAGAAAAGCTGGCAAATAAACGCGAATTTAAGAAGAATGATCGAGTCTGTGAACGACATTTTGAACCAAATCAAATCATAGAGTATTGGGAGAATAAAATTAATGGAATTGTTCATAAAACAAAACGTGAGAAGCCAAAATTGTCAAATACAGCAGTTCCTACACTTAATCTACCACAATGGAATGAATTTAATTCACCGACTTTACAGAAAAGACAATTTGATAAAGTGAAAGTGCTACAGGCACAAATCATCAAAAGAGTAGCACCTGAGGAATTGAAAAAATCTCCAATAAAGAAATTAAAGACTGACAATAATGAGATTGTCTTAAATACTCAACAGGCAGTTCCAAAATCACCAACAAAGACTCCAAATCAAGATCCAATTGATGAAGACAATTTAGAAGCTTTTGAGAATCTCTACGATGAAGTACATGATGTCACTTTACCTAACACATTGTACGGAATTAATCGATGTCCTGATCGTCAATTTATTGTGTTCAATCAATTTAATTTTAAGACAATGGGATTTAACAAATATCTCTTTATCGATAGCTCTCTTAATTGTAAAGTTTATATTAATGGAAATGTAGAAACGACCAAATTAGTTAAGGATAATTGTAATACTGAGTTTATTAGTGAATGGCTTGATAGAATTGATAAGGCATGAACTTAATTGTTAAGGACATAGATTTAGATCAAAATAGCAAGTTTATCAACATTCAGTTCTAATAATTTATAATAATTCCATGTTTCAAGTCATAAGTTATACATGCTGCATATTTTAAGGTTCAGAATTTAATTATATTCTTAGTTCGTAAGATTTGTGTTCTTAATAACTGAAATACAATATATGCTTTAAATGAGTTAATCTTATTAATATTTAAATTTGTAAGTCAATATTCCAAATGCGTCACAGACAAAAATGTCCCATACCAAAGCAAGTTTTCATACTTGCTTACAAGACACACAGCTGTAGGCTGTAGAAAGTTGTAGTAAATAATAAGAAGTCTGTTCATTCATTTATTTGTAAAACAAACATTGAATAGTATATTCGAGTGAATTGCTGCTCAATAATTAGATTAGATAAGACAATCAGACTTATATTGCCAAGTCATTATTCAGTTCCGACAAAATGATTACAAGACAAGCAAAAGTTTGGATTTATGCGAGAGAATTTAAAGGTGATGTTAAATTGTCGAATTTTGAGTTGAGGAACGAGGAAGTTAGTGCCATTGAGGATGGAGAATTCTTAGCTGAAGCTTTATTTTTAAGTGTTGATCCTTATTTGAGGACATTTCAGCTACAATACTCGACTGGGAGTGTTATGAGTGGAAGGCAAATTGCTAGGTAAGTTGGTTCCTTAATTGACAGGATGTAGTTAGTCTAATTAAGTATTAATCCACAGAATTATTGAAAGCAAAAACACAAAATTTCCTGTAAATTCTTTAATTTTTGGAAATCTTGGATGGAGAACATTAACAGCTGTAAATCCAACTAAATTCCCTAAGAAGCATGATCTTTACATTTTACCTGACCTTGGAGATTTATCACCGTCAATTGGACTTGGTGCTTTAGGAAATCCAGGCAATTCTGCTTATTATGGATTTTTAGAGCTTTGTAATCCAAAAGAAGGTGAAATTGTTGCTGTAAGTACTGCTGCTGGTGCCGTTGGAAGTATTGTTGGTCAAATAGCAAAAATAAAAGGATGTAAAGTCATTGGATTTGCTGGATCTGATGAAAAATGTAGATTATTGGAACAAGGTTTTGGATTTGATAAAGCAATAAATTACAAGAATAAGAATGTCGAAAAATTATTAAAAGAAGCAGCTCCAAATGGCATCGATTGCTATTTTGATAATGTTGGTGGATTGTTAAGTACAATTGTCATCGATCAAATGAGAAATTTTGGTAGAATTTCAATTTGTGGTGCAATAACAAGTTATAATGATCAAACTGTCATGGTGCCGGCATTTAAATCTTTTCATCGAAATAATTTGAGAATGGAAGGTTTCATGAATTATCGATGGATTAATGAATGGATGGATGATGGAATGTTTCAAATGCTTAAATGGATACAAGATGGGAAGATAAAGTGCCAAGAGACGGTGACTGATGGATTTGAGAATTTACCTCAAGCATTTATTGACATGTTTAATGGAAAGAATTTTGGAAAAGCAATCGTGAAAGTTTGAGCTTCAAAACCATATAAATTATTTTGGGAGAATTTGTAAGGTTTTGTAACATTTTACTACATTTATATGGTTTTATTGCCATTTTAACATTTGTACAGTTTTAAAAGTTCAAAAATTTGAAAAGTTTTAGTCTCAAAAGTTGCAACTGTAAAGTTTTCAAATTCAAATTTTAAAAATCCGTTATAAAATATATTATTAATCATTAAGTCGTTCAAAAGCATTCATTGTGACTGAATTTGATATTATTCCGCATCCAATGCACAAATAGAACAAAATTGAGATCAAAAAGGCCATCATGAGATAAATGAACACAAAAAGAACAGCCTGAGGAATGAATTACTTAAAAAGTATGACAAATTTGTAGGAAGTTGTTAAAAACTTACGATTTTAATGAAGAACAGCAACGACGATAAAAGCATGTCAGCAAATGTTTGACTCTCATTGAGACTTCTTCTGACTCTTTTCAAGACTTTCTTGCGTTCTATAATTTTCTCATTTTCGACAGTTTCATTAGTTCCTTCAATATGATTTGTGAATATTCCAGCTTTCAGCATTTTAAGCTCATCACTCGAAAAGACTTCCTTTAAATTTCTGCATGAATTTGTCTCATAATCGTAGATCACATTTGGATCATTTTCACAAACTTTTACAGGCACACAGTAAGGGTTTTGGAAGTAATTTCTCTTTCCAAAATATTTTAATTCGCAATCAATTGGCTTGCATTTATTGAACGGATTTAAGTCTTCTGATTCACATTTTTGGTACCCAAATTTTGCTTTCATGTCGTTGAAATAATCTGGAATTATAAGATCACAAAATATTAAGCAATTGGAAGTAAATCTTAATAGAACTTACAGAACATAAAGTCACGAATCTTTTCAGGAGTTATTGTGGTATTAAAATGAATCATTCGCGTGTCATCGACATGAGTTCCATCAGCTCTATGAGAAATTGCATTAATTGTACAATTTCCAATTCGATGGTATAAAATTAATGTTGGCCATATTAGAGATACAGGAATTTGTTTGTCTGGTTCCAAATTTGATATTTTTATGCCATAAACATTTTGCGTCTGAAATTTTTTTCGAATTTTATTAAAATTAAAAAATTTCAATTAATGACTTACATCACAGTCATAAGTTCCATTAATCAATAAACAGCATTTATCCGATGAAATGTCAAAATTCAATGTTTGCTTAGGATCTGATCCTTTATTCGATATGACAGCATCAAATATTAGTCCGATGTCATTCTTTCTCAAATGTCGAATTTTGATACTTTCGATGACCATTCTTGATTGATTGGATGTAGCAACGATTGATAGAATTAGAAAAACAGTTGCAAAAATCATGATTGAAAAATATTTTTCTGTCTTTTGATTTTCATGAAAATTTATTGAAAGATTGCTGAGATTTTTAACGACTTTTTTAAAAACAAAATTAATATTTAAAATTTGAATTTTTAGGGTTTTGCACAATGGTCTGATATCGAAAAAAGAGTCCAAAATTTATTAAAAGTCGTGTCTTTTAAACCTGATCTTTTGAATGCACGATTATAAAACATGAACTGACGCATCTTCTGTGAAAATATCAAGCTTCCAATCGTTGTCTAACTCTGTCAATAATTATCCAAAGTCATGAAAAATTTGTTTACAAAAACACCATGAAAAAGTTTTCTAAAAATTTTCCACTTTCTATTGCTTGATTTATGTTCTAATTACTGTCAATAGCTTAATTAATACACAAATTTTATGTTAAGACTTACAAAACATTAGCCAAATGCTTTATCATTAGGGAAAATGCATTTAAATTTTTGAAATTTTCCAAAACTTTGAACATTCATACGTTTGAGGGTAAACTCCGGAAATCTCTGAAACCTACCAGAATCCAAAGATTGAGTCTTTATTTAGCTTCTAATCATACTCTGGTAATGCCAATCTATGCCAATTTCGAGATATTTGCAATTTAATTTCACTTGTTTTTCCAATTTTTTTCATACAAATTTGCTTGTGCACAAAATTTTTTGAGAAACAATTTTAAACTTTTAATGAAAAATCATATTTATCCTTAATGTCATAAGCTCATATTTTCAGAGATGTATGATTAAGACATTACAAAGCTATTGACACTTTCAAAATAAAGAAAATCAAACAAAACTTTGCGACCTCTAAAGTTTACAACAAAATATAAATTTTGGACACTTTTTTCGATTTCAGACCATTGTGTTTTGGAAGATTTATTGTTTTAAAAAACAACACAAATTCAAAATTTTGAATTACACGCTATGCGTGGAAGTTAATTAATTTTCCGTTGCTTTAGGAATTTGAAAGGTTTTGAGTTTATAAATTAAAATAAAAATTGAATTAAAATTCAATGAACTTTATCATATTCACACCGTTTCACGGCGTGAATATATTGTTTTTACTACACTCTCAAAAACCGTTTTTTGCGTTTTTCTCTTAAATTAAGCATTTTTACGCTTCATACCCTAATTACATAAAAGTTAGGCCTTGGAATTCTCTACAAAATGCCGCAAACCCCGTGAAAATTGGTTGCATTGTTTTCGAGAAAATCGCGAAAAACTGTTGATGTTAGCACTGCTTGGACTATAGTCGGCCAAATTCCGGGAAAACGGAAGCGAGTTAGAACTTCAAATATGGACCAAAATGTGTGTATTGGGCTCCGATGGTGCCACGAAACTTTTGGTAATGATTCATGCAGCGGTTCCGGAGAAATCAACGAAAAACTGAAAAATTATAGCCGATTATTGCATAACACTTTTCCGAAAAAACGTAGAATTTTACGTTACGTAAATTTTTCTTTACGTATACGTATTTTTTTACGTAAAGACATTTTTGTATGAAAATTTATTAATGAATGATTAAATGGCTATAAATATTTACTGGATCTCATTTTATAGCCATAAATAGTTACTGGATCACACTTTATGCTTACTGGAACTAACTTTATGGCCATTAATGCTTACTGGATCTCACTTTATGGCCATGAATGCTTACTGGATCTCACTTTATGGCCATTAATGCTTACTGGATCTCACTTTATGGCCATGAATGGTTACTGGATCTCATTTTATGGTCATGAATGCTTACTGGATCTCACTTTATGGCCATGAATGCTTACTGGATCTTACTTTATGGCCATGAATGCTTACTGGATCTCACTTTATGGCCATGAATGCTTCCTAGATCTCACTTTATGGGCATTAATGCTTCCTGGATCTTACTTTATGCCAATGAATGCTTACTGGATCTCATTTTATGTCCATGAATGCTTACTGGATCTCATTTTATGGCCATAAATGCTTACTGGATCTCACTTTATAGCCATGAATGCTTACTGGATCTCATTTTATGGCCATGAATGCTTACTGGATCTCACTTTATGGCCATGAATGCTTACTGGATCTCATTTTATGGCCATGAATGCTTACTGGATCTCACTTTATGATCATAAATGCTTACTGGATCTCACTTTATGGTCATGAATGCTTACTGGATCTCATTTTATGGCCATGGATGGTTACTGAATCTCACTTTATGGCCATGAATGCTTACTGGATCTCATTTTATAGCCATGAATGGTTACTGGATCTCACTTTATAGCCATGAATGCTTACTGGATCTCATTTTTTGGTCATGACTGCTTACTAGATCTCATTTTATGGCCATGGATGGTTACTGAATCTCACTTTATGGCCATGAATGCTTACTGGATCTCATTTTATAGCCATGAATGGTTACTGGATCTCACTTTATAGCCATGAATGCTTACTGGATCTCATTTTATGGCCATGAATGCTTCCTGGATCTCACTTTAAGGCCATGAATGCTTACTGGATCTCATTTTATGGCCATGAATGCTTACTGGATCTCACGAAAATGAATCATGCTGAGCTATAAATGTTGATGATAGAATTTCAATGCTTTAACATGGAAAATTCATACATTTAAAAGGTTTTAAGCATTGATATTAAATTTTTAATGCTTTAACATGGAAAATATGTGAAATTGAAGGGTGTTAAGCATTGACATTATATTTTCGATGCTTTAACATGAGATATATGTGGAATTGAAGGGTTTTAAGCATTGATATTATATTTCCGATGCTTTAACATGAGAAATATGTGGAATTCAAGGGTTCTAAGAGTCGAACGGAACGAAGCGAAGCGAAGTGGAGTTCGACACTCCTGTAATCTATAATAATCGAACGGAACGAAGCGAAGCGAAGTGGAGTTCGACATTCCTGTGATCTATAAAAGTCGAACGAAACGTAGCGAAGCGAAGTGGAGTTCGACACTCCTGTAATCTATAAAAGTCGAACGAAACGAAGCGAAGTGAAGTGGAGTTCGACATTCCTGTGATCTATAAAAGTCGAACGGAACGAAGCGAAGCGAAGTGGAGTTCGACATTCCTGTAATCTATCAAAGTCGAACGGAACGAAGCGAAGCGAAGTGGAGTTCGACATTCCTGTGATCTATCAAAGTCGAACGAAACGAAGCGAAGTGAAGTGGAGTTCGACATTCCTGTGATCTATAAAAGTCGAACGAAACGAAGCGAAGCGAAGTGGAGTTCGACACTCCTGTAATCTATAATAGTCGAACGGAACGAAGCGAAGCGAAGTGGAGTTCGACATTCCTGTGATCTATAAAAGTCGAACGAAACGAAGCGAAGCGAAGTGGAGTTCGACACTCCTGTAATCTATAAAAGTCGAACGGAACGAAGCGAAGCGAAGTGGAGTTCGACACTCCTGTATTCTATAAAAGTCGAACGGAACGAAGCGAAGCGAAGTGGAGTTCGACATTCCTGTGATCTATAAAAGTCGAACGAAACGAAGCGAAGCGAAGTGGAGTTCGACGCTCCTGTATTCTATAAAAGTCGAACGGAACGAAGCGAAGCGAAGTGGAGTTCGACATTCCTGTGATCTATAAAAGTCGAACGAAACGAAGCGAAGCGAAGTGGAGTTCGACACTCCTGTAATCTATAATAGTCGAACGGAACGAAGCGAAGCGAAGTGGAGTTCGACATTCCTGTGATCTATAAAAGTCGAACGAAACGAAGCGAAGTGAAGTGGAGTTCGACATTCCTGTAATCTATAAAAGTCGAACGGAACGAAGCGAAGCGAAGTGGAGTTCGACATTCTTGTAATCTATCAAAGTCGAACGGAACGAAGCGAAGCGAGGTGGAGTTCGACATTCCTGTGATCTATAAAAGTCGAACGAAACGAAGCGAAGCGAAGTGGAGTTCGACATTCCTGTAATCTATCAAAGTCGAACGGAACGAAGCGAAGCGAAGTGGAGTTCGACACTCCTGTAATCTATAAAAGTCGAACGGAACGAAGCGAAGCGAAGTGGAGTTCGACATTCCCGTAATCTATCAAAGTCGAACGGAACGAAGCGAAGCGAAGTGGAGTTCCACACTCCTGTAATCTATGATAGTCGAACGGAACGAAGCGAAGCGAGTGAAGGTGTGAAAATTTTCATAATACGTCCTCAGACTTTGGATTCATAAGGTAAAATGTAAAATTGTTCGAGCGAAGCTCGAACACATGAAGTTTGAACTTAGTTCAAACTAGGTTGAGCGAAGCTCACAAATTTTTACATCCTGAACGAAGCAAAGCGAGTGAAGGTGTGAAAATTTTCCCAATACGTCCTCAGACTTTGGATTCATAAGGTAAATTGTTGGTTTAGACTTGATTGGGCGTTCAAAAGAGGTCATCAAAATCAAAGGGTCGCCAAGACAATTACGCCCCACGCTTTTACTATTTAGTTAGTCAATGAAATTTTATTTTAGTTATATTTTATTTTAAAAACGTGATATTATTTTATTTACTACTTTTTAGAACAATTTTAACAAAGTTTTTTGGTCATTTTCAAAAAGCGTGTTTTTTTAAACAGTTTTTTTTATACATTTTTTATCTATCAAAGATAATCATACATGAAAGTCTGATCTACAGAATAAACTGACCGCGGAGCAGCAACTGGAGCGAAGCGGAAGTTGCAAAACTATCGAGACTGTAATGTATGGTAAAGTCTTATCTAACAAAGATAATCATGAACATGATACATGAAAGTCTGATCAATTGAATAGATTGACCGCGGAGCAGCAACTGGAGCGAAGCGGAAGTTGCAAAACTATCGAATCTGTAATCTTATGATAAAGTCTTATCAAACAAAGATAATTATACATGAAAGTCTGATCTATTGAATAGACTGACCGCGGAGCAGCAACTGGAGCGAAGCGGAAGTAAAAAATAGCAGATATTACTTTATCTCAAGTGTTAATCTGTACTCTGCATTCTGAAATTTTTGTTCTAATCTTCTGTTTTTATCAGTTTTATAACACAGAAAAGATGTTTTCAAATTAATCAGTGTTATTTGGAAACGGTGTGAATATCTCCATGAAGCGTGATCCGCTTCATAACTAGTTTTGAAAATAAATTTTATTCATTATTGAAACAGTCTTCTAGTGCTGATAATAATGCTGAACCGTTCAATTTCTTTTCAATTTTCTTCTTCTCAGGAATACTGCGTTCATTAACAATCTCACATTTAGCGACGACATTTTCTTTAGGTTTAAATTTGCTCTTAAGATTTTCCCATCTGTCCTTGTCATTTTTATTTCCAGATTCTGAATAACGTAAATAATTCATTGGACCTTTTGCAACTGATTCCGATTTTGGAGCATCGTCCATAGTCAAGTCAACAAATTTTTCAACTGATTTTGTCTTGTGCTCTGTTGTTAATGATTGAGACTTAAAAACCGGTAATTGTGGTGTAGAAAATGACATTTTAGTCTTATTACTATCAATTGACTGTGCTTTAAATCCAAAATGCTCTAATTTTGTATTTTTCGATGATGATGCACGTTTTTTGGCCATTTCTAGTTCATGTAATCTAATTTTTTCACGTGCTTCTTCTGGTGTTTCTTCATCCATTGCGTGGAATTGTATATATTGTAATAAACGAATTACATCTTTATCATGAGCATGGACATAAAAATTCAGCATTACGCGTAACAGTTTCGATATTGAAAGTGAATTTCTAACAAGAAATTCGAATAAAACTTCAATATATAATTTCATTTCTTTATCATTAAATGTGTAAAATACTAAATTTCTTCGAGTCATTCGACATGCCATGAGTTGAATTAATGCAGACTTTAAAGGATGTCCATTGAATGCACCACATCCCCAAAATCCACTTGCAATTCCTTGATTGCTATTATTTGGATTATAAAATCCTGAATATGCTTTATTTAGTTCACGAATGAGATTTCCTTCTGTAAATTGTTCCTTAAAATTGTCATACCTAATTGCGTCAATTGCTATAATATGACACTTTTTCCGACGAAAATCATCACAATCAGTTTTATCGACATAATTTCCAGCAAATTTAAAATTTGTTGCATATCCAAAATAAGTATTAAACTGCTCAGTTCCAATCATTAGAAATGACTCTTCGTCCTCAAGGCATTCTGTGAATAATCGTGCAACAATCAATTCAGGATTCATACAAAATCTAATCTCTTCTTGAACAGCACCATTTGCCAAAACTCCACCGCCAATAAATTTATTTGAAAAGTCAACTTGTAGCATTCCGGCTGCATCCTCAATTCTATTGTCTGATGATATTGAATATCTGAGATTCTTAAATGTTTTATCTTCTGTCTTCCAATTTGGAAATTGATTTCGTGGAATTGATCGTCTTGTGAATGTTAAAACACCTTTTGGCATGTCCGTTGTTACTCTTTCGAAATAATTAATAATACATTTGAGTTTTTCTATCACTTTTTGATCCTCGCCATTAAATAGCTTATGGAAGTTAATGTCTGGATAATTGCCATATTCTGAGTCTCTTTTGGTTGTATTTCGACGAGGAAAAGTACAGAGAAAGGCATTCGCTAAGATTGTTGCTGCTTGTTCCTGTGTCATTGAAATTGACTTATTCATGCCTTTTTTGAGCAATGGAATTGGACATTTTATTATGTCTGGAATTTTTAATGCTAATTCAATAATTTTCGGGAGTGTGATCCTTAAAAACTTGTTCTTATTTGGAAGATCCATTTGTGATTCGATTAATATGTGCAATGCTTTAAAATTCCAGATATGTTCATATCTTGTGTTGTAGCTAAATATAGCTTTTTCTAGTTCATGACTTGTAGAAAATGTCTTGTTTAAGCTTAGCTTTATAAGATCCCATCTACGATTCATTTGCTTCTTATTTCCATCACAAATCGTTACATATTTAGATTCTTTTGAAAATGGCATTCGTACATGATCTCCATCCCATTTTTCAACTGATATATGAGGTCTTAATGTCTCATGAATCATTGGCAGCTCAAATAGTACGGTATGGTCTTTATTATGATAAAATATTTCTTCCTTGAATCATAAAGAATAGCTGTTAACATGAAATTGTGAAATTTTAAGAATTTCTTTAATTACCTCACATGATGACTGTGACGATGAATATTTTAGGTCTTTACTTAATTGATTATTTGTATCACAATCCATATTATTAATTAAATCAAGTAGAAATCATTAAAATTGTTAAATATAAAAAATCAACAAAACTTTCTGATTTTTCGCTTAGTTGACCGCCCCTTGATTAATTTTGGATTGGCGATTGTTTACAAAACAAAGTTATTGTAAAAAAAAAATAAAAAATATTAAAATTCACAAATCATTTAAATTCTAATAAATCAGAGCAGTCATGGAGAAAATTCTTGTTCCAATGAAAAGAAAACGTGTCGTACTAACACTCGAACAAAAATTGGAAGTGATTAAACTAAAGGATGAAGGTAAAATTGAACATTTCCTCATATTTAACAAATAAAATCATTAAGTTAACATTATTTCCTTGTAGGAAAGTCATTCTATGATATAGCATCAAGGTTTAATATAGGAATAAGTACAATTAAAGACCTGCTTAAAAAACGGAACCAAATAAATGAAGCTGTACAAAAGAATAAAGTTTTTGGATTTTCACGAAAGACATTAAGAGAAGGAAATCGACCGGATGTTGAAAGTATATTGTATGAATGGGTCTGTGCGAAATTAGATCAAGATGAAATAATCACCAATAATATGTTGCTTAATAGAGCAACAGAAATAACACGTGAAATAAAGCAGGAAGAATGGAGACCATCGAATGGATGGTTGTGTAAATTTAAGCAGAGATATAACTTGACAGCTGTTAAGGAGGAGTTTGTTAGTGCCAATAATATGATATTTGAAGAGAGTTTTAAGGAGGATTCAGAAGAAGACATGACGGAAGATTTAAAACCTGAAACATTAGAATTATACAATTATGCTGATGAATCACCTCAATTTTCGCCTTTAGAAGCTGCTGATCGTCTACTTGAGTATGTGACAGCACATAGCTTTCCATTAAAGGAAGTAATCACACTTCGAATGATACGAGATAGAATTATTGAATTGCAAGATGAGTCAACTGTTGGGGAATAAAATTAAGTTAAGAAATTGAATTCCAGGTACCTTTAAATATGAATTAAGCATGTATTTAATTAAAAAAAATATGTCAATGAAATTTTTTACACAAAATGTTTATTTGTCTCCTTCATAATACTTCGATAAATCATTAAGTAAATAATTGTTGATATTTGTATGATAATGATAATAAATAGCAACAAAGGAATGAGAAATAGTTCAAAGGATTTATCGTCATGATTGTGACTCATATCATAATTATTATTACTATTGTTATCGTTAGTTTCATAATCACTATCATCCTCATCAATATCAATACGTTCGATATTAATTAAAAAGTCTTTATATACAAATCCAAAATAATTTATAGCTACACAAACATAAATTGAATCTTCAGTTATATTATTAATAATTAATTTACTTAAATACATATGATCATCTAATTCCTTTAGACCTGATGACGTAACGGGTTGATAGAAATTTTCAAAATATTTAATTGCTCGTCGACTTTCGATATATTGTATTGAATTATCTTCGTCGTTATCATCGGTCTGTGTTGATTTTTGTTTGAACCATTTTATTGTTGGCTTCTGTTTATTACTTTTGCATTTACACTGTAGGACTGTCTGTGAATTGTGTTGTACTTTGAATTTATTTTGTGTATCAAGGATCTCAGGAAGTCCATTGTTTGAGTTCTCTGTGGGGATTTAGACCTTTAAATCAAGGATTTTTCATTAATAATCAATAAATACCTTACCAGCAAGTTCTAATTGAAATGTTTTAGTAATTTCAATTTGTAGCACCGTCCGATAATCTGTGTGATATGGAAATATTTTACACTTGTAGAATCCTTCAGATGCATTTGAGTTATTTAATGTTAATCTAATTTTGCATGATCCATTACAATCTACTTGCTGCCATTCTTCTTTTCGAGGATTTAGTGAATTAAATGCACAATATTTGCATGTCCTTAAGTAGTACCAACTAACTGATGTATTTTTGTTAAATTCCTATAAAATAAAAGAAAATCAGTGATTTATTTCCTTCACGAAAATCTCATAAAGCATTGAGTTTGTGTGTTTGACTTGCTGTGAAAACGACATGGGGTTCATAGGAGATTTATTGCTTGAGAAAATTTTCAGTAGAAATAAATTAATGATTTTATGTTTCTAACACAATTTGAGAGCCTTTTTTGGGTATGAAGAAGTTCTACTAAAGTTCCAATTAGTTAAAAAACATTTTAAGTCGTCTGTAGAAAGTCGTGACTAATTTAGCAATAACTCATTTATAATTTTCTATTGGTAATAAATTTTATTTTATTAAAATATTGTTTCTGTTTGTGACTTGTTTTAAGGGTTTTTAAGGCTAACAAATTTAATTTTATTTCATTTCTTTTCATTCTGAATAAGTTCTTTCATGACTTGAATGAAGTTCAAGTAAAAATCGGGTATAAGAATTCAGTCTTTTTAGCTCAAGACACTTCGATTCAATTAAGACTGAATCAATTGTATTCAGAGTTGCAATACAGTCATCTGTATAAAGATGAGAACCATACCGATGTTTTCTCTGATAAAACCTTGCAAATTATCAAGAAATTGTACGGTTCTCATCTGTATACAGATGACTCTGATTTATATCACACTCAGTAGACCTACAGTGGGTTCCGAATCAACGAAAGTATTCGTAAAAATTTACTTGAAAGTAAAAATTAAACATTTTCTGACATTTTCCAAAACACACGTTAAATTGTGAAATTTATATTCTTCTAGATTTTGAGCAGATTATCTTATTTAAGCTGCTTGATCTTGGCTTATCTTTAGAAGGAAATTAATTTTTTGATAAGGGGTCGTTCACATACGATTTTTTGGAGGGAAGGGGGTCTGAGGCTGTGTGACAGTTTTAAACAATAGAATTTTTTTGAATGAAAATTTTGTGACAGATGGGAGGGGGGGGGGGGTCCAAAAATCCAATATTTTTGATTAAAAAAGTCTTCTAAATCTTAAAATTATGAAGAAGTATATAACAATATGACAACCTATTAAAAATCCATAAATTAATTTAAAAATTTCACAAGCATTGGTCAGCAAACCACAAATGATGTCATAAAGCATGCACTACATGTCTATAATAATCGGATCCCATAAGTCACTCATCAAAAAAATTGCTTACCTCGTGATTTTCCGATAAACTGCAATGTAAAGTGATATCTTCATTCTGACGTTTAACTAGCTTCACAAGCTCAAAATCGTGATTCTCAAGCGCAACAATTGTATAAAATAAACTCAACATGATGATTAATGTGACAGTTTCTATAATCAACATTTACAAATAAAGATGAAGATGTTCATTCCACAGAGGATATTATGGAAATGGAAAGAGAGAAATTGCATCATAAATTAGTCAGCATTTTTTTTTTTGTTCGTTCCACTCAAATTGAAATGTTTTGAAAAAAAAACTTTAAAATGCCGAAAAGACTCACCAGACATTACTTAAACTAAATTTTTCCATATGTGCTATCTCAGTATGAAGCCGCTCGCTCCCTCTCTTTTCAAATTTTCAGTATTAATTAATTAGAGAGAATGGTGTAAACAAATCCCTCACACAGAACGAAAAGGAGCGCAAAGTATGTATCAATAAAAATTAATGGTTTTTAAAATATAATTAATTCCTAATTTATTTGTTTTTTCTATTAAAAGAATTCTCTCATTTCTCCTTTTTTTTCACTACAGTGTAAGACAGCTTGGGAGGGAGCTCTTGGCGTGTTGTATGTGTAAACTGATTATTTTAATTAAGTGTTGATTACATTAATTATCGAGTTATCGAGTGCGTTTGTTTGAACTTGAAACAAATATTTTTCTTTTCGTTCAAATTAAGCTATGGATTGGATTCCCTTAGTGTTCCTCGTTCTTTCTCTTCGATTTATGACCGTTGCTTTTTGTTCACTTCAATCAGCACATTGTTTTGGGAATTTTCCACAATTTTCACTAAACTGACTTTTTTTTTGGGTTCCACTTCTGAGTTTTCTTTTTTTTGCGATTATTAATTTTAATTTATTAATTATTTAACAGCCGTCAGCGAAATACGAAGCCGTTGATCATAAATTAACTAATTTATGTTTCACATGTTAATTGATTTGTTTTAAAATATATATATTTCTCTTTTCACAGGCTTAGCGCGTGTCGATTCTTATTTTATTTTTATTTTTTTTTTTTGGCTATTGAAATAATAATTTGCCAAGTATGTATACTATATATAAATATCCCAACTCGACTGAACAATTTATGTCATTTTATTCACAAACTGATAATTTTCTCAATTTATCAGTAATACATATTGTGTATACTTTATCAGTAGCAACTACAGATATTAAAAGTAAACAGTGTGTATTGTAATATCGATAAAGACTTTCCCACTACCGATATGTACATTTATTTATTTGGTTCTTTTATTTTTTTGTCTATGAATACTACTATCGACTGTAGAGTTTGAGTGTTTTAGCGCAACTAAATCCTCTTAATTTTTTTTTTTTCTTTCCTCAAACGCATATCGGCTAAGTACGTAAATTTGAAAAGAGAAGTAGGAAATTTTGTTTGGAAAATATAAAGGAAAATGAAACGCATGGATTGTGGTAGTGTATTGTTGTGGTTGCATTTTGTTTATTGTGAAATAATTGAGAATGTTATTTATCAGACTTATTTACTTCGATGACTTTTCAGATCAATTGTGATTAATGATATCCCGCATTGTTGTCTCTATCAAAGACCTAAGAGTTTTTTGGACACCCGCGTGACCTTTTACCTTCAGTAAATTCCGATTTGAAGACCTTAATTATTGAAACTTCTACAGGACTTTGTCTGACTTATTACATGTCCAGACAATCGAAGACTGTTTACTTATCAGACAAGCCAATTTTAACAGTTTTTTTCTGATTTCTGTAGTTTTGAGTTTCTTTCAAATTGTTACTGTTGGACTAACTTTGTTGATGACTTTCCACTGATTTGTGGCTGGTTTTTCTACGAGAATACTTAATATTTACCAATGTTTATTAAAATTGCAAAACAATATATAATATATGAGGTCACATAAGAAAATGACCGTTAAATTTTGAAAAATTTAATAACACCATCAAAACTTTTTATACCGGAAACAATGGAAAATTTTGATAGTGTTAGTTTTGTTTGGGGCGATTTTGGGGCGGACTCTGTTCATATGACCTCATATATATATATATATATATTGTTGCAAAATAATTTCAAAACTGAAAATTTAAGAACTTTACAAATTCTGAAACCTTACAACAGTAACATTTATTGGAGCAGTACAAATCCTAATGTTTGATGTTGGAATGCTTTTAAAAATTATTGCAGAGTTCATGTCCCTTGAGAATCTATATCATATTTTGCGATGATACATTCACAATAATAATAAATTCTGACAATTTCATTGGCCGTAGAAATTAAAATCAATTCTAATGAAATTAATTTACATTTTTAAATTAGTTAATTTTATGTTAATCAATATCGAGCATTTACCTTTTATTCCAATGAACCCAAAATGTAAGAATTCAAAACACATTTTCATTAAAAGAAAGTGTCGAGAAAAAAATATTTAAAAAAGTGATAAACAAACCATATTGCCTCAAAACGATCAGCTGTGTATAAATAGTTTAAAAAAATGTTTTTTTTTTCTCCTTTTTCTTTTATTTTCACTTTATTTCCACTTATTCTCATCATTATTATTACTTTTATTTTTTTTTAGGAAAGAAATTTGTTAAACGAAAATATTTAATTTTTTTCAATGATGAATGTGATGAAGCCAACTGCATACAATTTCTTATGAAGATAAAACAAATTTATTAATTTTCTTTTCTTTTTCTAATTATTTATTTGGTTGAACATGAGATTTGCAGTGACTTCACGTACGTAAATTATTAAATCGTTTACTATCATAATAACTAACTTCTTCATTCATTAATAAAGAAAGGAAACATTTATGTTTGTAATAATCATATAAAAAAAATGTCAGTGCAAATTCACTCGGAACTTAGGTATGAAAAAAAATTAATTTAAAACGAGGAAACTAAGTTGTTTAATTGAACACAAACAATAATTCGATTGTGCTGCCTGTGACTTCCTTAATCTTTGTGTACGTGTTGCTCGCGATCTTTAATGATTGAGAAGTCAAGTCTCATCCAAATGATTACAAATAAGAAGAAGAGATATAAGAATACAACAACGAGCAATGGTTCTTGTAACATCATAATGCGTGAAAATTGATACTTGACATTAAAGTCATTAATATGATTCTCAACTAAATTTGTCTTACGGAATGTAATAACTGGACGTCCACTAATGTCCAAATATGTATAATGTAATGTATCAGCTAATCTCTCGACTGCATATGGTGCAATTAGCTTAATATTCTTACATCCTTCTGGCAAGATGACTTTTGTGATGAGTTCATCAACAACCATATCATCAAAAACGTGATCGATAACGCGCATCTTTAACATGTAGTTATCGCCTTTATGGAATAAATATTCAAAACTTGGTACATTGTAACCGATTGTATAATGTGTTCTCCATCCACCAAATAATGGGAAACGTGGACGAAGATCTAATTCAACGGAATCTTTTAAAACTCTCATAGCCGATGTTGAAATATTTCCATTTGTGTCACGATAATAAACTCCACTTGCTGATGCTGGTAAAATTGTTTTGTATGACTTGATACTTGCTGGTCCACTTCTTGAATCTTTCTGATAATCATATCTTGAGAATGATCCTTTCAATAAAGCTCCAGAATGAATAATATCGATAGTTTCTTCAACAGCTACATTTCCCCAATGTGATACCTCAATTGTTCGTTCCAATTTTGTAATTGTCATGAATGGAGTGTTGTTTTCGTAATGAATCACAATTTCATGCTTTGTATTGGCTGCAATTAGAAATAATACATTAGCATATCATTAAATATAATAAAATAAAATGACTTACGTGCGATATTCTCATAAGGTCCATATGTAATTTGTGTATCAGACTGTGATGATGGCTTAAGTTGTGTAAAACTTTCGACACTCTTTGATGCAAGATGAACGACTGTCTTTTGTGATAAAGTCTTGTATGGTGAATAGAAGTAAGCATTTCCAAAGTATCTGACCAATTGTTTATCGCCTTGAACAATTTCTGTTGGATATGGTAAAAGTGCTTTTGCGTAGATTGTCTCAATGTAAATTGTTGGTAAACTTCCAGCAGACAACGTCATCGAATAAGAACATTCTGTTGTAGTCTTTGATGGTGTCAATTTTAATTCCTTTTTATTTGAATCACGTGCTGAGATGAATGATAACTTGCTACACTCATCTATTGGAGCCACAAAGACATAATTATTTATCGGCTTTTTTGACTTGTGGTCCAATGTGATTTTATATGAAATTTTCACCAATTGTGATGTTATATCAATTGTTCTATCCACATTCTTGTTCTCTACTTCATTATCAATCGAATTACATACGATGGAATTAATTAGATACACTAAAAACAGAATAATACTTAATTTTCTCATTTTTCTCTGAATTATCCGGCTTATTGTATTGACGTGTGAAAATGACAAGTATGAAGTACTTCTATGTTGAATCTGTTGAATGGTAAAGCGTTTGTATTAAGTTATGACTCAGTTTAGCAATTTTCAATGTTTTAATTATTTTTATAATTAAATTTTGAATTAACAAAGCACTACAAATGTTTCAAAATATCTAAAAACCTTACAAATGTTTTAAGAACGGTGTAAATTGTATGGTTTTCAAAATTTTAAATCGCAATTTTCTAAATTATGAACTTTGAGTTTTTTACTCGATTTTTAAGCAACTTTAAATTTAATTGGTCATTGCACGAAGAAATAAAATGTATTAATAAAAATCAGATAATTTAAAGAATAAAAGCGTCAGACTGACGGACAAAACATTCAATTTTACTAATTTTTCAACAAATCATGCTAATTCAGGGGAAAATCAACTGAAATTTCAAACTTTTCGCCCGTTTGCACAATGGTCTGAAATCGAAAAAAATGTTCAAAAATACAAAAAAGTCATGTCTTTTAAACCTGATCTTTTAAATGCACGATTATAAAACATAAACTGACGCATCTTCTGTGAAAATATCAGCCTTCTAATCGTTGTCTAACTCTGTCAATCATTAATGAAAGTCACGAAAATTTTGTGTACAAAAACACCATGAAAAAGTTTTATAATAATTTTCCACTTTCTATCGTTTGATACATGTTCTAATTACTGTCAATACATTAATTAATGCTCAAATTTTATGTTAAAGCTTATAAAACATTAGCCAAATGCTTAATCATTAGGGAAATTTCAATTGAAATTTTGAAAATTTCGAAAACTTTAAATGCTCATAAGTTAAAAAGGCCTCTAAAGGCCTCTCCGGGACTTGCACAAATTGAAAGATTGAGTCTTTATTTACCTTCTAATCATGCTCTTGTAACCTCCTTCTGCCTCCTTTTCTAAAAATTTGCATTTAAATTTCACTTGTTTTTCCAAATTTTTTCCATACAAATTTGTCCGTGCATAAAATTTTTTGAGAAACAATTTAAAATTTTTAATGAAAAATCTTGTTTATCCTTAATATTATAAGCTCATATTTTCAGAGATGTATAATGTAGACTTGACAAAGCTATTAACACTTTCAGAATAAAGAAAATCAACTAAAACTTTGCGACCTCTAAAGTTTACACCAAAATATAAATTTCGAACACTTTTTTCGATTTCAGACCATTGTGGTTTGTTCGTTTTTTCAAATCTTTTTTAACCGTTAGCATTGAAAGACTGTTTTCGTTGTTTAATACACAGATACATTAAAATTTAGGTACAAAAAAATTTAAAACTTAAAGAAACAATAACAGATTAAAACGAGAATTTTAAAAATTTGAGTTTTGCATTTGTACAGTTTTGATTGGTTTTTAAAACATTTATATTGTTTCAAATTGAAAAAAATTTGTATGGTTTTGAGTTTCTTAAAAACATTTGAAAGGTTCCAAGATATCAATCAAAGACAAAATAATAATTGAAGTACATAAAAAATATTAAAAAAAAGTAATCATGGAAGAATCAACCAATAATCAAATGTTATTGCAAATCGAAAATAAGCTACGAAAATGGATAACAAGCTCAAGAAAAAATGAATTCCTTGTGAGTGAAATGGAATCACAGGCAACAGCGCTTGAGAATGAATGCAGTTCAAAAAAATCATTGCTTCAAGTATTAAAGGATGATTTTAATTATGATAGAAATGATTTGCATACATTCACAAGCATTCAAAGAGATTATGAGGCTGAAGCTTATATTAAGCAGCTGGAGAGTACACTGGAAGTTGTAAGTCAATTATTTAATTTGATAAATTTTTATTACTGTATCTTTCTAACTTATCATTAGGTTATGAATAAATATCGTCAATTAGCACAAGATAAGCTATCCACAACATGTGATGAGCTTAGACAGCAATTCAGTGATCAGCTTAAAATTTGTAATTCATGTCGTTCCACAATCGATCAAAAAAGTTCAGTAATTAATACTTTAGTAAAAATGATGGATGAATTTCTTGTGGACGGAAGTGAAGTGACAAATGCCTTACTGGAAGAGAATTTGTTTTTGAAGACTGAAAATGCGACATTGCGCAAAATTGTGGCAATCACTGAAAAGTTTGGAATCAAGGAGGATAACAACAACAATATTGAATCTTCATAGATTGGGTCTAGCATTGGAAGCAAGCATCTACTTATTGTTGTATAAAAATTTTCAAAATAATAAAGATTTATGAAAACATTCAATAACTTCTTCTTTTTAGTCCTAGATGACAGATCCTTATGACAAATCACTAGAATTATGAAATTTTCCTCAAGAACTAATTTTTTCCTTACGACATCTATTGCATAAATCCTTGAACTACACACATTTTCAACCAAAGATTCTCAAAACATTCCCATCACCCTTCAATGTTTTACCACCCACTCAACATTCAGTCAAAACATTGTACTAAAATAAAGGCTTAAAAAACAATAAAACAATATAGCATTTATGTTAGTGATTAATAGACGGACTACTTTACCCTAATAAATCCTTTTATTGCATACAATTTGTGTACTATTGTGAAACATGAAAAAAAAATTACACAAATATGTATAATAGACAGCGAAAGATAATCAAATAAAATTTATCCTTGCCTGATATTAAAACAATCTTTTATCCTTCCTCTTTTTTTCCTTACTCATTTCTTCTTTGTTTTTAATGAGCAGTAATAAATATTTGAATTTATTTACGGGTATGTTGCTATAAAAAGTTACAACATTTTTCTGCCTTGAAATATTTCTTTAAAGGTATTTTTATTGGATGTGAATGTTGACAGATGATTTAAATGAAGGTTGAAGGTTTTGGAGGGATTAGGAAGTGTGAGTTGTACAATTTCCTGTGATTCAAACTATAAGCTGATCAATTTACCATACAATTGAGGACGGTAATTAGTTTTCATATCAACTTACAAATTTGCATCCATTCCACAATAATCTGAAATCGAAAAAAGTGTCCAAAATTTATTTTAAGTCGTGTCTTTTAAACCTCATCATTTAAATGCAGTATTATAAAACATAAACTAACGCATCTTCTGTGAAAATATCAAGCTTCCAATCGTTGTCTAACTCTGTCAATAATTATCCAAAGTCACGAAAAATTTGTTTACAAAAACACCATGAAAAAGTTTTCATAAATTTTTCCACTTTCTCTTGTTTGTTCTATGTTCTAATCACTGTCAATACCTTAATTAATGCTCAAATTTTATGTTAAAGCTTCTAAAACATTAGCCAAATGCTTTATCATTAGGGAAAATGCAATTAAAATTTTTAAAATTTCCAAAACTTTAAACGCTAATTACATTATTTTGTCGCCTGAATGAGCCTCTGAAACTCACATGCATCGTAAGATTGAGCATTAATTTACCTTCTAATTATACTCTGGTAAGTCCAAAGTAGGCCAATTTCGAGATATTTGTAATTTAATTTCACTTGTTTTTCAAAAATTTTCCATACAAATTTGATCGTGCGCAAATTTTTTTTGGAAACAATTTTAAATTTTTAATGAAAAATCTTATTTATCTTTAATATTACAAGCTCATATTTTCAGAGATGTATAATTAAGATCTGACAAAGCTATTAACACTTTCAAAATAAAGAAAATCAACCAAAACTTTTCGACCTCTAAAGTTTACACCAAAATATAAATTTTGGACACCACAATGGTCTGAAATCGAAAAAAATGTTCAAAAATTATATTTTGGTGTAAACTTTAGAGGTCGCAAAGTTTTAGTTGATTTTCTTAATTTTGAAAGTGTCAATAGCTTTTACATGCCTTAATCATCCATCTCTGAAAATATGAGCATATGACATTAAGGATAAATATGATTTTTCATTAAAAATTTTATATTGTTTCTCAAAAAATTTTGTGCACAAACAAATTTGTATGGAAAAATTTAGAAAAACAAGTGAAATTAAAGTGCAAATATCTCGATTTGCGCATATTTGCGCATTGCCAGAGTATGATTAAAAGGTAAATAAAGACTCAATCTTTCGATTTATGCTAGTCTCGTGAAGGACTTTGGAGGACTTTTTAACTTATGGGCATTTAAAGTTTTGGAAATTTTCAAAATTTTAATTGCAATTTCCCTAATGATAAAGCATTTGTCTAATGTTTGGTAAGCTTTAACATAAAATTTGTGCATTAATTAAGCTATTGACAGCAATTAGAACATAGAACAAACATCAGAAAGTAGAAAAATTTACGAAAACTTTTTCATGGTGTTTTTGTAAACAAATTTTTCGTGACTTTGGATAATGATTGACAGAGTTAGACAACGATTAAAAGCTTGATATTTTCACAGAAGATCCGTCAGTTTATGTTTTATAAAGCTGCATTCAAAAGATGAGGTTTAAAAGACATGACTTTTTTTAATTTTTGAACAATTTTTTCGATTTCAGACCATTGTGGACACTTTTTTCGATTTCAGACCATTGTGCATTCATGCTTCTAAGAATTGAAGCGACCATTTCGACCATAGCATAAGTTCTGTAAATAGATGTTCAACATCTTTCTTTACCTTGTGATTAATTAGGTATTAAATAAAATTCGTAGAATTTGCTTAGAATGTATCGATCTTATCTCATGTTCTGACAGGCTTTTAATTTCAAAGAAATTTGTTAAGTTTAATTTTTCATTCAACAAGATTTTTACTAATAAAGTTAGGTAATATAAAATTTTATACAAATTATTATAAAAGTATGATATTTCAACACTCTAAACATATATTATTCTTTATGAAACAGGAGAAGCTTTAGAAGCTTTATTCTGTTTGAGGCTTCCATTAAAGTAATTTAAAATGTCTTTAATCATCAGAAAACTGATAATTCATGTCTATAATTTTTGGATGAAATGAAAGGAAGTAGAATGATTCAGATAAAAATACACAAAATTAGATGTTATAATTTTAACGTCATAATTGAACAGCTTGACATTCAATTTTAGCTTCCGATTACATAATTTACTAAAAAACAATTTATTTGCATTCAGGAACAGAAATATTATGTCAATTAATAAACACTATGAAACTCTTTAATCATAAAGACATGGAATGGATTAATAGAACATGCCACTTTTGATATTTACCATTTAATCTTCTGTTATGGATACCTATTGTTATTGTTATAATATGTATTGAGAAATATCACTTAAATCTAGAGGAACTACATAAATTTTATAATTACTAACTTCACATCACGTCATATTCATGTAAAATTAAATGTATTGCAGCATGTATAGCAACTAATTTTCCTTACATGAGTTTACATTTTGAAGAGAAATGAGGCGAAAAGACTCTAAAGGTCGTTAGTATGAGGAAATTTCACGCTGTAACTATTGCTTATTGTTCATAAAATATTACAGTCGTTCCTCAAATGATTCATGAATTCGCATTAAATTTATAACAATATATTTTATGTTGCTTTAAAATTAACTTTTCTTGTTATTTAGATTTTGAAGTATGTAATGAGTGCTTATGGAAGTACTGTAGGAGTAATTTAATGATAAAAAATGTTACAAAGAAGGTGTGAACGTCTAAATGTTTAAAATTCAAAGGTCAATTTGAGTAATTAAATTAACGATGCCTAGAATTAAAGATGTAGGAAGGGTTTAATGCTTTGTAACTCTTTGGAGAATGACGTCAGTCGGAATGATACATTGTCTTCACTTGATGCATTGACTTTTAAAGATTATAATTTGTGAAAGCATTGAAGTCGTTCACTAATGATGTCCAAGTTTTATGGGGATTTTGAGGTTATGTGACAGTCTTAAACAATAAGGTTTTTTGTATGAAGATTTTGTGACAGAGGAGGGGAGGTAGTCTAAAAATCCAAGATTTTAATGGACGTCATATGTGAACAACCCTTGAGTCAATTTTGGAATTTTGAAGCTTTAATCCTTAGAAAGGTTAAGTTCAAATCAGGTATTGACAAAAAGGTTGTAATTTGAGATTCAAAAAACATCTAAAAATAAAAGCACAAATACTACGCATATATATCCTTACATCGTAATGACAAAATGATCAAATCTCTGCTTGAGGAACGAAATTAGTATAATTATGAGAAAACCATAATCATCTGTAACAAGCTTATCAGTTTCCATGGAATCCTATTATAAGATATAAATTTAGTGTAACGATAATTTGACATCTAAAACTAAGTCGTCTTAAAAAAAAAATGTTTCTGTGTAAATCAATAAGCCTCAATGGATATTCTATTCATGGTAATTTCGTCGTAGCAAATTCACTTTCCTGCTTCCGTCCTCTACATCCAAGTCTTAAACAACGGAAAGAAATAACAGATCTGAAATTTTTTGACATGAGACTTAAGAAAATCCTTCCTGGAAGCGATAGCTTATAATTTTTTTTTTCGTGGATGTATATTCCTCCTTCTTACACAGGGAAGATTGAAAATAAATGAGATTTTATGTCGGATTATAATTGAGGATGAGAGAAAAAAAAAAATTAATGGATTCTCATTTTTGCACAGCATTTTCATCGTATCCTGCAGTGAATTTAAGAATTTTTCTTCTCACATAGCATTGCTTTTGGACAGTATAAAAAATGCACAGCATTAACCTTAATCTATTCGATACATTTGAGTTTTGTTGTAATCTAATGCGAGCAGTGCTGTTCCATTCTAAAATGACGAGAAGATCTTGTTTATTAATATTCAATAAAGCAATTTGAGAGCTTCAAGGACATTCAAAATATTCCATTTACTTGCGATTCGTTTCTCCATCAAAAAGCAATAGTTGCTTAATGCTTTGTTGAAAGGAAATATCTTCATTCATTTTATATCTGTCTACGTATTCTTTCGCTCTTTTTTCGGATTTTTTTTTTATTCCTTTAGCAATGTAAATCGCTTTTGTTTTTCTCATCTTTTTGTATCTTTGGGACTTTTGCCTTTATGATGTCCAACTATCATTTTGGATGTTCAATAGCAACTTTTTCTTTTCATATTTACTCAAAGAGCCGTAAAATTTTGTGGGACATCATAAAGGAATTAAAAACCATTTCCCTTCAAGAAATTATACGGTACTTGCTCGTTGCTCATTGCCTTTCTTTTTATTATGCATTATTGTGTGCTCCTTTTCTTTAAGCTCCTCTTTCCCTTTTTATGCAGCCTCTTCTAATGAAAAATTCAATGGATGAAAATGTTTTGCTCGCTTATTTTCATTTCCGGTAGTTTTTTTTTTTTTTTTTTCCTTTTTTTATGATCTTCTTCCTATCAACTTTAATGTTTTATAATTTTTCTGGAAATAATTTTTTTAAAATAATTTTTTTGGCATTTGTTAATGTTTTTATTTTCATGAAATTGTTTAAATAAATAAATGTGTCATGCAAGTTGGATGACAAAAATTAAAAAGCTTCAAATTTTGTAAATTTTTTTGATTTTCAATGAATTCTTAATTGTAATCATTCTTAAAATTATTTTAAATTAATTTGTACATAAATACGTATTTAGATCAAAGTCAATTCTGAAGCTCAACTTTATTTCAATTCTCATAAAATTTAAGCAACAAAGAATCCAAATTTATGATTCATTCATACATTTCATGAATGCTCAATTGATTCGGAAGAATTTCATAAAAAGGTTCTATTTATAATGCTGCATTATATGAAGATTGAAATTATGTGAAACTCTTTGATGCTCAGATCACAATCAAACATTTCTTATAGACTTTTAAATTGATTCTTTGATGTATTTCATTGCTGTTTAAATTGTAAATATAAGAAATTTGCTTTTGTAGATTGCTATAGACTAGATAATATGATTAAAGCTAGATCTGAATTTTTTAGCATATCATTCGCTCATTTAAACAGCAATTAATCATTAAAAATTTTCCCCCCAAAAACTTTATAATCGTTTTGAAAAAAATTCCTCTTACTTTAACATTATTGACTCAGTTTCTTTCATAACCAATTAAGTCATTAAGAGCTATGGAAATTCTGGTAAATGAAACTTCATTAAGTCAATTATTCAACTCAATATCCTCTTCTTTTCAATCAAAATGATTGTTTTAATAAAGGATTTAACGCAGTTAAACTTTTCAATTAATTCATGACGGATCAGAAATTCTGAGAAGAACACACAATAGAAAAAGGCATTGTCATGATGCTTATTGTAATTAAAATCTGTTGCGAATATACAGCCACCATATTTTTTTTTTACTTTTTGAAAAATGAACAAAAGAGTAAAGAGGAAAAATCTTAATTAGTCTTAATATAAAAAAAGGATTTGTACTAAATCTACACAGATGAACAAAAAAAAAGACGAGCAAATAATTCCACATAACAAATTTACTCTTCATCATTAGTGACAATTATATGACAGTATAATGAAGGACGGACAAAACGAGTAGGACAATTGAAAAGGAAGGAAAAAAGGAGTCTTTTATAATAAGGGTAGTACGGCCTTTTGTATATGTCCTTTATTATGATACGAATACAATGAGAGAGAAAAAAACTCTTTTGCTCCATTTTTCTGTGCATGTATGTTAATGTCACAAACTGAGACTAGATCTGTGATACAGCATGATTTCTAATAGAAATTACGATAGACTAATTAAAAAAAAGTTGAATCAATTCTTATGAGATGTATTCAAGTGATGTTGAAGTTAAATGAACTTTCAGGTCACTGATTCCACATTGTTCCACAGCTGAATCATTTGAAAAATTTGCCACAAACTACCTTAATGGTCCATAACGTCCTTGTCACAATCATTTTGACAAGCATAATTTAGATTGAGTGTCAAATAGTTTCAAATCCTTTCAGACCCAAAAATTTAGGTGCCATTTGTAAGCGATCCCTGAAAAAAAGGGATAAAAATTAAAATGAATATTTTCCATGCTTATTTTCATCCATTCCTCGATTTCTATTACAAGTTTCATCACTTTTTGCTGTAATATGTCAGTCTCAATTTGTAACGAAGCATCCACAACGAACGGTTGAGGTTGGGAATTGATGATTGAGCAAAAGTGAACATTTGTAATGTGAGAAAAATTACGTGCCTCTTCACCTTTCCTTCCGCCGTATCGTTCCACATTCCCTGATATTCATTTTCAATCAATAAAAATGAACTGACGTTCTTATTATTCCTCATCATTCTTCATCTTATCATCTATATTGTGTTTGTATGTATGCTGATAAGAAGGAATTTCCTATAGCATTACTTGAATGTGAAATGATGTTTTGTTATTTATTATTTAATGACGAAGTTTAATGGAAATCTGAGGAAAGAAAATGTTCATCAGTTGAGTTTGATATGGAATCAATGTGATGGGAATTTTACATTTAAGTGTTTTCACTAATGAGAAAATGATGTAATGTCTTTGATACTTCTGGTTGAATCTGATATATATGTAAATACTTTATCCACGTGTTGTCATGATTATAATTTGAACAGAACAGATTTTGGTAAACCATTGCTTGAGGAAAATTTTTAATGATGATTATTAATGAGTTTTTGCAACTATATAGTTTTACATGTATGCTGTACATAATTGAAAGTTCAACTAAAAATCCTGTTTACATAAACTTTTCTATTAAATTTTCACCTAAAGTGCGCAGTTTTCATCGCATCATTGCCTTTACTACTCTATTGTTAGTATCGCCACTACTTTTAATTACTTCATCATCGTTAAAATAATCTGCTTGTTATGAATTTTATGAACATGATATTGTACAGTGGAATCATCTTTAATACATATTTTCAACTAACGTTAATTGAAAGCTTATTATTCATTTTTGAAGAATCCATTATGTTAAGTATTGAGCTGTTGAGAATGCATTGGTGCATTAATTTTTGCATTACATCAATAAAAATGAACAAGATGAAAAGTAAATTAAAAAGAATCAGAATATATTAAGTTCATAAGAAATGAAATTATGGAGTACATCTAATCTGATTTAGTCTCATTGTTAACCGTCATATTATTTACGAAGCTATCATATTGCAGAATACATTCCTAGTTTTTCATAATTTTCAGAAAAAAAAACACAAAATCGGACAAAATCATAAACTAGAATTGCGTATATGATGCCAGCTGCTAAAACTGGCCTCAACACAATTGTTTCATCGATATCTATAGAATTTTATCAATAGACGAGCTAGTTAGTTGAGTTTCTAATTATTTGAGTTCAAAAAACATTTTATGATAGTTTGGACTTAATGATCATGGTCCATAACAACAGTTCAGATGTGTTTTGTAGCTTCGAGTTTTAATTCGAAATAATGGCTGTCAATATTTTTGTATTGTGCATACTTAACAACTAAATTTACAGAATCTAGATTTCAATGCCTTTCAATGCTAGTTAAAAATTGGTTTCAAGTTTCAGTCGTTGAAATTGATAAAAAGTTTTAATGATTATGCCTACAGCTTTTCGCATTTTTCATTAGGAGGCTTTTCATCTGTGTACTTTTTTGTGGGACGATCTTGATTTTTGTGTATGAATTTAAATGTATTAGATATAAGATTGTAACTAGACCTACAGTTTCAAAACTTAGCTGTGATTTTTAAATTTTCAAATTCTATTGCTAAAAAAATGCAATAAAGACAAATTTTTAAATTTTTTCTTGAAAAAATGTTGCAATTCTAAAGCCAGCCTTTTCTATCATCGAAAACTTTTATCGACAAAGTTCACAAAATCACCATCGTAACGTTTCTATTGTAAAAAGCTATTGAAGGTAGATATCATTAGTATTACGATATTACGGCTTATATTGGAAATGAACGAGCATTATTTTTGCTCCTAATATACATTCTATCTTGTTGCAGTATTTTCTTAATATGTATACATAATCTTTCCAAGTGCAATCGATTCCCAGATGAAAACTCCGCGAATTCCACCTTTGGCATGATATTCATACACCAATCATCACAGATCGTTTAGACATCAACCCCGAAAAAAAAATCACATCTTGTGGCAAGTTGAATATCATACCATACTCAATCTTTTTGACGTTTCTTTTTTAACTAGCGCTTTCTATATTAAGCTTGAACTCTCGTTTTGCCATTTCACATTTATCGCTATATTCATTCATTTATGTGAGCCATTTTCCAATCTTATTCATTTCCTACTAGATTTTCTATGCACATTTCCGTTTGCTCCTTCCCGCCTCCCACTTAAACATGTTCTACTTTTACAGACAATTTTATGTCTGTTATGTGCATAGCGAGGAATATTACAAAAACCACAAAACGAAAGCTTCATCGTTAGATACAATAAGCAACAGCAGTTTGTAAACTATTTGCTCTATAGTATGGAGGAGGGAAAAACAACAAGCTGATAATGAATATGTAAAAGTTGTCTATAGACATTTAGGTGAACCATTGCATAAATAACTTGATTAAAATGCATACAAAATAGTCTAAATATACATGTACATATATCTTTGGTCCTATTGTTGTACTGTTTTCATTGACAACTATTGCATGCAAAGTGAATAAAGTAATATCACTTGCAAGTTGCAACAAACAATAATAGCATCAGCATTGGGAGAAAAGGAAAAATTTAAAAGGAATGAATAAAAATTTAACAAAAGAGCTCTCCAGAATGATAAAGTATGAATGTAAAGCGAGCACTAATGAATATAAATGTTTTTGTTTTGCTCTTCTTTTATGCTTGCCCTCCACAACCCACTCTCTCTAAAAAAAACTTCTATTTCTCATCCAACACACATTTTTTCAATGTTTATTATCTACAAGCATGCAAAAAATTGTTCATTTTAAAAGACTTTTGTGATGCATGTGGAGCATATTTGATGATGAAGAGGAGCTTATTTTTTATGTTAGAAGTGAATAAAAGAGCTTAAAAGCTTTGTAATTTGATAAACTTTTATTTTTTCATTCTCGGTTTTGATTGCATATTAGGAGCGCATGTTAGGAATAACTTTTTATGTTGAATTTTTGTGTATTTATTTGTTCGAAAACTTTTGTTATGTTCGGAGAAGTTTTGTTTTGAATTTTTTAGTTCCTAATTGATTGTGGATTATAAGTTGTGAATTTGTTGTATTTAATTTTGTACGCTTTTAAATTTATCAAAAAATCGATCATTGACATTAATAATTTTGGTTTTACAAAAGCGCGAATTAATAGAAACAAATTTAGGTACCTAATTTAATTTTGATTTAATTAATTTCACATTTTCAAAAAAAAAAAACAATTTTTTGAATAAAATAAAATCAAACAAATTTTAATGAATGTCAAATAGTAATTTTAGTTTCAAACAAATTTCCATTTTTAAAATACCTAAACCCATAATATAAAATTACATAATTTTTCCACAAATTGTTTACTCATAAATCATATTATTAAAATGTCAATCACCAACACTCATTTTATAGAAAAACTAGTCATTTAAATGTTATTAATTTTTTTTGTAGCTTTTTTTTGGATAAAAAAAAATCATAAATTTTTTTGCAACTCACAATAAATGTCACAGTTCATATTTGGAAACCAAAATTTTTATAAAATATGACAATAAAGGAATTACTCATTCATATTTTACAACATACATTTTTTGCGTATGAACATTGATATACCCACAAGTGAATGATGATATCCTATGGAAGGATATGCTTTTTAGCATATCAAAAAATTTATTTGTAAGTACTTTGATTGAGTTTGACATGAGAAATTCTTTATCTTTTCATTGTCATGAGTTGTTTATCTCTCTCTACGACGGAAAAAATATGCTTTCGTAGGAATGACAAATTTGACAATTTAAAAAAAGAGGAAAAAAAAGAAAATTTCATTCATATCATGTACTTGATGAAGATGTAGGGAATGGAAAGTGAAATGAATTAGTAAGAAGAAGATGAAAAGAGAAATAATAATAATAATAATAATAAAATGAAGTGAATGATAGCGATGATGTTGTAGAAAGAGAAAAAAAAGTTTGAAAGTCATCGATCAAGTAAGAGGAGTAAAAATATAATTAATGGAAAATTGTTGAATTTTTTTTTTCGTTGCTGCTTTTTCCAAGGCATTATCACTTCGAAATTTCGGGATTAATCCTGAAAAATCCCTAAAAAATCCCGAAAAATCCCTAATTTCCTACAAAAATCCCGAAATCCCGAATAATCCTGAAAAATCCCGAAAAATCCTGAAAAATCCCGAAAAATCCTGAAAAATCCTGAAAAATCCCTGGAAATCTCATAACAATAAATTGATTTAAAATGGAAAGAAAATCTTTTTTCTCGTAACTTTTTCATAATTAAAAGCATGAAAATGTTAAAAAATGATATTTCGATGAGTTTCTTTTCATAAATAAGATAAAAAACCGAAGAATTTGGCATATTCTAGTGATTTTTCATCCGAATAAAGAAAATTTATGCGTAAAATCGCTCTTTCCGAAGAATTTTCCTTCCCGATTAAGAAAATCTATGCCAAAAATCACTTTTCTGAGGAATTTTCCATCCCAACTAAGAAAATCGATGCAAAAAATCGCTTTTTCAAGGAATTTTCCATCCCAATTAAGAAAATCGATGCAAAAATTCGCTTTTCCGAAGAATTTTCCTTCCCGATTAAGAAAATCTATGCAAAAAATCACTTTTTCAAGGAATTTTCCATCCCAACTAAGAAAACCGATAACAAAAATCGCTTTTTCGATGAACTTTTTATCCCAACTAAGAAAATCGATGTGAAAAATCGATTTTCCGAGGAATTTTTCATCCCATCTAAGAAAACCGATACCAAAAATGACTTTTTCAAGGAATTTTTCATCCCATCTAAGAAAACCGATACCAAAAATCACTTTTCCGATGAATTTTTTATCCCATCTAAGAAAATCGATGTGAAAAATCGCTTTTCCTAAGAATTTTCCTTCCCGACTAAGAAAATTGATGCGAAAATTCGCTTTTCCGAGGAGCTTTCCATCCCAACTAAGAAAATCGATGCAAAAATTCGCTTTTCCGAAGAATTTTCCTTCCCGATTAAGAAAATCTATGCCAAAAATCACTTTCCTGAGGAAATTTTTATCCCAACTAAGAAAACCGATACCAAAAATCACTTTTTCGATGAATTTTTCATCCCATTTAAGAAAACCGATACCAAAAATGACTTTTCCGATGAATTTTTTATCCCATCTAAGAAAATCGATGTGAAAAATCGATTTTCCGAGGAATTTTTCATCCCATCTAAGAAAATCGATTTAAAAAATCGCTTTTCCTAAGAATTTTCCTTCCCGACTAAGAAAATCGACGCGAAAATTCGCTTTTCCGAGGAACTTTCCATCCCAACTAAGAAAATCGATGCAAAAATTCGCTTTTCCGAAGAATTTTCCTTCCCGATTAAGAAAATCTATGCCAAAAATCACTTTTCTGAGGAAATTTTCATCCCAACTAAGAAAACTGATAACAAAAATCACTTTTTCGATGAATTTTTTCATCCCATCTAAGAAAACCGATACCAAAAATGACTTTTCCGATGAATTTTTCATCCCATCTAAGAAAACCGATGTGAAAAATCACTTTTCCGATGAATTTTTTATCCCATCTATGAAAAATCGCTTTTCCTAAGAATTTTCCTTCCCGACTAAGAAAATCGACGCGAAAATTCGCTTTTCCGAGGAACTTTCCATCCCAACTAAGAAAATCGACGCAAAAATTCGTTTTTCCGAGTAATTTTTCATCCAAACTAAGAAAATCGATGAGAAAAATCGCTTTTTCAATGGGTTTTTCATCACAAATAATAAAAAGGAGCTTTTCCTTTGAAATTTTCACTTCAAATAGTTAATTAGTTGAAAAAATTTGCTTTTCTGAGATAATTTTTAACCTAAATACAAAAAATTTATGAGAAAAGTCACTTTTCCGAGTGATATTTCCCATAAAATATGTATTCCTTACTGCTAAAATTAAAAAAACTCATGTATGAATTATTTTAAAATTCATAAATTTTAATATAATATTTTAAAGTTTCTAAAATTTTTCAAAAATCCTTAAAAAATCCTGAAAAATCCCGAAAAATCCTGAAAAATCCTGAAGAATCCCGAAAAATCCTGAAAAATCCCGAAAAATCCTGAAAAATCCCGAATTTACTACAAAAATCCCGAAAATCCCTAAAAATCCCGTGGGAAAAAAAGAGTGTTAACGCCTTGGCTTTTTCTCGTGAACATTTTTATTTTATTAGATTTTTTATGCTCCGAAGCGATACTTGTTAAATATAATTTTCATTCCTCGTTGGAGCTTTTTATGAGAGTTTTATAGTTTTTTTTACTTACAAAACATTAGAGTTGTTGCGGATGGTTTTATTGGTTATTACAGGTTTTGAGATTAAATCACGAACTATCAAAACTAATTTAGAAGTTTATTGATATTTTGAAAATTTTTATTAAAAATTAAACGTCATCTTTACTTTATTAATGTCTCAGACTGAAATGTCGTTGAACTAATGGAGGGTTTGATTTGAGTAGACTAGATTTGAGTGACTAAAGTGTCCCCATATAAAAATTCAACTTTTTTTCCATATGGTCATTTTCCATATGTTTCGATTTGAGTAGATTTTCTAAACAAATACGCAAATCGAGGCCCTATTATATGAATTATATTTCATTCTAGGAAATTTCCTTTAATTTAAACTTTTCCTCAAAATTAAGATCGAGCCACAAAATTATAAAATTTAATTTAAAAACTTAAAACTCACAAGTCTCAAGATACATCAATTTATAAAAATATGTCATTAATAAATCCGCAAAACTTCATTCATTATACTAGAGTATCAAACGCTCTAAGTGATGACTCATTAGAAGAAATTACTATAATTTTCTATGAAGCAACAAATTAATGACTGTATTGTTGATTTTATACAGAATTTTAAGCTCATAATCATTGTTTTATAGACGACACTATTGGGAAATAAAACTCTTGAAAACTGTGATAACAATGAGAACTTCTTCCGACAACAAGCATGTATCTTGAGAAAATACTTTAGAGACATTTAATGACAATGATGCATTTTCATTTTAACAATGATTATGAGTCATTGCTCGTAGCAGTTTTCTATTTTCAACATTATTCATTCTCATATTTCAGACATTTTTTCTCTTCACTAGAATGTTTTACTTTCTGTGTAAAAATATTGAAATTTTACACGGGTTTGGGACATTTGCCCACAAACATTTGCCCACTCGACATTTCCCCATTGACATTTTCCCAATAGTACATTTGCCCACTGGTACATTTGCCAATTTGTACTTTTCCCCACTAGTATTTTTCCCCACTAGTATTTTTGCCCATCAGTATATTTGACCATTTACATTTTCCCATTGATACAAAAATATACCCACTTAAAAAGTTTTTAATTTTTGGTATTTACTGATAACTAATTTGAGTTGCATATTACTAAACAATGTTGGGAAGCATATTCTTTTAGAAAGTATTCTTCTAGAATGAAATTTTTCGGAAAATAGTTTTATGGAAGAGAAATTTTTGGAATAAATTTTCCTGGAAATGAATGACCAATGAGAAAAATTTTGAGTATTTTAGTTTTCTAGAAATTATTCATGGGCGTTTCCACAAATAGAAATTTGGAAAAATTTTGACTTCGAAGCAAATTTGAATTTAATTACGCCATCTAGACAATTATGTAGGACACTAAATTCTACATTGATGTCCTTATATCTTGTTTCTACATGCCTTAATTAACAAAATATTTGTCTTTTTCTGAGCGTACACTATTTCAAAATATGGAACTGTAAACTTTCATTCCAAAAATTTCCGCTTTTAAAATATCCAGACAATTGCTTATTATTGTTTTTACATACACTTTACTTTCCTCTTTTATCGTGTTTAAAATGCAGTTATTAAAAATAAAAATGACAAATTCTCTTGATATCATTGAAATAGAGAGATTGTCAATATCTCTGCTATTATTGTAGGATTTTATAAAGTTTTATTGGTGGGATTATGTGTGGAAAGTTTAAAACTCTGGCTACAACATAAAATAAAAGTTTTTATCGCACATGTAAGAAACATAGCAAAAAATGGCTTCAATGTTAAAACAACCACCTATCCGGGAGTTTCAAGAAAAAAAAAATTCATGTGTTTTTCAAATCTTCATCTTAGAGGTTTTAACAAACATGCAACGAAAATGTATAAAGTAATGGTTTAAGCATTAAAACTGTCATTTAAATACATGCTCATTTTAAGTTTTCGAAAATTCAAATCGATTTTGACCATAAATGTTGAAAATTAAGTTTTGTAAAATACCAAAAATTAAAAACTCTTTAAGTGGGCATATGTATGTATCAATGGGAAAATGCAAATGATCAAATATACTGATGGTCAAAAATACTAGTGGGGAAAAATACTAGTGGGGAAAAGTACAAATTGGCAAATGTACCAGTGGGCAAATGTACTATTGGGAAAATGTCAATGGGGAAATGTCGAATGGGCAAATGTGTGTGGGCAAATGTCGGTGACCCTTTTACACAGCTATGGTTTTGTTGAACATTAATCTGGTTGTGCATTGTTCTCATTTTTCTACAAAATATTTTTGTAGATATAAAACATAAAAAAAATAAAAAAGGCGTGGAATAAAATGATATTTTTTTGATGAAATAAATTTTTTCATATTGTGGATTTTTAACTAGAATAGTTTTTTAACAATTTTAATTTATCTGAATCTATGATGACGATGTAAAAAAATTCTGATGAATAATCCTTGCATTTTTATGACACAATTCTTAAAAAAAAACCAGCAAGCTAAAATTACGAATGTGTTCTTGATTTTCAGGAATTAAAATCCCCGAGAATTCTACAAGCTCTATTTTCTACTGGATAGAATAATACAATTCAATGTAAGTAAGTAAAAATGTCGCTTTAATGTAATTCATAATGATAACTCATTCTACAATGTTCTCTACTCCCATTCTACTTTGATGATAATAACAGGTATTGAAGATTCATGAAACTAGCACACGTCAGGAAAAATGAGGAAAACATTAAGAGTGTCAACTCTAAAGTATGAGAAGCGAATGCCAAAGTTGATCCAATGACATAGAAAAATATTTCTTCATTTTTTTTATACACCCAGCTACACCTTTTTTTTATATTAAACATTTCATTTTCATTCACACTATGGCATAGAGAGCGTCACCATAAACATAATCATCATCAACACCGTCACGTGTAAGAGAGATTTATTACCATCGCGATGGAAACATTATAATGTGAATTCAAAGCATATTTACTTACATGTTAGATGCTGATGATGATGATGAGGTGGTGGTGGATGAAGCATGTACAAGTGAACGAGAGGAACTTATCATGCTGAAAAAAAAGATACAATTTATAAAGAGAATTTTTTTTCGCAATTTTGTAGCATTTCTGAGAAATGTTATATTTCATGTTCTGTTTTTTGGAAATAATGAAGTGGGTTGGGGCGGGGGTTGTTCACTTATTGTGTTCATGATTTAAAAGTTACAATTTTTAAATAAATACTTTTGGAAAAAAGCATACATAATTTGTAACTTTAAGAAATCTTATCCTGAACTACCTAACAAGCGATTATCCCTAAAATTAAAGCGGAAGTTGAATGCGAAATTTAAAGATGTGACGCATTTTACACCTACCTTTCCAACTTACTAAACAAACAAGCACCAAGTTTCTCCACGTGAAAGTTAAATTTGCCATGAAATTTTATGCGAATTTGCAAAAAATCAACATTTTTGACGTATGCTTTACGCTGAGCCGTTGATTTGTTGTTTATGATAACAACTCTTGAAAGATGAGAATTTGATGCCTTAAGTATGATAAACAATATAAAATTTTAAGCTTAAATTTATCTTGCAAGAAGATAAAGTCGGATTTGCTTGCATCATCGACAATCTGATGTTTAAAGCTTTAGCAACTTATCCTTGCAAGAAAAAAAAATCCTCGCTTCCCCTTTTCTCTCTATTCTCATTTACATTATCGACATGCAGCTTTGAAATATGATTTATTTAGAAAAATGAAGGCAGTTAAGAGCTTGTGCTGTTTATTCACCTCGAGGCAATACTCTCAAATGTACACATCCATCTTTTTACTAGTAGTCATCTCATCTTTCATTTTAGTATGCAGAATGTGAAAGAAGACGAGTGAAAAGCATAAGTCGATAATGATAAAGTATCAAATATCCTTTTTCCTTTCTTATTCTTTTTTTTTCTACTCAGTCTCACTCTCCTTTTTCTCACTTTGATAGATAAGAGAGACATGTTTGAGGCAATGTTTCGTACTTCCTTACATACCATCCATTCAAATTCATTATACATACATACATATACTTATAGAGAATGACACATGATTGATCTTCTTCTTTTTCATCTCCGTACTATTACTTTTCTTGTTCCCTAAATTCTCTCGATACATGAACAATGTTTTGTGTAAAACAAATGTTCATTTTGATAGGTTGGGTGAGGTTAATTGACAGACTGACTAGTTGATTTGAATGGGAATTGAAACTTGTAAGATATTCTTAGTATTCATGTATATGAACTTACATAATTGTTATGGATGGAGTTAATACCTTTCAATTCATAAGAAATAATCCAAATGATTCGATGTTTGGATCAAAAAGATATTTTCTTTTATTTTAAATATTTTAATATTCAAATCACTTTTCTCAAATGCGTCTTCGATATTTTTTCCATACATAAAAAAAACTTTGCATGACGAGCTTCCTATTTCGACAAAAAAGGAAATTTTCTTCCTAGAAATTTGTTAGGCTTATTCATGATTAGATTATATAATGATGTGGTTCTTGTGATTTTTTTTCCTTAAATTCAATGTAACAAGAGAATAAGATGAAGAATGAAAAAAGATGCCTTAAAGTGAATTCTATTGCTGGATATTAATGCGTGCGAAAAAGCTACAATATCAAAGCATTAGAACAGACTTTTGAATAAGATGCCTTCGTGATTTGAAAGGATCATAAAGAAGATAGGGTTTGTCTTTAATGGAAATATATACTTTTTTGAGACAGAATTATTCAAAAGATTGAGGCACTTTGGGATTGTTTTTCAATGATATCTGTTAAATAATTTTGTTATTTTTGTCCCAAAAATTTTCATGGTTTTTAGAAGCTTGATAGAATTTTATTTGAAGATTCGAAAAATGTGTCGAAAATGCCCCAAAATACGTGAAGTCATAACCAAATAAACCCCCTTTTTCCTTTTTATGACTTTTGAATTTTTTAAAAATAAGAAGAAATGACATTTTGTCACAAATTGGAATTTTATCGATGAGCTTCGAAGAAGATGATCAAATGAAAGCTTGTTGCTTAGAGATTATTTGAATAAAAATCCCAAGGTGTAAAAACTTTTAAAAACAATTAAGATCAAGGTTGCCAAGTTTTTCTAAACTTTTGGTACTTTTTTTTTCATTCAATCGCAGAATCCATTGACATTAAAATTTCATAAAATTAGAAAAGTGAGTTTTTTTTTGTGAGTTTTTTAAAATTCTACCTCTTCCTGCAAATTTATCTTGGAAACGAATGAAGCTTCTTTTCTCGGAAGAATAAACTTTTCAATTAAAGACACAAACATAGATGAAAGTCAACCGCATTGACATTGGTATTTGGAAGCTGTACAAAGGTAATGAACTTTCGTTCTGAAGTAAGACATTCATTCAGAAGATTCACATTAAAACCAAGGATTAGAAAAAGTAAGTCTTAAATTTCTAGTTAAATGAAATTTACAGAACAAATTTGCAACTTTCATCCAAAGCATTAACACAATTCTGTACAGCAATTTTTTAACAAACCAGCATATACACAAACAAATTGCTAATTACTTTAGATGAGAACCTCAACCATCCAATTTTCATGTCTAATTATTTCACAAAATTGTGCATGTTTTTGTGATGAGCTGGGCTAATTTAATTACATTGTTGCTTTTGTTTGCTCACAAAGATCAGAGACCATAATTTTTTGTGTATCCCTTTTTTTATTAACGTACCATAAAATGAATGAGTAAATTATTCAAGGATCAAATTTATTTAAAAATTAGGCTGCTTTCAAAGGGATCAAAGGAGTAAATTAAAGACATGCTTTTGAGACCTTTAAGCTTTCTATTTATGCTGGTTTCAAAAATAATCACTTTCATTAATTAAATCTTTTTTTTCTCTTGTCATTGAGAGTGTTGGACATAAATGATGTTACATTTAGTGTACGCAATAAAGATTCTGCCTGAACTATAGTAACCAAATTTAATGATAAATTAGACGTCATTCATAAATAACCCCCTCAAAAATAAATATTAATAATAATAAGTATGAAGAATTAGGAGATAAAAGTCAATAAAAGAAAAAAAAAGTTCCTCAACCAGTATGAATGGTTGTATTGCAATCCAAGGTTAAAGCTACAATGTAAACATGATAATTTAGTAGTCTGATTTATTTTGTCAATGGAAAAGAAGCAGCAACATATTCATTCTTGTTTGTATTTTATTTTATTTTATCTTTCTCTTATTAGTACAATATCAATTCCATTCGAGACTCTTGAATCTCAGATATACATCAGACATGGAATAACCAAAAAAAATAAGTAGAATAAGGTTAGACATTTTTCAACTTTATACTTCATTTTCTATTCTGTGGATGTTGTACAAGAAAAACGAGAAAAAAAAATCCATTTATTCAATTTTCATAGAAGCTATGTCACATACACGCATAGATCCAAATGGGACGAAAATTTGAAGCTTGCGATACAAATCAAGGTTTGTAAATATTTAATGAAGTTGAATAAATTTCACTTGCTTTGGTTTTGATTTTTTTATTTTGTTCGATGACTGCATCGATGGTTTTGTGAAATAAGTTGAATTGGTGAAAATTAGAAAAAGCGCATTTAATTTTTTTAAAGAAGAAAATTAACTAATTATTAAAAACGTGTTTAAAAATATTCACATTAAAATCAACATTTTAAACTAAAATTATGATTTAAACTCTTTTTCATTGTAAAGTTATGATCTGGAAATTTTTATTGCTTGTAGTTTTAAAAAGTACCCTTTATATACACATTTTTTGCTGATTTTACGATAATTTGTATACAAAAAGTCAAATTGATGACTTTATAAACAAGAAGGAAATCATAAAGACACTCAAAATCAAATAACTTAGAACCCATAAAATCCACAAAGGTGAATGCCAATTTATCATAAATCAAAGATTGAACATTATCACATGTAAGGTGCTAAGTTTGCATGTCTGTCGATAAAAAGCAAAGAAAATTCAAAATTCAATTTACGTCCTTGATGAAATGACTTTTTATCCACATGCGAATGGAAGTAATAAAGAAATAAGCAGTTTGTGGCACGAGAAGATGAAAATTTATTTTATCGTCAACTTTCAAACTTGAAATCGATTTTAGAACTTCGATATAAAAGAAGTAAAAAAAAAAATATTCCCACAGCACTTCTTCTTAATCTTGATTCGTTTTCTATTTCGTTCATTGTATGGAAATAAATCATGACAGAAAGAAAACTTGCTGACTTTCCAAGACATAAAATAATAAAAAAAATCAAGCAGAATTTATTTTTATGTATTAAAAGAAAGACATTTCCAAATACCCGGAAAAATGAACTAAAACTTTTAAAAAATCGATTTTTCATTTATCCAAACTACTATGGATGAGATGAATGCGAAAGACATCTGGTGATCTTTTATTCTCTCATTCCTTATTCTTTTTTATGGATTATTGACACATAACATGTAGTTCTATACATTACACAATGACTTGAAATAGATTAAGGTTATTGAGGTAGAACGAATGAGAATAAAGAAAAATTTGCATTAATTTTCTGAATAAATTTCAATCAGAAAGATTTCTTTCTATCCATTGACTCCTGCTAGGGGAAATAAAGGAGAGAAATTGTAAGAAAATTTTTTTTTGTGTTGAAGTGAAAGTGCTGATGATGAAAGCTTTATTCATTTGAATAAATATTGAAAATTGAATTTCTCATAGAATAGAATTTCATTTAATGAATACTATTGTTATTACTCGTAATTTCATTTTCAAAAATTTATTATTGATAATTGTAGAATAAGTTTATGTTGAGGCTGAGGTCGAGGGAATTATTTTTCATAAGTAAGAGTGCTTTCAATAAGCTTTTGATTGTTCGGTTCGAATTACATTTTTAGATTGTTGAAGGATCCTTGGGATTTTTTTTCTCATTGAAATTTTACAATTTGAGATTTGCTGATTGGTGTTATATTCAATAATGGAATAAAAAGATTAATTTTTACAAAAAATTTAATGGCTATTCAGTTTGTATTGCATTGTGGATATTGGATGTTTTAAGTTAAAAATCATCAGATTTGAATTTAATTTTAAAGCAAATATTAGTCAAATAAGATTTTATTATGCACAAAAAGATGGAGTATACCCTAGAAACCCGCACCTGAGAGCATCCTTAAAAATAAAATTCGAGCATTATCCACACTTTATAAATCTTTCCACCAAAACGAAACTCTTATCTCACAAAAAGTTAGTCAATTCACCTCAATATCAAATTCATTCAACAATAATATGATTTTTCTACAAAAGAAAGTTTAACTATCAACTTAAAATTCAAAAATTCATTCTCATTTCATGCAAATGTTTCCTCCCCATTTCCTTTCATCTCTTTTCATTCACTTACATTTCACCTGAGGAGAATTTTTTTCTTTTCTCTCATACTTTTTTCTACAAATTAAAATCATCTTAAATAATGAGTGTGAAAATTATCACTTTCTATTCATTTCTCAGCCATTAAGTCAAGAATCCAACCCCACTTAATTTCCATTTCATTCAATTATATATAATATCAGAAAAAATACCGCATGAATAGAGAATTAATTTGTGCTTAGGTATGATTCCTTTATACCTTCTTATTTTTATTCAGTGTGCAATTAATTCAATTGAACAAAAAAATCATCTTCTTTCTATTCATTCAATGGCCGGATCTTCTCTATTTCAATTCCTTAGAGAATCATTGAATGAATGCTTTCAAGTTTAATTTTACTAATTTAATGTAAACAGTTTTAATGGCCATTCGTAAATTGCACGAAACTTTCTTTTTTATGCATAATTTCCATCTGTTGTACATCTGAAAGATAATGGAATATCTATTCTGCCAAATCTCAATACTCATTCGCTCAATATTGCATAATATCCATATTGCATATTTCTCCTCATCTCATTTATGCTGAATTGAAATTGATTCTGAAAGAAGTAAGATGTTGTGATGAGAAGGGAAAAGAAATTGAAAAAGTGCTTTTCGGAATCAATGGATGTAAGTGATGCAAAGTAGATTTACTTTGTCAGATTGACTGAGAAAAATATCTACACAGATCGAGTTGAATATCTTGTCATGGATGGGTAAAGATATTGATATTATTGCTGATATAGTGGAGATTCTTATTAAAATATCAATAAAATATTAAAGAGCTTAGCATTATTTTGTTTTATTTTGAATTTTGAGCTTTGTTATGATGGTTTGGGTTGGATTTGGAGTATTGAAAGGAATTATTCAGGGAATTGTAAATTTTATAGGTTAGAAGGTTCTTGAGATGTTTTAATGAGTTTTTTGAGCATCTTTATGACATATCGAGTTGGGGGTTGAAATATATTTCGGAATTAAGGCATATTTAAGACAAATTTTTCCTGATATACGAAATCCTTAAAATTTCGAGAAATTTAATTTTGAATTTGTAAAAAAAATTGAACTTTATATAAAGACGCTTACTTCATACCACGTTGGTCCAAAAAGTGAAAAGTTTGCCAAAAATTCAACTTATATGCCTATGTTGTAGGCATTGGGCCCTAGTATACGGGAAAAATAATCTTTTCCGACAAAAGTAAATTTTGAGAGAAAAATCGAAATTTTAATTTTTCGACTTTTTGACTTTTTCAAATTACTCGTGTGCTTCACCACCTTATCCATTTGTTTTCAAACTTGTTTTATTTGATTGGTATTTGATTAAGCTTTCTTTTGATTACCTACACTCATAGAAAAGAATTTACTAAACTTTTGTAATTTGTATGAAAATTTCAACCAAATGTTTGTTAAAATAGCGTTTACAAACTGTTTGGTTAAATTTAACCAAATTTTTGGTTAATCAAAATTTTTAACCAAAAATTTGTTATTTTTTAGTAAATTAAAAATTTACAAAAATTTAACAAATTTTTTGGTTATTTTTTTAACCACAAAATTTGTTATTTGGTCACCCATCCAATCTTAAAATGAAATTTTTGTTGTTTAACTTCTATGTCCCGAAGATTTTCCGCTGATCTAATTCTTATTAATTTTTATTTATATTTAAAATGACTTTAAGCATATATAAATTACGAATTATTAATAATATCGTATTTATACATTTATTAATTGATGATTTATTAAAACTTTAAAAAGCATGAAAAATGTAAAAAAAAAAAAAAAATTAATTTAAGTGTCACCATTAATTTTTAAAGGATTTAAAAATTAAAAAATTGGTAACAAAGTTTTGGTTACATTTAACAAATTATTTTGTTAAATAAATTTATAAAAATCTGATTTATGCATGAGTTATATATTTTTATGAATAAATTTTTAGTGGAAACTTTTTATTTATGAACAAAGAAGAGTATAAATTAAAGAAAATATTGAAATGATTCACTTAATAAATAACAAAAAATTTAGTAAAATTAACAATTTTTTTGGTAAAATTTTTAACCAAATATTTTGTTGAAAAAAAAATTCTCATACAAATTTAACCATAAGTTTGTTAAAGTTGATTACCAACAAAATAACAAAAAGTTTGGTTGATTTTTTTCTATGAGTGTACATGATATACTTTTGATGAACATCCATTTCGGAAAATTGAAAAATGTCTCAAAAAATGATGATTTTTTTCGTTTTTTCGATCTCATTTCTCTACAATGCACTCTAAATTTTTTTAAGTTAGTGTATATTGTAGATCTAATTTATATCTACAAAAAATGTATCCATTGTCTTTTGATATTACGTAGTTTAGACAGTAAAAAATGACTTTGAAGGTAAAAAAATGGTCATTTTTTACTAAAATCTCAATTTTGACCAGCTTGTTAAGAGATGTACAAAGATTTTATTTCCTGTATTTATACATTTTTGGATGAGCAATCGATTAAAATAAAAATCCAGGAATTTTAGTTGCCAGAAAATATCGAAAAATTGAGTTGAAAGTGATCAATAGTGGTATTTTAGGATTTTTCGAAATTCAAAAATTTCTACTGCTTACCAATCTTAATAAAATTTGATGAAATTTTCAGGAATTATACTTCTATGAATAATCTTTACATCCACATTAAGAATTATTAATAAAAACTTAAATCATATCGAAAATTTTAAAATCCAAATTTCTCGATTTTATGAACCTTCTAAATGGTCAAAAACTATATTTTGCACATTTAAATCAATTAATTTCTTTAAGAATCATATAGTACATTCAAATACCATTCTAACGATATAAAATTTGTTATATTTAAGTGTGATTCCATTTGGAGAATCGAAAAAATAGTCAAATTTAGTGATTCTCAAAATCTATACTTGACATTTTTGTTAATTCCAATGGTTGATCTTAAGTAAATGCAACAAATTTCGTACCGTTGGATAGCTTAAAGCAGTAGCAGTGCAATAAAAAACGATTTTAAGCTAAAAAGTTATTCAGTGTACAAATAGGCTAAGTCAAAAATGTCTTATTTTTGATGTCTCTCGTATATCCAAAAGACAATAAATTTTAATTTTTTGCTTTGTTTTCAATAAATCTATGCTCAATTTACTAGAAAAAGTTCAAAACAACCAACTGATTATCCAAAATTGTTCAAGAAAAAAACTCAAAAACCGCTAAATTTTGAAGAACTAGACTTATTTTAATCTTATAATAAATCACCTAAAGTGACTGTTTTGACTTTTTCTAATCAATTGAGCATAGATTCATAGAAAACACACCAAAAAAGTAAGATTTAATGTTTTTTGGGTATACGAGAGACACCAAGAATAAGACATATTTGACTTAGCCTATTTGTGCGCTAAATAGCTTTTTAGCTTAAAATCGTTTTTTAATGCACTGCTACTGCTTTAAGCTATCCAATGGTATCAAATTTGTTGCATATACTTAAGATCAACCATTGGAATAAGCAAAAATGTCAAGTATAGATTTTGAAAATCTCTATATTTAACTATTTTTTTGATTTTCCAAATGGAATCAAACTTAAATATGACAAATTATATACCGTTAGAATGGTATTTCAATTTACTATACGATTCTTAAAGAAATAAGTTGATTTAAGCTTGTAAAATATATTTTTTGAGAGCTTAGAAGTTTCATCAAATCAAAAAATTTGTGTTTAAAAATTTTCGACATTATTTAAGTTTTTATTAAAGTTTCTTAATGTGAATGTAAAGATCAGTCATATAAGTACAATTCCTGAAAATTTCATCAAAATTTGTTAAGATTGGTAAGCAGTAGAAATTTTTGAATTTCGAAAAATCCTAAAATATCACTCTTGATCACTTTCAACTCAATTTTTCGATATTTTCTGGCAACTAAAATTCCTGGATTTTTATTTTAATCGATTGCTCATCCAAAAATGTATAATTACAGGAAATAAAATCTTTGTACATCTCTTAACAAGCTGGTCAAAATTGAGATTTTAGTAAAAAATGACCATTTTTTTACCTTCAAAGTCATTTTTTACTGTCTAAACTACGTAATATCAAAAGACAATGGGTACATTTTTTGTAGATATAAATTAGATCTACAATATACACTAACTTAAAAAAATTTAGAGTGCATTGTAGAGAAATGAGATCGAAAAAACGAAAAAAATCATCATTTTTTGAGACATTTTTCAATTTTCCGAAATGGATGTTTATCAAAAGTATATCATGTAGGTAATCAAAAGAAAGCTTAATCAAATACCAATCAAATAAAACAAGTTTGAAAACAAATGGATAAGGTGGTGAAGCACACGAGTAATTTGAAAAAGTCAAAAAGTCGAAAAATTAAAATTTCGATTTTTCTCTCAAAATTTACTTTTGTCGGAAAAGATTATTTTTCCCGTATACTAGGGCCCAATGCCTACAACATAGGCATATAAGTTGAATTTTTGGCAAACTTTTCACTTTTTGGACCAACGTGCATACTATATACATCATTCCCCAATTTTACTCGCCACGTTTTCCTCCTTCCGAACATTTCTTTATTGAAATAAGTTACGAGACATGAACAAGAATAAAAAAAGAAAATTTTAAATAGCTCATTCTCAAGAAACTATTTGCGTTTTTCATTCATTCTTTCTCTTTATTTTTTTGACACTTTTCAAATTGTTTTTCTTTCTCCTTGACTCGACTCATTCGATGTTCAATATCATTTTGAAGTTTTTGAAGTTTTTTTCATAATAAGTCTTACGCTTCATTGTTGAATGCAAAAGAGCGTGGAATGAAAGGAGAGAAATTTTCCATTAACCAATTGAACAAATTTCTTCTTCTTCATTTTTTGTTACTCTTCCTTTATGAAAAAGTTTGTCGATAGATTTAATTTAATTTTTCTTCTTTTACTTTAGTCTTTATTATTATTTTTTGTATGTTTGCTTGTTCTTCTCTCACCCAAAAAAATAAGAAAAAAAAATTATAACAAGTTTATTGAAATTGCTTGTTGGTCAACAAAATTAGAATCTTTTTTTTCTTGTTCATTGTAACTTCTTCAGTTTATTGATAGTAAAAAGTTTAAAAAGTCAAAAGGAATGAAATCTCGAAGAGAAATTTTTAGGGCAAAAATGTGTGTATTTTTTTGTGGGTTAGATTGGAGGGAAAGAAATTTTTGAATGGCAAAAGTTTGACCTAAGAAAATTCTTTTTATGAGATCGAAGAATAGGAAATGAGCTTTGATTTCTGTGCTCTGCATATTCGATTTAGAAATTATAGATACAAGGTTTCTTATCTTATTTTCTTCATATATTTTTTGCAAATTAGAGATCGTTTTTTTGAGGGTTTGTGCAGGGTTGCAGCCGGTAGTAGTTGATTCCAAACTACAACTTAAGTCAATATGATTTTTTTTTTGAAATTTTCCTTACATTTTAACCTTACAATCTTTGATATTTATTTTGTACCCCTAAATACCTCCCATGAAATCTCCATTTAAGAATTCAATGGTCTAGTATGGCAATAAAATTTGTAAAACACTTTACGCAGCTCAAATGAAGCTGATATGCAAAAAGTTTATACTTCTTACCTCTCAATCAGTTCGTTTTACATTTTTATAAAGAAATTTAACTTTGACCCGATCTTAAAATAAATGAATAAAAGAGGAGTGAATTGAACCGTAAGAAAAAAAAATGTGTACCGCTGTATCGACATCTTCTAAGAATACCAAATAAACCAATTCATTTTGTGACCTTTGAATGCTTCCAATTCTAAAGAATTTCTGGTGTAGGATGTCTTTTAAGGGGATTTGTAGGATGAAAACAATTCCATGTTTTGAAAACATTTACCCAAAAGTATATTGACATGAGGATGAAGCTTCAGAAGAATTTGTAGTGCCACATATTTTGTATTCTATTGTATTTTTTCAAAATTTAAATCTACATTTATTTTTTTAAGAGAAATCAATAAAAATATTGTGTCTAGGTTACTAATAAAGCTTCAATTTTGATATTGTTATGACGAACAATTCTTTAAAAAGAATAAAAAATTGTTGAACTTTGAAAATTTTACAGTGAAGCCAATAAACTTTAATTTGACTTTAATATAGGATCAAATAACAATAAAAATAGAATTGTAAACCTTCGCAGAATTTTACATCTTTTTAAATTAGGGGCCGTTCACTTAGTACGTTCGCTTTTTAGGGGGGAGGGGGGGGGGTCTAAGATTTTGAGTTTTTCTAGGATATTTCACCAAAAAGTGTAGGTTTAGGCATGAACATCTGATGTTCCTTTCAAATTATATACTAATTAAAATATTTATTCAAAGATAAAACTTTTAAATATTTATTATAAACTCAAAAGAAAAACATCTTAAAACTGTTACTAAGTAAGCGCCAAATTATGTAATTAAGCTCCCACAACTTTAAAAAAAAACTTTAAGCTTGATAAATAATTACCATGCTTATAAAAGAAGTTTGGAATAAATTTTTTTGTGAAGCATCTCGGATAACATTATCCATCGCGTCAACACCCATTATTCTTGCTAATGAACCGTATGATAAGATGAATAAATTTTTACTAAATTGAATTTTCAGCATTGAGAGAAATTTGAGTAAATTATATTTTTTTGTGTCGCGATTTTTTCCACGCTTTATAAAACATGTTTTAATCAAATCCATACACCCACATATACGATCGTTACTGAAAGCATTTATCACAAAGAGAAAAGGGTGCAATTGATGGCATTTCGTTATGAACTTCTTGGGGGATCCAAAATATTCAATTTATTTTTGTCATTGAAGTAAATCAATAATAAAAACCAATTGCAAATTGATGTATGTAGGGACTAACCTAGAAAGATGCTGTGAACTATCAAAATCACAATTGTCTATAATCAATTTATTTGCAATTTATAAAATCACATTTAACAGCATGGTAGTAGACAAAAAATACAGTATATAAAAAATGAAAAGTATTCCAACTTTGGTGACAGAAATTCTTCAATAAATCATTTTACTAAAAAAATTCTTTCCTTCAGTACCGCCTTATTTTTTATTATTTCTTCCATATTCATTGTTAGAATGAAGAATTTATCACACAGCGATGAAGAGAGCGAGAAATAAAAAAAAAATGAAATTTTTTAGCAAATCTCATGGGGAGATTCATGCTTATATAAACTGCATTTTGTACATTCTTGAAGGGGGGTTCATGGGATGTGATTGTTGTGTTTTCATGTTGTCTTCTTGCGAATTCGAAGAACAAGCCTTAGGTTGAAATGGTGAAATATTTAGCAAGGACTAGATTACTTTATTTGAAATTAGTCAGAAGTACGTAAAAATTCACAATTCAAATATTTCACTCGCCCAAATGACTGCTTCCAAAAACCTCCTTAACTTGCTTTATTTTCTTCACAACAACAAAAAACCGAGAAATTTTTTGTCGTTCCTTACCTTTAGCATTTTATGCATTACATGATGATGTTAATAAATTTAATGAATTACAGAAAAAAAGCTCGGTGTTCCATAAATAAGATCCACATATAAACGAACGCACATAAAATTCATAACACATTGTAACCTAAATTTTGTTTTTGCACTCATAAGGCATATCCAAAAAAAAAAAATTCTTATTATCCTTAAACCGCACGAGGAAACAGAAAGTTTCAATTGTTTTTCTTGTGCTGTAAACTTTTTTGAAACGTGTATCTTCGTTGTTTTTTGAGGGGGTCTGTTTGGATGTTGTGTTTACAGGTTGATGATGTGAATGAAGGAGGTCAAAAAACTCATCTTCGAGATCACTTAATAATTAAACAACCCCCATACACCATATAAGCTTCTAAACTGTTATTGTTACTCAAATATCAGAATTGCTTTCAATCATTTAAGAATCATGAAGTCACTTACTTACATCCTGTGCTGCTCGCTTCTTATTTCACTCTCGGGAATTTTCGTTGAATTATTTTTTACAGAAGGATTTCGTTCGATATAATTCTGAATGAGAGAGAAAAAAATAATTTCCGCTTTTTTCTCATTCAATTTAGCAGCTTCTATTGTTATTTGATTGTTTTCCTGCACTTTATCATTTTTTATTGCCATTATTTTAACATTATTACTGGTGCGGCAATTAGTTTTCATAATAATAATTATTGTGGCTAGGTTAAAATAAATTGCAGTTTATCCTCGCATTTAATATAGTCTGAAGAACTTGAAGGTATATTTTGGGATAAAATATATTTTCAGGTTCAATAATGGTAACCAATTATTGCTGGTAAAATAAATAATTGTACAATATTGTGGGAATGTTCTTAACAACAACTGGTGTACTCGAGCTTACCTATAAAAAATACCACATCGTAAAATCATTCGATTTTATTGATTTTAATGATGACGTTCGCATTTACGAATCATTTGATTTGAATTACTGTTTTCTATCAAATGGGTTAGAAATTCAACATTAAGAAGGAAATAGAAGAAAAAATCAGATGAATGTACTCGAAATGTTGTTTCAATATTTGAATATGTTTTGATTCTATTTTAAGTTCTATTTTGTTATGTAAATTTTGAAGAGTTTTATCGAAAGAGAGAAATTTAGAAATAATCAATGCTTATAGCTTAATACAAAAAGTCGAGTTTATAGACCTTTAATTTTCTATAAATCATAATTTAAATTCATTCAATTTTAATTTACACCTCAATTCATTAAATAAATCAAATTATTCTCAACAATCCATTTCAAAACACCTCCTTGTAAAATACTTCAAATCATCAACGAATTGCCTTAAAAAATAAATAAATTTATATTTTTCAAATAATTTCATAGCTCTCGGAATATCAAATTACGACTCCATTGAAATAAATTAATGATAAAGTTAAGAGATATGTAAACTAGTTTATTACTATACCTGCCATAGATAATCAGTTCAAAATTATTGATTACACATAATTATACCTGAAACCTTTCAATTGAGAGTAATTTTGATGAATATTTGCTATGGCATTCATTTATTTTCAACAATTTAATTATAATTATTATTATATTCATGCATTAACGTAATGATGTTGTTACCATATAGAATGTAATTAAAAAAATTTTATTTCAACAACTTTTTGTAATGCAAACTTTTTTTTCAATAATCCATGAAAAAAATTTCAACAAAGAGCTTTCATTTCACATTAAAAGCTCCATAAACTAAACTTTATAGCTCATTCTGTTATTGAATGTTTGCTGCTATACAAAGAACCTTTAATGTTATTGCATCATATTACAATATTGAGAAAAAAAGGCAAATAAAATTCATGAAATGCAATATTAAAAACGCTTTCGACAGGAGCGGGTTGAGGGGGTATGGACGAGTTAGAAATTGAAAATGAACTTCCTGAAATAAATTTTTGATCTTTTCTGTACTAAATTTGTATTTTTCTTAGTGACTTAAACTTAGATGCACTCTATTCCTACAAATATTTAGAAAACTACACCTCTGACTGAGCACATCTACATTTTCATGCTCATATACTTTAAAAATTTTTTCCATTCCTTTTGTATGAAACTTTTTTTTTCATTCTCCTTTGTTCATGCAAAATTTATTTATTTTTATTTTTTTATTTTTACCCCACCATGCACATTGTTTTTGTTTCTCTCCAACACACAATACATAATAAAAACAACTTTTGAGGATGAAAATAAGTAAAAAAATTTTTGTTTTTTGCATAAAACGAGTACAAAAATTGTTTTTGCTTGCTTTTTGTATATCGATTCCATCATTTAAATATGTTGGGTAAATATCGAAAAAAAAAATGTTTGCTGAAGGATTTTTTTTGACTTCCGTAGTCAGCTTATATGGCACATGTGAATATTTTCTTTCGTACTTTTCATCTATTTGTACTTTTTTTTGTGGAAAATTTCATGTTTGCTTGAAAATAAAGAATTGAAAAAATAAAAAGAAACAAAAAAAAAAAAAATCTGAAAATATTCAGTCATACATAATGGCAAAATATCCTTTCAGCATTTTACATATAAGCTGCTTTTGAATTCCATAAGCGTATTTGCAACATCGAGAGATTGTCTGTCTGGACAAAAAGAAGGTACGATGTAGCTTGAATTATGGAATGATAATGAAAGTTCTTGTTCGATGTTTTACTTTTAATGTGTAATCAAAGAAGAAATATTATAAGATTAAAAATTTGAAGTTAATTTACTTTTTAATAACATTCGATTCAAAAAAATAATTTTCAATGAATAAAGCTTTAAATTCTTAATTTTACTAGTTGATTTTTTGTGATAAACTCTAGTGATGGCAAAACAGAGAAAAAATGAATCTCGAAACCATTGAAAAAATTTAATTCCAATTTCATTAAAAAATATTACTAAAGCTAACTAAAATAGATCCATAAACTACTAAAGCTTCAAAAAAATTTCTCAATTTCTGCATTCTTTGCTTTTAATTCCATTTAAAAAGAATTCAATTATGATAACAATTGAATTGCGTTAATTGATTTTCCCATTCATCATTCGCACGTGAGCATTACAATGACAAACAAAACAGGAATTACGCGTCAAAATGCGCCTCGACTTTACAGTTCTTTATTGAAAATCATTCCACCATCCTAAGCTTCTATTTCATTACATCGATGTATTCACATGTAGCAAGAGCATACACACAACCATCAGCCAATATGCATATTTACATCTGTTGCTCCAATCTCGCATCGCTTGTTCGCTTTATTGAGTTTTCATGTCTCTTCACTGAATTGTGTACGTACAAATATATAACATTCATGCATGTATCTATGGATGGGGAAAAAAGTCTCCCTTTTTGTTGGGTTATAAATTTCTTTCTCTCAGCTTATTTTTTTATATTTTTATTTAGCATTGCTCAATATATTCGCATGAACATACGTTACGGTAGCAGAAGAGAAATAAATACGAGGACGAAGCGCCACAGAAAATCAAACATTTTATGTGTGCGAATCGAGAGGAAAAAAAATGTTTTTTTTCGAACGTGTAAATAAATCAATAACCAACTGGGTTTGTTAATGTTGATTGTAAACATTAATTAATGATCATGTAAATTACCCTTTTTGGCATTGGGTAATGTTTATTAATTTTGTTGAATCAATCGAGGTAAATTAAATTGAAAATTTTCGTAATTTTATTAAGTAAAATGTGTTTGTTAGGAGCATGCTGCTTCGGGGTGAAAATGTCTGGATCAATATTTTGTTATGAGATGTTGGAAGTTCAGATTTTTAAAGTATTTTACTTTTATTAATTTTTTGGGGGTTTGTTGATGAATTTCCTGTTTATGATCTTGTACTCTTCTCATCCTTATCCACGATATATATCTTTTTAGATCAGAATCATAGACAAAACAAACTTCTTAGAGTCAGTAAAAATTCAACAATTAAACAACAAAAGTAAAAAAAATTTCAACAATAATTCTTACTTAAACCTCAAAGATCAAATATCCAATCATACCTCTAAAATTTAAATTTTTATTCATGTTTCTAAAAATAGAGTTTAATTACATTACAAATAGTGCAATTCTCTTATTAATTTGGTCACGTATGCATACGTGATGTTTTTCTCACTAAGTAGTTTGGTAATATTCACTTCCAGTTATTATTATTATTTTCATTCTATGCTATATAATTATATGAAATTTTATGCATATTTATAGAAAAGCGAGAAAAGCTTAGAATCGATAGCATGATGTGCAAGGAATGGAAGGGATTTTAATGAGACACGTGGCGATGAGAGGAATGTGATTTATTACTTTATGAGAGATTTGGGGTTAGGAGATGTAATTTTAAAGGTTTGAGAGATTAAATTTGATTTTGTAAAATTTTTTAAAAATTTAAATAATTTTTTTTAAATCATTAAAAATTTTTATGACCATTTTTTGGTTAAATAATTTTCAAAAATGTAAAATGTTGAAAAAATCTATTTTTAGTTTTAATAATAGAAAACCAAAACCATACATGGTGGTTAAGTAAATATGTCTGTTGACTAGAAATGTCGACATATGTAATAAGACAATGCTCCTAACATGCGGTATGTACTTGATTAAGAATACCAAAAATAGACTCCATAAGTTTTCAATTACTCCATCGAGAGTATGTTGTAGAAACAAAATAAAAGAAAGGAAAGTTTTACAATTCTGGCACAATGTTCTGTGCGGTTTACCCATGGAAACATTTTAGATATTAATTATTTATCACTTATACAAAATTTGTTAACACATTGGAAGCTGTTCAAAAATTCAAATATAATTTTAACAATATGAACAGAACAATGATATAATTTTCAATTCACAAACTAAAATTGGATTCATTTCAAATTCATTATTCAGCATAAAGGAAAATTTATGTAAAATAAAATTTGTTAAAGCAAATAACAATAGAAATTTGCAATGAAAAGCCCAAAAAACTTTCTCTTCCCCTACTTGAAAAACAGAAAAAAAAAATCAAAAATTAAATTTTCAACAATAAACTTTTCCATATCCAACAATAAAGTTCATTGAAAAGCAAATAATAAAAGTTGCAACAACAACAACAAGTCGTCAATGTTTTCATTGGAAAATATGAGTGAGGGGAAGTTGAACATTCGACGTCCTGTGAATGGAAAACTGGAAATGTAAGGGGAATTTGCTGATATTTTGTCTACTTTATTATTCACATTCACATTGCGATATGTTTCCAGTTGCGTAAAGTTCATCGTTGGATGTAGTTTGGATAAAAGAGGACCGGATAAAATAAAATATTTTTTCAAGGCGGTAAAATAAGAATTTTTTTCCTGAGTGAATAAAAAAAAATAAAGTTTTTCAATTCGTATGAAGAAAAATTTCTGCTCGTACGTGAGCATATTAATAACACATCTTAGTGCTTAAATATTTCTAAGGATTCTCACAAGCAAAAGTTAGAGATGTGAATTATCTCTTAGTGACTCTCCCGTGAATACATGTTTGGATAAACAACACGGCATTGTTAAGAAAATAATCTTAGAAGAAATTTTTCATCATCATCTTCACAATCTTTTGTGTGTTGTGTAAGGCAAGAAATAGATGAGATTTCTGTCCATACACAAGAAGGATTTGAGAAGAAATAAAACAGAGATTAAATATTTTTTTTTTGTGTGTCGTTTTATTTTTGTTGAGAAAAAAAAAAATCCCACTAACAACATCAAATGGATACAATTATTTGTGTGAACAAATCAATAATTTAATTTTATTTAATAGAAAGGAAAAATAACGAGAGGAAAAAAGTGATTTGATACGTGCTTGATAGTGATTTATAAAATACACAGAAATGAGTGGAATGAAATGAGAAAAAAATTATTGTGTGAAAAATACAAAAAAGAAAATAATATTTTTATGGGAGTTGAAAAAAATCTCGTCGATTGTTAGGAGGAAAAGTTTGAGTAAGAATTAGAAATGTTGTGATAAAAATAGCGGGTTTTGTTAAAAAAAATATCCTAATCAAAACAAAATTGTACTGTTTCGAAGGGAAATATTTTGAGATTCGAACTCTTAAAAATTGTCAGTTATTCAAACTATCTGACTAATTTATAATTATTAAATGTGGAAAGAATCTGAGTTTAAAAGTATAACATTGCTTTAAACTCAATAAAAACTTTAAAAAAATTATCAAAATTTGTAATTCAAAAAATTTCACATTAATAATTTTTGAAAAAATTATTCAAAGTTTAAAAAAATAAATATTGCAAAAATCTAACTTAAAGTGTCAAAAACAGTTTTCAAAATCCAATTTAAAAACACAATCTAACTTAAACCGCCATAAAAACTATCATCTCACATACACCGTTTCCTACAGTGCATAATAAAAATATCAAATTATCTGATAGTTGAAGAACATACACATCACTAATATTCTACTAGTTCAAGAAAATTGCGCTAAAAAAGAGCAAAAAAGGAAGAAAAAACTCATAAAGCTCAATGATGATGATGACGCTTTATCATAATATAGAAAATGTGAATTCATAAAAACGGAGTCTGTGAAAAAGGGAAAAAGAAAAAAAAATGTCATAAAGAGGATTCAATCCAATTTTGTTACTTCGTCATAATCGTTTACTGATTGAATTTTATGTATGAAAATTTTTGAATGTGAAATAAAAAGGAAAAAAGGGAATGTGAATAAAAACTTAATCATTTAACACGTTGTGAAAGTGAAATTATATTAAAAAAGTGTAGAATCATTATTAAGATAAAAAATATCAAAAAACATAAAAAATCATTTTTTTTGGAAACATTGAAAAAAGGAATGAAATTTCATTCGAAGGTAATTTTCAGTAAAAAATTTACATTTTTATGTTAATGTCGTAACGAGGAGTAAGACAGAGAAGATTAAAACACAAATGTGTACTCATGTAGAGATGAATTAATTACTGTTTGGGGTTGCAAATGAGATTTTACAAGATTCCTTCTTCTTCCGCATTATCGCATTGAATTTCAAGCTTGTCTGGGATGGTTGAAGGGATTTTACACTTGAAATCATTTTTATTGAAATTTAAATATTTTTTTTTCTTCTTTTGTTGAAAATGAATTTTATTGTGCTATATTAAAGGTTTTTATGTCGCACAATTAATTTTGAATAAATTGGATGGTTTTATAGCTTAGGTTATTTTTTAAATGGGAAAATATTTTTTTAATAATTAGATTTGATCACCGCATGATATTGTATGGTTGATTAGTCTTAAAATATTTTGGAAAATCGTTGAATTTTTTTAAAATAAATTTTCTTAAAGTTTAAATCAAAATTTGATTAACAAAAATTTAACTGAAACAAATTTTCAAATTCAAATGCATTTTGAAACATTTTTCAGATGAAACTCAAAATATCCATTGCACAGCTATTTAGAACATAATCAAAGTAATATGAATAAATGTAAAATTTTTAATTGTTTTGTTTAACATTTTGAATAGATTTCGATACCTTTTATGTTTTTGCTTTATTGTGGAAATGTGAATGAATTATAATTGAGTTATGGTACCAGAAAAGCGAACATTTTGCCTGTTATGGATTAATGTATTTTTAGAATATAATAGAGCCAATGCTAACTTTCAACATGTTGATGGCTTCTGTTCTATAAAAATTCAATTGATAATCGAAACAATTCTTATTAATTTTTATCCTGACATGTTATGGAGAAAAATTAAAAAAACATATTTTAATTATTTTTGACATCAGTTCAATTATAAAAATAATAATGTTAAAAGATACAATTTTTTTTATGTTTTTGATAGTCATTGTTTGCATTCATAGAAATTCAATAGCTTTGAAAAGCTTGATCAATTAAAAGTTTAAATAAATGCCATTTTAACACCTCCAGTACCCTGTAAATTATGAACTTTTTCACATATTTTTAATTTATTATTGTCAGACACCCACTTTTACCTGCAATAAAAATATTAAAAATTTGCGGCAATGACCATTGTTTTTACAATTAATGTACTCGTCCATAGTCACATAACCTTTTCATATTCAATGTTTAACGTATTATTGTATTATTAATTTATTTAATTGACAATTAATTTATTACACATTTTAACGCTGATATGAACAATGCAATTAACGTAATTTACCAAATTTTGTATAAATCATTTATTTATCAACACCATTTTTTTTTCAATTAAACTCATTTTTGGAAAATGATATGAGGTAGGCTGAAATGGGCATGTAATGATGATGAATATTAATTAAGTTGATTGGATTGAGAAGTTAATAAAACAAATGAAGTTATTAGCTGAGGAAATTTCTTGATTTATTTAAAATTAATTAAAAATTAAAAAATCACAATTCATTCTAAAAGTCCAAATTTTTTTGAAAAAATTCACAAAGAAATTTACGACAATCATCCTTGATTAATCTCACAATTTTAAACACATTTTAAGCTTCTTGTCATTTTTAATGAAAAAAATATTTTCCAACCGACGCATTTTTTATTTACAGCTTAATTTTATTCAATCTTCTCGGCCAATTGATTATAAAATTTTCTCCATAAAATGACAGCAAAATTTCATTATTTTCTTATTTTGGCAGTAATTTTTTCTCAGTGAAGCAACTCAAGATTATTTTTTGCAAATAAAAATAAAGAAAAGAGAAAGAAAAAAATGATAAAATCTGTCATAAAAGAGGATTAAATTTAAAAAACTCTCATAAAGAATAAAGAATCTAGCATAAGTATTTAAGGAATTGGAGGCATTTTTTTGCATAGCTTTTGCGACTTACCCATCAATTGCCAATGAAATCTAATATAAATAATTGTAAGGCTTTGCTGTTTTTTTTGTGGAACCCTCAAACAAACATTTTCCCTAAAGCTATATAGAGCAAAAATGCCAATAATCCAAAAAATTCTTTCTAATACCAAACTTTTTTTCTCTCATTTAATTCCAAAAGTGATGCCATAAAATTTTTTATATATAAATACATAGAAAGAAGAGAAAAACCCATAAATCAAATTTATTCTGTGTTTAATTTTTTCTTATTCTTCTTTTTTCATAAATATTAAAAAGGCACAAAAAAAGTCGGTTCTTGTAGGAATGAAATAGAAAAAAAGGAAAAAGGATCAATTGCTTGAATCAATAAATAAAAATTTGCGATTTTTTTGCATATTCCATAGGTTTTTCCCCTCCTTCTTCTAATTCCCTTTTCTTTTCGCTGAGCATGCCTTTATGTTTTTTAAGTATACAATTTCTATCCTTTTTCTATGCTGCTCACTTTTTTCAATGTCAAGCGGAAAGGATTAAAATAAAAAGGAGGAAAAAAATGAAAACTTTTGTGTGTGATTTTGGAGGAATTTGTAAGGCATTTTGTCAATTTTATCAAAATATTGTATTGACATAAATTATAGTCTTTGAGTTGTGTGACTAATGTTGAGGGTTCAATTCCTAATGTGCAATCAAATGTTGTTTGTTACCGATTTCTATTGAATATTTTTGTTAAAGATTTTTTTTTATTTTGATAGTTTCAAATTTATGATATATTTAAATTTCTGAAATTCTATGAATTCTTTAAATTCTACAAATTTTTTTCAAACCAAAAATGCGTCATAATCTCCTAATTCATCTTCACGTCATCTTCACTTCACAATTCTTTTATTTCTCTTTTTTTTTGCTTCTTAAGAAGAAAAACCAAATAAAAAACACACAAAAAAGTGGAAAGAGAGCAAAAAAAAGGAAAGCGAGCGTGAGTTTTATTTGTATTAAGAATTATGCAAAACTTTAAGGGGATTTTCTTTTAACATAATTTGATTTTGATAAAAAAACCATTGTTTGCACAAATATTTAAAACAGACAGAACAGAAGAAAAAGCTGTCTGAGAAGAATTATTTTTAAGGTTTTTCTCTTTTTTTTTTGGCAAGCAATAAAAATTCATGAGAAAATGCTAACTTTTATTTTCGGTTTTTGGGTTTTGTTTTGGATATTGAGAAAAGTATCAGGGTTAGTTTATTGGTTGACTTTATAAACTTTAGACCTCCTCGACAGTTGTAATTTAGATTATTTTCTGTTGTTTGTTGCTGATTTTTTTTTTGCAACCCAATTCAACTCGATGAAAGGTTTCAATTGAAATTGATATTAGATTTAAACACGCAATATTTATGCTTTTTGAAATTGCTTTTTTGAACAAATTTATGAATCGATATTTTATTGGACTTGATTCCTAGTTGAGAAATCGATTTACTCAAAGTTAAATGAAATAATAATAAAACTTTCTCATCATGATTGGAAAACATCTCAAAACCTCACAAGTTTCTCACTTCTCATATCTTATCAGCTCTTATCGATTCAATAAACTAGATTTCTCCAGAAAATTCTCTATTTCTTGATATAAATTTAATTGCAGTTTCTTAAAAGTTTTCTCGTTTCCATAACATCAAGTTTTATAATCCTTGAGCTCTTGAGATGCTATACAATAGAGCTGTTGTTAGATATAGGAATTTCAAAAGTCGAATTCTTCATAGTTTGAAATTGGAAAATATTTTTCTAATTTTTATTGCTTCACTCAAAAGTTTTGCTTTCGAAAAGAGGATTGAAAATATGTTTTTGTGGAGGTATTTGTTTAATGTTTGAAAATAATAATTATCTAACATTTTAGATGACAAACGAAACCCTTTGATCTATTATTGAAGATTTTACTTAACTCTATTAAATTATGTAATTTTGGTTATGTGAATTTTAAAAAAATGTTGTTGAATATTTAATTTCAATATAACGCAATCAATTTTGTAATAATTCTGTAATTATTCATCTGAATACTGGGGGACCTCGATTTGAGTTGACTCGATTTGAGTTGTTTCGATTTGAGTAACTAGAGTGTCCCCATACAAAAACTCAAATTTTCTTTTTTTAACGGTCATTTTTCATACGTTTCGATTTGAGTAAATTCGATTTGAGTAGAAATTTTCCGGAGTCAAACAATTACTCAAATCGAGGACCCCCAGTACTTAATTAATCAATTTATTTGATTCAATTTCAAATTTTGAATATCATTCCTGCAATTTTGAAATTTCTTGAATTAAAATTATTTCTATATTTCATCTCAATTTTAATTACATCAGTTACTTCATATGAATATCATAATTAGAGTCAATGTTCAAATTAATTATGCAACATGTATGAACAAGAATAGCTTTAAAAACCTAATTATATTCTAAGGATTTTTCCTAACTTTATCTAAATTCATCTTCAAGACTCATCCACGAAAAATGTTGTATAATCCTTGTAAATTTAATTAACTTTACTTTTATGTCTTCAATTTCTAATTAACAAACTTCTAAAAACTCTAATGAATGTACGAAATACTTCAAAGTTTTCAATTAACGTTAAAAAAGTTTCCTTTTTCCCATCCATGTTCTTCATCTCAATGGATAATTATTCATCCTTTAAAAATCATTTTATCTACCCGAAAATTTATAAAAAAATATGCAAAAACTTTTTTCTTTAATTTTATTAAAAATTGCTAAAAGTTAAAAGTTAAACTGCAACCGAAGCTAATTTACAGTATTAAAATGTATGAGGTAGCATGTACATGTATATATCCCGAATAAAAATTACTTCTGAAACAGAATTTAAAATATTCAACAGCAGTATTAACGCTGGTAATTTAAACAATACACGATTTTTCACTTCTCTAATTTATACCAATTTTTCGTATCCTCATCATGAAAAACCATGCATTTTTATGACTCGTAATTCAATTCTTGTATTCTTTAGCTGGGAAGTGTTTCTGTTGTAGATCAGACGTGTTGTGATTATTTGTTCATTTTGTCTTATTTTGGTGTATTTTTGTAGAGTATAGATTCATGTTTCAATGGATTGAATTTTAAGAGTTGTTTTTAGGTTGGGACGGAATTTGAAAAATTTTAAATTTTAAAAAATTTCAAAGTTAAAGAAATTTCAAAATTAAAGAAATTTCAAAATTGAAAAAATTTAATATTTAAAAAAAATTAAAATTTAATATTTAAAAAAAATTAAAATTTTTAATTTTTACAAAATCTGAACGCCTTAAAATCATCAAAAAATGCACTTCTAATGTCAAACACCATAAAAATCCTCAACTTATCATACTTTTTTGTGTGTGCATGTACGCTGAATGTATAAACTTTCTCATTAAAATTAATATTTCAACATTATTTTTAGAGTTAAAATTGCTCAAAATTTTGTTTCAATGGAACACGAAAAAAAAAGAATCGCAAACTTTTTTGCCCATATTCACCTTCTTTTTCATACGAATTATACTCATTAAATTCTCACCATATAAATGTATGTATATCTCATATAATCCATACCCCATCCATTTTTATGGAAATGGAAATTTTTCACTGCGGAAATATTTTTTGAGTCATACATATTATAATACAAAAATAAAAGTGGGGAAGAATAGAATGAGAATGTAATGTAGTTTTGTCAACAGTTTGTCAGTGAAGTGTTTGACAATTTTAATATTTATGTAGTCAGACAATAATGCAAAGTTAGATGGTAAAAAAAAGTTTTTTTCAAGCGAGTTTTGTGACAAGCATGACTGTTGTAAATTAAAACTATCATTAGTAACACTTTACATTTTATGAATAGCTTTTAAAAGCTTACGGAGGGAAATTTTTTGTATGTTGTATGTATGCAAAGCGATTTTTGTGATTAATTTTTCATGCTATTGTGGAAGGAGATAATGGATGATGGAAGTGACAGAATGTGTTTAATTTGAATTGCTTATTTTGATGAAATTTAAAATGTTTTTTGAAGCAGTTTTTAAAGTTTAAAGAATTAAAAAATTTTTGAAAAACTATAAAAAATACATACATGCAGAATTTTCAAAAAACCCATTTTAATGCACTTTTTCTCTAAAACAAAGCAAACATTCAGCATTCAGACAATCCCCCACTGAATTTTCACTTTATACTTCCGTCCCACCATACGTAAGTTTCTAAAAAAAGAACTTATGTGGTGAGATAAGCGTACACAAGCTTTACAGAAAAAAATATGGACCGTTCATGAAAAATAATTTTTCATATTTTTATGAACTTTTGCTTTATTAATTTTTAGTCTCACGCTCACTTACTGTTCCAACAACACAACTAAACATACAGCACAATAATATTGTTTTTTTTTTTTACAGAATAAATGTGAATTATGCTTAAATGTATAAACATGCGAGCATATGAGGAGGAAAAATTCATACCTGAGCGGATTGGGAAGGTTGTGTTGTTTTTTTACAATGGCTTGGTGGGAAGTGGAATAAAGAAATATTCACATGTGCATCAAAAATTATGCATGACATTTTCATAATCTCTGGCTCATGTTATCAGATTAAATATTCTTTATATGCACATATTTACGTATGAACGTTGTTTTTGTTGTTGTTACCTTCCTTACACGGTTTACATACTTCAATGATTTTTTACTCACATCCCATCAAAAAAAAAAAAAAAAATATCTTCTTCGCACTTTTATGAACGCAATCTGCTGATGTTGTTACTTTAAGAGATTTTTTTTGTTTTTTTATTCAAATATGTGAAATGAAAATACGAAGAAAGAAATTTCACGCTGAGACGATGGAAGTAAAATTAATATCAGAAGCCTTCATCATTGCTTGAAGGGATGGAAAAAAATGAGAATGAGAATGAACGGAATTTACCGCATTTTTTTAAAGTAGCGATGTTAACAAGTGTGGAAAAATTTCAAGTCAATGTAGGCTGAGATTTGTTTTGATTTTTTTCGTTATTTTAATGTGGAATATGGGGGAAGCTTTTTTGGAGGATTAAGATTAATTAGCGATGCAAATGAGAATTTTGATGCTTTTTTTTGGTAGAATTTAGGGAAGTTAGGGTTATTTTTTAAGACGCTGCTGGTTGGAATTTTTTTTGATATTAAGAAGTATTTTATCGTAAGGTCGAAACTTAGTTGAATTTATCAAAATCAGATAAATGGATATATGGATTGATTAACAAAAAGTTTGAACAAAATTTTGTAAATTAACTTGATTTTCGTAACTATGAGCTTAAGAATGAATTTACAAATTCTAGAAATGAGAAAAGCGCCTACATACAAAAACAAAAATGGTTCAAAGATAATTTTATTAAAGAGACGCACAACATGTATGAGTATTAAAAAAAAGAAAGTAAAGGAGGTAAAAGTACACGATGAAATGAAGTGACGAAGTGAAAAATTATCATTGATAAAAAAGAATGGAATGCAAAAAACAACAACTTTGAGCGTTCATTCATTCCACTCGACATATCTACTCGATAGAATTGTTTTTATGCCTTTTTGAGTTCTTTCGTATTTGATTTTTTTCCTTGTTCAAGGGATGGAAAGAAAAGATTTTTATTGTGAAAATTTCGAGTGATTTAATATCTTTGTGTCAATAAATTTGTCTGATATTTCTTGTTTGTCACAGACAATTTTATTTCGCTTTTCTCTTTTATTAGCAAAGATTCGATTTATTTGAGATCTTTTATTGTTTTTCTTTTCTATGATTTATGAAGTTTCTAGACATATCATGTGAAGATGAGCAATAAACGCGAAATATTCTTAATGGAATCAGCGATGAAGATCTCGTTTTTATTGCAATCCTGAATCAAACATTCCGAAATCATATTTGCAATAGATTTTTATCTTAACAGAATTTAATCCGTAAAAGTTAATTATGATCAAAACGAAATATGATAAGTGTACAATATAAATGGAAGAAAGAGCTTTGAAAATTCGGGAATTTAAAATTTTTATTCTCAAATAAAAGTCGGATTCATGTAGAGGGAAATAAAATTGAGAGGAAGAAAAAAAATTGATTGAATTGTCAGAAAATAAAACTTTTTCTTTATTGCTCGAATAGCTGCAAATAAAATTCAAACGAATTGATTTTTTTTATCATTCTTGATTAAATGATGTTTTCCGTAAAGTTCATGTCTGATTTCAAAAGAGAAAAACGAATTTTTTGAGAGAAAAGTATTTTTGCACAGAATGAGGAAACTAGTCGAATATTGAAATTAAAAAGAGAGAAAATAGTTTTACAAATCTCAAATACCAAATTTTTCTCATCATCGACTCCAAAAAAGAAACTTTTCTCAAAGCTCATCTAAAATAACACAAAAAAAACTGAATAAATTAATTAACAAAAATCAATTTTTACGATCATTTATAATCCTAAAATTTTCTCAAGCATCATCACATCAAGTATCGTTAGAAAATAATCAAAATAATATGAATATTAATTCCGACAATGTTGATCATTAGAAATACCAATTATTTTTACATTTACAAAATTAAATTTCCATTTATAAAACTTTCCCCATCCAAAAAGTTCGATTCCCAACCAAAAAAAATGTAAAAAAAAGTTTTCCATCTCTTGAATAAACATTTTCGACTATATGATAATATTATTATCTTCCACATTTCTCCTTTCACTTCCTGTTCTTCAAGAGAGTAAAAAAAAATAATTTTCACATTACTGAACATGTTCATATATATATTTTGCTATATTGATATGACGATAGCGGTACATTTCTCGTTCACAATCTCTATCGAGTAGAAAAAGTTTTTCTTTTCCTTGTTTTGCTAGTTGAATGTAAAATACTGGCACGTTTTCTGCTGAAAATCTCACATTCGTTGTGTATATTTTTTTTGGCTCATGGCTAAAGAATTCTTTTCTTTTTTCATAAATGAAAAGAAAAAAAAAAATTGGTTCTTTATGAACGAAGAATTTTTACAGCACATTGAAGACGGATGTGTGAAATTGTGTTGCTATAAGTTTAGCTTCATGAAAATGAAATTTAGTTCCAATCATAAATTTTCAAAGAAAAAAATAAAGCTCTTTCAATTTGTTATGCATCATGAAAAACCTGATTGCCAAATTTATGCGCTCTATTCAACCAGACATAGTGGCTCTATCACTTGCAGCTATTCACACTGATGAGTTCACATGGAAGCCCAACTTTTTTTTTGCTGCTGCTCGTTTTTCATTTTACCTACTCTTTGCGTGTCTTAAATGTTGCACAATATTTGTGTTGCTGTTGCTATATCTCATTTTTAACAAGAAAAACAAAAGTTCCTTCCGGAGGGCTTAAAACTGAATTGCTGCTGATGATAAAAAAAAATGTTGAATAGAAATAAAAATGCTTAGCATTTTTTAAATGAGATAAAAGGGAGGAGGAACTAATGAAAATATTTAAAACTGTTATTTTAGCTCTTGATATGAAAGTTGATAGAGTGCCAAAAAGCTAAGCCAAATGTCGATCAGTTCAGCTGCTTAATAAACATGGAAGAAGACTTTTTTCGTCTTCTTTTGAGAATAAATTTAAAGTTTTTGACGAAATTTACATAATTCAATCAATGAAATTGTGTTTGTGGGAAAATAATAGCGTTGATCTTGAAGCGAAGTGTCTAGTTGCTGCTTTTCTATGAAAATTTATATTTTTATAAAATTTAGTTGAATAAGTCGACTGACGTAAGCTTTTAACCTAGATTTTAAGCTGAAAATGGATTTTTGTTGATAGAGGTTTTTTGTGGGAATTTGAACTGATTTACTTATCAGATTTGATAGGATTAGAGAACCTAAGATAGCATTTTTGTTGTTCTGTACCTCGTTTGAAGCTTTCTTCGTTCTGTTCCTAAGGCAAGTGCAACAATATCTTAAATTTTCCATTATTTCCATAACTTTAATCAATAATCTTCTTAAATTAAGTTTCCGTCTAGTATTTCGTGTCCTCAAGCAATTCTTTAAAGTAAATATAGCAAAAATTTTCCCATCCTTCTATCCACAACATCAAAAGCAGACAAACCAAATCAACTATTTTCGTCTAGCTTTTCAGCATTTTTTCCCACAATTTCTCATTCATGCAAAATATAAATTTCCATATGAGCTCAGCAAATTTTTTTTTTCATCAAATTTCAAGTCAAAACATTTTATTCTATTGACATTCCTACAGCTATAAACACGAAATATATCAATCTTCCGCAAGCAAAAATATCAACAAACAAACAAAACAGAAATTGTGAAACATTTGCAGTTTATTAGTCAGCATGTCTTGTTCTTGTTAACATTTTCTTTCCTTTTACATCCCCGTCTTTTACCACAATTCTATTACAAAGAGATTTAAAATAAGCTTGATGTTGATACCACTGATATTCTTTTTCTTCTCTCCTTTAGTGTAATCACTAGGGGCGAAGATGGAATAAGAAAGAATTTTTTAAATAAAATTTTTCTTTGAAATTCTTCTTCCGTTTTCTTTTTTTTTTTTGCAATATCATAGCTGCGCTATTCATCTGTATTTCAAGTTTTCGAATTTTTTTTTATGCATGAATGGAAAGAGCAGGAAAAAAAATAATTTCGATATGCGAGAAATAGATAAAAATTTTAATGAACTGTTTGAAGTAAGGAATTGAACTGAGGTGTGATTTTTGAGAGCTTTGAGGATACTTGGGCTAATTTTAATAACCATGTGATCTAATTTGAAGAATTTTATCTCGAAGACTTTTACAAGTTTTCTGAATTGTGGTTCATCCTATGCTTTAGCTGTTTTACAGCAAAATACGTACAAAGCATACGTCAATAGCTCTTAGTGTACGAAAACCCATTCATTACTTCCCTTACATCAACTTAATTAAATTACAAACACTTTATCAAGTAATTCCAAGTGCAATTCAAAGCAATTGCCCAAGAACCACTCTAATTAATTAAATTAAGTAGGTGCAGCACTAAGATAATTTCATACAAATAAAGATTGTCCCTTAAAAATTACAGATAAGTCAAAACTGCAACCCCAATCCCAAAGAACATTTAAAGTCTAATCTTTAAGACTTTGTTTGTTTTTTTGACAATCAGTCAAGTCGTATGTCAAGTTCTTTCCTCATTTTATGGAAAACCATTCAAAGAACAAGAAGTAAATAAAGTTCAGAAGGTTGATATAACTCAAAAAACAACGAAAAAAGGAACCAGTGTAGAAAGGAAAAAGTTTTTATCAAGAAAACGAAATGAAAAGCAGACGAAATGAAAATGAGGAAAAAAGTAATGCTGATAAGGAACGGGAGCTTGATATGAATGTAATATTGACGAAAAAGAAGAAGAAAAGTATGTCAAACTTTCCTTTATATAAACGCACACATTTATTCCGGCATTAGATGGATGGATGAAAGAAAAGAAGGAAAAAAAATAATAAAAGAGAGAGAAAAAATATTTTAGTGAGGAAATTAAGAGTCAGTACATTAAGCATTAAGAATGTTATTCATTAATGAAGTCAACTGTGAAAAGTTAAAGATGAAGAAACTTCCGTCTTGTCACGATGAAATGATGAAAAATTCTCTTTTCATTTTTATTTGACTTGCTTCTCGAGTAATTTCTATTGTAATTTTTAATGATGAAAATTTCAACAGTTGTTGAAAGTTCCATTGCTAATTGCTGAGCTTAAAACATTGAATTAATCGATGATGTGAAAAATTTTTGTTTAATTCTGAGAGATTTTAGGAAAGTTTTAATTAGATTTTACAAGTTTGAATTGTTTCGAAAGTAGTTAATGAAGCAAATGTTTGCGATGCAAACGGATTGAATGACTTTTCAGATATTTTTTAGGAAGATCTTTATGAGTTTTATTGAACAAATTTTACTTGTTCTTCATACTTAACTTGTGAAACTTGAATGAGTTTTGAAGTTTGTTGGAAAGAATAAAATTATTTTTTTGGATTTTTCACACCTTTGAGAACTTAATCTACGACTTTTGTTAATGTTGCACCTTTATTGGATTTCTTTATTGAAAAGAATTTGACCTTCTAAATTTGACTGTTCCACATGCAATTTAACCTCCAACTCTGCCATAAAATGAACCAAAATTCTTCTCCAACCATTCAACTATAGCTCAATAATCTTAATCTAAAATATAACGAAAATGTATCACATATTGCAGTTCGGTGAAATAGAAAATTACTCTTATTTCGCTACTAATCGACTTGTGGCAAGAAAATCTTGTAGAAATCCAATATTATCATGTTAAAAGATAAAAATGGAGCTAGTTAAAATTTAGAGATGTACAAAATGTCTGATAGATCTAATATTGACATCTCCAGAGTGCATCTATTCTTAAAAATTTTAAAATTAATATTTTAAAGTTTTATTTTCATTTCTGGTAAAAATCATAATCTGCTTAATTCTGTGACCAAAATAATTTTAATTTCATTAACAAATCTCAACCAAAATATGTAAAACCTCCACAAATTCATAAAATTCCCAAACAATAATCCTCAAAAACCACTTTCAAGAGTACTTCACAAAGTATGAAAAAAATGTCAAATATGTCACAGCAAATCAATTTGAATAAAACTGCTTCGCTGATTTCAAGCACGTGTAGCAATAACATGCCAATCGTAATATTGAAAATTTTTGAGGTATATATAGAGATATATATTTTTGATGAATGCCATCATCGATTGAAACGCTTGCGGTTATCATTCAATTTGATCACAGTTGTATATAATGTCTAACAAAGCATATCATGGTGAACCTCAAAATGTGTCACACGATATACATTTAAGGAGAAAAATTTTATTAAAACTGAGAAAAATTCAATTTGTATCCTTGGAGAAAATAATTTAATGAATTTCATTCAACATTTTCGCATGGTACAAACCGCAATTTTTTTTCTACCATAATAAAGGAAATTGTTGAGAATTTACTGAGCTTACTGGTAATCTAAAAATAGCATTAAAAGATTTTACTAGCGATCTTCAGTCAGTTTCATGAGACTTTATTTTTACCAAAAAATATAATTAATGAAGAGGATTGCCATACATGACTGACTGATATGTAATGAGGGGTAATTATGGGAAGTTTTTGAACAATTTGTTTAAAAATCTAAGTTCAAATCTCAACATCAATTTATGAAATGTAATCTGTGTTGTCAAGCTTTATGCAGACAAGAATTGGTTCTTTTTGAAAATCAGTCATTTTCAGTAATTTTTTTTATAACTTAACTTAATTTAAAAAATTAAAATTCTAATTTTATTCTAATTTTTTCGAATCCTATCAAAATCTAACATCTCATTCCCCACTAAAATTGTTCACAAAATGGCAAAGATGCTGACATTTCCCTAAATTCACCTATCCCATCTTAGACACAAAAAAAAAATTCCTGTTTAATTAATAGCTGGGATTAAGAAATTTAAACACAAAACATTTCTCTTGACTTAAATGAAAATCTACGTCAATTTACCTCCATTTCCACTGTTTAAATAAAATCACAAAAAATGTAAACAAAAAAGAATCCACGATCGTGTCTCGCTAATGACATTGTTGGATTGTGTTCTTTACTCGCAAAAAATTTACAAAAAATAAGGCAAATTAAATTAAATGCCAATTAAGCCTATGCTAAATGTTTCTCATGTTGAGAGTTGAGGATGGTAATCAGCGTGGTGGGAGGCGAGATACACAAGATGTAACGAATCTGCGAATTTCATGAAAGGAAATCAATAAAAATTCAATTTACATGCAAATCAAATATTTACTGAGTCAACAACAGCAGCAACAACAGCCAGTACACTCAATAACTGAATGGAGAGAAAATCATAAATAAAAATAATTTTTTTATTTCCATTTTCGAAAAAAACAGGAGAAGAAGCAAAATTTGACAAAAATACGAAAGTTTTTATTTCATGTCATGAACATTTTAGTAAAAAAATAGACGAGAGAAAAAAGCTTTTGTGAGATTATATAGGCAATTCCCATAACATTTAAAAAAATATTTTTTCCTTCTTCTTGATTCACTTGAATACTTTTTTTGTGTTCTTCTGAATGGATTTTGTGAGATTTAGGTGAAACTGACCCTTTTTTGTGGCTATTTTTGTGTGAGAAGATTTTTTTAGGAGGGAATTAAGAACTATTTGTGAGCTAAATGGTTACTGGTTAAGTGAGATTATTGATTATTTTTAGGGATAATTTAGATCGATTGTTTGGTGCTGTAGTTGATTTATTTAAGGTTTTGTAAAAATCTACAAGATTTCCACAAGTTCGAAACTCAAACATTTAATTTGTTGCATTTTAAGCAATTTGGATCAGCAATTTAACAATAAGTATCAAAATAATGTTTAAGTCCATTAAAACTTGATCATTTAGAATCAAATGCTTGAAGCTAGACAAATTCATTAGAATCCCTATGATGTCAAATAAAAACTAGATGCTGTAAATTTTTAAAACCTGAAAAAAATCCTTTTGGTTTATAAATTTGCTAAATTAAAAGCCATTCAAAAGTTTAAGAAATTTCATAGGTCAATGAACTTCAAAACAAGCAAAATATGGCAAAATATTAAATTCACACCTACAAAATAACATTCCGATCTGAAAATACTAACCCAAAAAATTCCTCACGCGTGCCTGTCAGTCCTTAACCCATTTTTTAAAAAGACACTTGAAACTTTAAATTTTTTGTTATTTTGTTTTTTTCCAGTTTTTCCTCCTTTCCTAATGCAGGTTCTCTATTAATTTGACGAGGATAGAAATGAGACAAAATAAAAAATAAATTTAAATATTTTTTTTCCTTCCTCTTCCATCGAAGTGTCAGTTCGCAAAAAAAAAGTTTCTCTCTCACTAATTTCCTGTCCTTTATTTTTTACATATAAAAGAAGGAAAAAGAAAAAAATTTCCATCTCAATTCATTTCCTTCTTTCTTCTGTCCTGCACGTGGATACATTTTTTCAGTGAGATTACCCGTATGGATGAATAAGTGGACGAACGAAACACTTTCAAGCCTGTTTTCTGTTTCTGCAACGATGATAAGAATGACATTCGTCCGACACGACAACAAGAAGGACTAGTAATGAAGCGGATCACGCTTCATGTGCATATTCACACCGTTCCAAAACTCTATGTCAGGTCAGCAAAGCTTCGCTTTGCATAAGATTGAAGATTAAGACTCTATCGGGTCAGCAAAGCTTCGCTTTGCATAAGATAGAAAATTAAGTCTCAATCGGGTCAGCAAAGCTTCGCTTTGCATAAGATTGCAGATTAAGGCTCGATCGGGTCAGCAAAGCTTCGCTTTGCATAAGATTGCAGATTAAGGCTCGATCGGATCAGCAAAGCTTCGCTTTGCATAAGATTGAAGATTAAGGCTCGATCGGGTCAGCAAAGCTTTGCTTTGCATAAGATTGCAGATTAAGGCTCGATCGGGTCAGCAAAGCTTCGCTTTGCATAAGATTGCAGATTAAGGCTCGATCGGGTCAGCAAAGCTTCGCTTTGCATAAGATTGCAGATTAAGGCTCGATCGGATCAGCAAAGCTTCGCTTTGCATAAGATTGCAGATTAAGGCTCGATCGGGTCAGCAAAGCTTCGCTTTGCATAAGATTGCAGATTAAGGCTCGATCGGATCAGCAAAGCTTCGCTTTGCATAAGATTGCAGATTAAGGCTCGATCGGATCAGCAAAGCTTCGCTTTGCATAAGATTGCAGATTAAGGCTCGATCGGGTCAGCAAAGCTTCGCTTTGCATAAGATTGCAGATTAAGGCTCGATCGGGTCAGCAAAGCTTTGCTTTGCATAAGATTGCAGATTAAGTCTCGATCGGGTCAGCAAATCTTAGCTTTGCAGAAGATTTAAGTTTAAGTCTCGATTGGCCAGCAAAGCTTCGCTTTGCATAAGATTGCAGATTAAGGCTCGATTCGGGTCAGCAAAGCTTCGCTTTGCATAAGATTGCAGATTAAGGCTCGATCGGGTCAGCAAAGCTTCGCTTTGCATAAGATTGAAGACTAAGTCTCGATCGGGTAAACATAAATAAGATTGAAAATTAAGGTTACTAAAAAAATCGAGAATTTTTACATTTGGACTCAATTTTCAAGCACTAATTGATGTTTTTGGACATGACAACGTATGTACGACTTTTAGGTCTAACTATAAGCTACAATAATCACAAGTTTTTAGAATTTTTAATTCTGAGTTGTAGGGACAGGAGGCCGAAATGTCCAAAAAATGCCGAGTTTTTGAACTTTTTCGTCTTTTTGACCAACTAAAATTGGATTAAAAATATTTTTGGTATTTTTTCCATAAAAGTTCTCGCATTAATTGATTAAAAACAGAAAAGTTTACAAAATCCATCCACACAGTGAACCACACGAATTTCTCCAAAATTTAGGTTTGTGGGAGGTGTACTGGTGGCTAAAAATTTTTTTTTGCATTTTTTCTCAACAAAACTTCATTTTTTATTGATTTTGATCATAAAAGTTCAATTAACAATTTGTGTGAAATTTTTTAACGGTATTTTGCAATAATCGGCTAAAATATGCTTAAAAAACACACTATTTCGTTAATTTCTCAGATCCATCTACATAAATCGGCACCAACGTGTGAGGTGCACATTTGAGTGATAATGCGCACATTTTGAGACATTTTTGACATAAAATGGTTTTTTCGTATTTGAGTTCTGCGAGGAACAAACTTGCTTGTAAGCATACACCACCACTATTTGGGGTCGTGTCCGGAGGCATCAAAACCTTTTTCATTGCGGTTTTTTGTATTTTGTAGATAATTTTGAGGCCGAACTTTTCACACCGAACTGTTTATGAAAATTTTGAGTTTTGGCGCCAAAAAACTAAAAAAACGATTTTTCAAGTGTATCGAAATCAATATATTCACAACGTGAAACGGTGTGAATATGAAAAGCAGCAATGCGGAAGGCTGTAAAAAAATTAAATGAGAAGAATGAAAGTGAAAAAAAGAGAGAAAGTGCTGCCTTTTTATTTTATTTTCAGCAATGGAAGTGAATCCTTTTTCACTTAAATTATCATACATCTCTCTTTTTCTATGGATGAGTATGAAAAGGGTTTTTAAGGATGAAAAAACAGACAAAAAATGTAGACAGTGTGTTTGAAAAAGGGATGAAAAGCGTGAACATGAAGGAGGGAAAAAAATTGACAAACGAGTTAATTTAATGCAGAAATGAGGATTAATAAGAAGACAATTCACATTCACTGATTTTTTTCTGTTTCTTCAGGCACAACTTTTTATTTTCTTCTACTTCATTTTTGTAAAATTTTTCTCATCAGAAGAATTTTCTATATCATTGCCTAAAAGCATGATTATAAATGTTGATGATATTCGAATAATATTTGGTATTAAGAAGGAAAGAAATCAAAGAATTTTTTTTCTTATATTCAAAATTTTCGGATTAAAAGCTGTTCTGCCTTTTAACAGGAAATCTGCATACATTTTTGAGTTCAATATATGAACGTGGAATTATTTTTTTGCATGTTAAAGGCACTAAGAGGAAAAATTTTTGAACTTTTTTGATTGAAATATGGAGTTGAATTTCTAGGCGGTTTTAAGGAATATAGTTTTAGAATAATTTAAGAAAAATTTAAGAAATTTTACGTAAATTATCTTGAGAATGTCCGAAAAATTCTCAATCAGTATAAAAATTTTTCATTCCAAAAAAAGAATATTTTTGTTGAGTGTATGCTAAAAAAATTCGAGAACGTAAATCAGAATTAAATAAATAAGAACCGAGAACATATCTGAAATCGATCTTCCTCCATAACTCAAAGAAAATACCTTCCTTACAAAAAATTATTTTTATTCATATTTTACACTTGATTGAACTCACATAGGCAGCGTGAACATCAAAAGCAGAAAATTGAGTACCAGGATGTAGATTCTGATTAGATTTATGAGATATAAAGGCATGAAAATTTACAACCTGCTAAAGAAGCCGCCTTTTTAATCTGTACACATTAGATTAGATCTACTTACCGTAACAAAAAAGTTAATTTTCTATTCAGCTCCACACACATTTTTCTGTTTGTTATTTTTAAATAAACAATGAAGAAGGAGGAAAAGTCGTTCGTGTGTGCCACTTTTTTTTCATCCTGTGAACACATCTCGATAAGGCTGAACCTGAAGATAACGTATATTGGATGTTATTTTCTTCTCGACTAGTTCTACCATTCATAGACTTTCGACTTTATTTTATTTGTTGTACTTAATATTATGCATTTGATAGTTTGGTTTTGGTTTAGTGGAATTGAATTGAGAAATTTTAAGGTTAAGTATATTTAGGATGAACAAATTTGATAGGTTTTGATAAGGGTTTGATATTTAAGACTTTTTTTTATGAATTAGGTACTTTCAAAATTTAAACAAATGGTTTGAATATATTGCAAGTTTTGAATATTTGAAAATTGAGGTTGTGTGATAGTAGTTCGAAATATTTTGATTATGACATGATAAAATGACTCAAAACTAAATTTTTACATTTACTTTGTGAAATTTTGTTTAGAAAAGGCTGTTGCAAACATTTTTAATACCTTTTCACTTTTTTTTTAAAGTATCAATACTTTTCTGATATATTTCAATATAGGTAAAAAAGTAGCCTATTCAGCAAATCAAACGAATCCTAAACTAACTCAATTAGACATATTACTACCTTTTTTCAAGAGAAATGAAAAAGATCCTTTTAAAGTCATACTTAAAAGCTACACAAATAAAGAATTTCAAAATATCATTAATTTTTCTTCCTTTTCACATTCTTTTGTCCTTGTCCATCTTGTCCATTTAACAAAGTCTGTGACTTGACCTTCTTCGAAATAAAATAGAAAAAATTTCCTTTTTTGAATAAATATGAATTTTCAAGCATTGTGAGAATTTTATTTTATTGATTTTTTTATGACTCCGAAGATGATTGCTAAATGTGTGTTGGTATTTATTCCCAGTAACTTGAAACTGTCAATATTAAATGCTATTTTTTTATTCCCACTCTTAACATGAGAAGTGAATTGGAAAGTAAACGAATAAGAAATAACTAATGGAACTTTTTGAATGAAAAAAAAAACTTTTTATTTTCTTGTTGTTCCTTCTTCCTTTCATTTCCCATCCACTTAAGATGAGCTTTTCGGGGAGAGAGTGAGAGAAAAAATAACTGAAGTTGTATAATTTTACGTGATTGAAAAGTTTTGATTTTTTTTTGTTGAGAATGTGATTCTTTTTATTCTCATAGAAGAAATAAAAGTTTTGTGAATTTAAGGCAAAATGAACTTTTTTTTATGCTTCCTTAAAAGTCTGAATTTTTTTTAAATATTATCTGAAATGGATGAGAGAGTTTGCAAAATGTTTTCATGCATAAATCAGATGAATACTAGATACATTTGTGGCTTGGTTTGAGGATTTGGATAATGGATTTTTATTAATGTCATGCATTAGTTGAAGAATGTGTGAGGCGTATTTAGGAATGCATTGAACTCAAAAGGGGATTTGCATTTTTCGGAATCAGCATTTTTTGAAGAAATTTTAATTTTATAATTACAAAATGCCATACTCAAAAATGGCAAGGAATTAAGTTTTTTAATTGCTGAAATTTTTAATTGCTTTTACAGAAAAAATTAATATAATAAGTTAAATTTGAAATAAACCGAATTCAGCAACAATTAATGTATTCTCACATCTAAAATATAATCCAATTTTGATCGTATTTCCATCCTTTTCTGTCCCTAACAATCAACCAAGAATGAAAAATGAACAAATACGAGAAATCTTGAATAATATTTTATCAGAAAAAAATATAAATTAAAAATTAAAAATGCAAATCAAAAAATTGAATCATTTTTTTTTATGCACAGAACTAATTCAAGCTTTTAATTTTGCAAACAATTCAGTCTTTTCCATCATAATTGACAACTTTCATCTTGCATCAACTAGTTTCAATTATTAAAATTCAAGACATGCAATTTCAATTAAGCAAATTGAATTCCATTCATGCTCGAATAAATTCGAGATAAGAATGAGAAAAAAAAAACTTTCTGCATTGTGTCTCATTTATTGCAGAACTTCTTTATTGTATTTACTTGCTTTTATTGAAAGAAAAATTCTTACATGCAATTCCCTCAACTGTAAGTCAATTCACAATTGTCATGAATTTTTGGTTTCACATTTTAGTCTGTCAATATTAAATAATTTACTTTAGTTCTATTCTTACTCTTTTTTTTTGTGAGTGATTGTGTGTCTATTGATGTTAAAGAAGATGAAAATTATCGTTATTCACAAGACACACCAGCAGTAACAGCAGCAGTAGTAAAAAAAGTATAAAAGAGAAGGAAAACTTTTTCGTAAAAAAAACTTAGTTGGTAAACGTACAGTAATAGAAATTGAGGAAATGTTGACTGCTGTCCATGTGGCGCATTTTATTTTCGTTGTGTAATTTAGGTCATGAATGAAACATTGACGAAAAATTTTCGATAATTTTCTCAGCTGGGGTTGCTAGCCATGGGTGGTGTCATTAACGATGATTTTTTGTCATTAGTGAAGCACTTGACGTAAATCAGGATGAGTTTTTTTTTGGTATGTAAAACTTTGGCAATCAATGCATATGAATAAAGTTTAGATGTGGGTGGTGACTGGTGAATTCTGAGCTGTATATCATGGATTTGGGAGGGATATGATTGTTATATAAGAATCATGATTTTCGGATTAGTTTTATGTGACGAACTGTTATAGAAGATCCTAATAACTCATTTAACTAAGTCCAAAAATCACGACAAACTGCTATCAACCTTAAAAACTCCTTAAATACCTTCCAAAAAAAATTGCACAAAAAAAATGAAATAAGAAAAACTTTTCATTTGCTCTTTCTGTTTCGCTTAACTTCATTTTATCCACTGCTGTTCTACTTCTTATTCCACACTTCTGTTCCTAATTTGAAATGATAATAAATCCTTGAATCGAAATTATGGGGGAAATGGAGATGGAAGCAGAAGAAACTTTTATTTTTTTATCGTCCTTGTGATGGTTAAAAAGATTTTTTTATGGACCCGTCGTTGATGCTAGTTATGGTAAAGTGAAATTTGTTGCCAGTAGTTTTTATTTTGGAATGAAGCAGAAGAAAAAAAAGCTTTGGTAGAAGATAAAGTTTCTGCTGGTGTAAAATTTCTGTAAAAATGATTTAATTTCTGGCACATCATGCTTGATGGTGCTTAATTTTAAATTATGATGATGATTTAATGAGTATTAATGGATTTTAAAGAGTTTGTTTTTGAATAGTTTGTGGATGCATTTGAATGAAAAATTAGGGAAAAATTTGTTTAAGAAAATTGACAAATCAAAAATGATTCATTCTTAGACGTTGAAATTCGAACAAAATTTCTAAAAAAATTTAATATATTTTTTTTTTTGCAAAAATTCAAAACTCAGCATCGACCTAGTTTAAGTTCAAAACTTTTACATATAAATATAAATATTAAATTTAGAAAACTCTTAAAGGGTAAAATTCAATATTTTAAACTTTCTTAACTCCATAAAAAGTTTAGTCTATAAAGTTCCATTCATCTTACGAATATCCTATGAAAAACACAGTAAAATTCAACATGTCAAGCTAAACTTTCTATTCAATTCAATTCATTACAAAAAGTACTGGATAAATAACTTTTCATTTTATTTACAGCTTCCTGATATTTTTCTTTCTTGCCTTTTAATTCCAACCTTCCTTTTCAAAGCATAAAGTCGACGAAAAAAAAAAGATAAACTTATGTGAAATGAAAAAGTTTTCTTCATTCAATTCCTTTTGGATTATTTTATATACTTCCATCTTTTATTGGAGGCAATGAAAAGAAAATGAAAATAAAAATTATTTATTGACTTTGTCTCTTCTGCTTTAAAACTTTTTTTCTGCTTGGGTGTATTGCTTTGACTTGATTTTCGTTTTTTTTCTGCAATCCTCAGCATTATTTCTGATTTTATTTTCTCAATAATGTTTTTCGATGAAAATAAAAAAAAAAATTAAAATCGAGCATTTAATCGTAAAGTTAAGAAGCTCTTCTTTTTGGTTGAGGAAATTTTCTTTTGGGAATGAATAAATTTTTTTCCTTGCTTCTGTTTGTGACTTGATTGTTCTTCTTTTTTTAAAAAGAAAAGTTTTTGTTTTGTGTGGATTTTTTTGGGACGAGAATTTTTTTTTTGATATTTGCATTGACCTGAGGGGATCAGTTTAAATGTAGAGAGAATATTTACAGACAAGTACTTGAAGATTGTGCAGAGGACGTTATGGTTATGAGTTTCTTGAGAGTATGTGAGGCAGGGGCGTAGCCAGAAATTTTTTGAGGGGAGGGTTTTGAAATTTTTTTGTATGGAACGAAAAATTTAGGGGGAGTTTTGGCATTTTTTTCTCAAAAATCCCTAGCAAATTGAAGAAATTTTCCAATAAGAGAGGGGGTTAAAACCCCCCAACCCCCCCCCCCCCCCCCCCCTGGCTACGCCCCTGATGTGAGGCATTTGATTTGAATTAGATTGTCTGAGAATTTTTATGCCTGCTACCTCCTAATGTTGTTTTTTTGATGTACGAATTGTACTTAAACTGTATAGGTGGAGCTTGGCAATTATTTTCAAAAGTTGGACATTGAAAGTTTAAATTCAGGTTAATTTTCATGAGATTCGAACATTTGCAATGTCAACTTTTTAAAAAAATCACAAAAATGTGAAAACTTAAAATATTTTTGATGATCAGCAAATTTGAATTTAATTGAGAATCTCTGGTGTCCATCCCTTAATAGCAAACATATGAGATATCATCATTCAGCTTCTAAAAATACGCCTCGACTTTTACATTCATATATATGCCATGTTATGAATTTTTATTCCTCTGATCATATTCATGAATAAACAAATGTATTTTGCATTTATTTGTCTTAAGTCCTTCCTGCGAGTTGAATGATGATAGCAAATAAAACTCATATTAAATATGTATTTTGTAATTTTGGATACAAAACATCTGAACTTCATTTTACATTATTTTCTTTTACCTTAACGCTTTAAGCAGAATGTATCCAAAAATACAGTTCATGGTCATTAAATATTCATATGGTCCCTAAATTAATTGAGCAATATGTCAATGCCAAAAATAAAATGACATTAAATATTCAACTTTGAGCATTGCTTTAGTATTTTATACAAAATAGAAATCAATTTTGAATAAATAATGTCGAGTGCCCTTTAAAGTCATCGCCCTCATTGTTCTCAAATCTTTTCATTAATCTGATCATATACAACGTGAATTTATCCTTCTGAGAACCTTTTTTTTTCTCTTTTTTAAGGAATTTTATTTTCTTGCTACCTTCACGATTCCAACAGCCCACATGATTTCAGTGAGCTCAAGATGTGCTTTCATGAATAAAGTAAGATAAGAGTGCAAAGGTGAAACAAAGGTCCTTTGTAGGAATCTCAGATGAGCTTGCTTCTTGGAATGTTTGGATTTTTTGATGTTCATGATTAATTCAGAAAATGGAGAGGTATCGTGATTAAAAAGTGTGGGGAAAGGTGGATTATTTGTTTTGGTAGAGTTGTATGAATTTTAGAAAGTTTTAAATGAGTTTTAGACAGCAAAAAGTTATTAAAAAAGTAGGAAAATAAACAGTTCGAACAAAACATTTTTCTTAAAAATTAAAGGATTCGAACCTTATCTTCAAGTAAATTTTAACATGTTTTAGTTAAAGTTGTTTTCTTTTTAGCGCATTTTCCTCTTAGGAAAAGGACGCTATTGTCCGCACTTTGTCCGTCTGTCCGTCTGTCCGTCTGTCCGTCTGTCTGTCTGTGGAGCTATCTCCTCCTCAGGTTTAAGCTTTTTTGATGCGGTTTTTAGCTTAAAATGTGTGTAGTATGTCTGGCTAGAGCTGGCGAAAAAATCAGCACGAATGGTCACTTCCTCTGCTGGAACCAGCGTAAAAAGTGCCAAAATTGCATTTCTTTATATGTGTTAGTGTGGTAAAATACACTAAAATGTTGACTTTTTCAAAAACTCAGCCTTCCTCGGTTCAAGTCCCACCGATGACAATTTTTTTTTTTTTGCTTTTTTTGATACTTTTTTGATTTCTTATGACATATAATATTGAATCATGTCATAATTTTCCATTTTCACAATTTTTCCGAGTTTTTCCGATGATTTTTGTTAAAACTTTCAATGTTTTCATACAATTTTCATTGATAATTATTTTTTTGATATTTTAGTTGTTTAGTTTTCTATTTTCATGGATTTTTCATAGTTTTTCCGGAAAATTTTGTGAAAATTATAAAAACTTACACTTATATAAAAAAAATCATCAATATAAATAATCAAATTGTCACATGAAAACTTCGTAAAAATGAACATCAGTGGCGTAATCGGTAAAGCACACGACTGATACCGTAAAGGTCATAGGTTCGATCCTAGCCTCCAGCAAGTTATTTTTTTGCTTTTTTTTTACTTTTTTGATTTCTTATGACATTTAATATTTATTTTTTATGTCATAGTTTTCCATTTTCACGAATTTTCCAATTTTTCCGAGCATTTTTTTTAAAAAATTCTTAATATTTTCATATATTTCTCGGAAATAATATTATTTTTAAAATTTTTTTATATTTTAGCTGTTAAATTTTCCATTTTCCTAGATTTTCATATTAAACTTACATTTATATAAAAAATCTCATCAATATATATAATTAAATTATCACTTGTTGCATGCGTAAAAAGTTATAGAAGTGGCTTAAGTGCTAGAGCGAGCGGCTCCTAATTTGAGGTCATGGGTTCGATCCTAGACCATAGCCGATTCTTTTTTTGTGTTGCATAATGTTTTTTATCGGGTTTTTGTGCTGTCAATTTTAAACTTTCGGTAAATAAAGAATGGTTATAGTTAAATATTTGGCTTTGTACTTTTGGGGTTTTAATTCTTTGTTTATTTACTGATCGCGGGAAAATGCGCTTTCGTCGGTCACGAGTGACCACGTTGATACTAGTTTGAACTTAGCTAAAATGTAACAAGCTTCTTATTGGAAGGTCTCTTTATAAAAGGATTAAGACTTTAACTACAAAATTGTATCAACCAGTATTAATATAAAAAAATTCAAACATTTAAAAATCCAAGAAGAAAATTGAAACTTAAAAGAGGTCAAAGATGCAAAAGATTTTCATCTCATTTGAAAAACCTTAAAAAAGAAGACACAAAAGTCAACCGGAAGAAGCAGCCGTCATGTTGTCTATAAATCTTTTTCTTCCTTCCCTTTTTTTGACAAAGCCTTTTTTTCCTTTAAGCTGTTACAGTAGTCAGGGAGGGGAAAAAAGATAGGAGAATAATGACGAAAAAATTATACGTAGTGCCATTAACGGAAGTGCCTCATAGTAGACAAATTGTCGCTCAAACTAAACTCGACAAAGAGAGCAAATTTGATTTGAGAGGAGCACGCACTTTGCATAAACAAATTTTTTTCTGCCTCTTCCTTTTCTTGCTGAATACAGACTCTACTCGATAGCAAGTTTTCTTTTTGATTTGATGACGAGGAAGTTTGTGCTTGTGGATATGTTTTTATGAACACTTGCTGCCACATTATATACAGTTTGTCTTTTTTATTTATCGTCCATTTATCGAGATTTAGGGTTTAATTGTATTTATCCTCGTTGGTTATCATATTTCATTCAAATGGCTTCATTCGATCAAGCAATATTTTTTTATGAAGAAACAACAGCGTTCACATGAAAATAAAATCACAATTAAGCCTACGTCAAATGTTCGGCATATAAAAAATCGTTTTTTATCCCCAAAAGATGACCTTTAACCTTCCGCATGTTTTAGAATCATGAATACTTTTTTAAAAAGAAAACAAGGACATACAGTTGGATGATAATTTTTTGCTGCATGTCTGATGGTCTATATGACTTTTTTATGGACAAAGCCCCAACAATAATTCTTCACGATGATTTAATTGTTTTTTGTTTGAAGAGTTTTGGGATATTTTTACGAGTTTTAGCTGTAAATTTTCTTTGTCCTCAACCCTCCTTTTGTAAACAAAATATTTTTTTTCTCGTCGTGGGAAACATTTTATAGATAAGGATTAATTGACACGAATGACTGATTATTTGTTTTGCGATAATGATGAGGTCAATTCTGGGTGGAATACTGATTGATGTTGATTTTATTTTGTTGAAAAGCATGAAGACAAGAATTTTAGATGATTTTAGTTTCGGCCTTGGACATCGTTTATTCAGTTATGTGTCTTTAATGAAAGAAAAATTAATTAATGACACAAGTTGAGTTCATAAATTCAAAATTTGTAATTTTTTTAAATCGAAGAAAATCAAAGTTTTTAAAATTGCTCAAGGATTTAAGCCAAATTTTAAGACCCAGATCCTCATTGCAAAACATTTTACTCGACAGGAAATTCTCATCTGTACCATAAAATCCTCATCCTTACACTAACTTCAACCACTAAATAAATAATGACTGATAATAAAATTTTTCTCTCCACTACCTAAACTGCAAGCCATCAAGCCATACTATCAACAATATCCTCTGTCCATATTGCATAAATTACACAACATCAGCCTTCATAATCCACTAAAAATATTTTCCATTCTTTTATGACTGTTTCAATTTCTGCCACGCAGCGCAAAACTTTATCAATTTGAAGCACTCGTGACAATGAATATAGAGGAATATCTAAAGTAAATAATATGAAAATGTAGAATCATTTTGTCATTTTGTTGTTCAGCGATCTGTCGGTAAAAATTTATTCCATATTTTTTTAATTCAAAAAACATTCTGCAAAACTTCCAGCTTGTGTTCATTTTTAAGTTTATATTTTTTTTTCTGCAAATTCATGTGTCGACCATAATGCTTCAAGCTCTTTTCTGTCGGAAAATGGAATTTTTTTGAGGCACGAGATTAAATTTCATCTAGAGAGAAACTTTTTCGATGAAAAAAAAAAATTTTTTTTTTTCATTATTCATTCTGTACTCTGACATGAATGATTGTTAAAGTACGCTTAAAGTTGAGTACAAGCACTAGAGGCAGCTTTGTTGGATGATAGGTAATTTTTATTGTTTGAAAAATTTGTGATGGTGATGTGGGTGTAGATGGATATTTTTTTTGTTCCTTGTTCTCTCGGCTTCAGTTTAGAGATTTTTGATGTTTTCAAGCTTGGCATTAATTTATGATGAAAATGGCGTGGGATGTGAGCACTTTCTTTGGAATTGAGTGGTGTGATAATTCTTATGGAAGGCTGTCGTAAAGTACTTTAAGAATTTTTGGATATTATACTGTAAATTATGCATCCTTTTCTCATTACTTAGTTGTAGAGACATAACCGAAAAATTATTGAAAAATATCAACAAATAAATCACAAAAATCTATGACATAATCCTCTCATCCTCATCCAAAACAATAAAATTTCAATTACCTTCACCTAGTTCAAATCGAATCCCAAAAAGCCAAAATAATGAGAAAATGACAAGACGTAACCTTCAGCAGTCACCATTTGATTTGCTAAAATATTCAATTCACCGAAAAATATAAAAAATCCAAATTAAATGATCATCAATAAAAAGCATCGAAATAATCCATTTACGGCATTTCATTACAATTTTGAAATAGTCGGGAAGGAAAAGGAGCAGAAAATTCAGCAATTTCCAAAAAAAAAAGAAATTTACGACATTTAATATCGATAAATCATTTTTAAATTATAATAAAATTTTGGTTGCTCTCATTCTTGAAACAATACTTATGAACGTTTAAAGTTTTGGAAATTTTCAAAAATTTAAATGAATTTTCCCTAATGATAAAGCATTTGGCTAATGTTTTGTAAGCCTTAACATAAAATTTGTATGTTAATTAAGCTATTGACAGTAATTAGAACATTGAACAAGCAATAGAAAGTGGAAAAATTTATGGAAACTTTTTCATGGTGTTTTTGTAAACAAATTTTTCGTGACTTTGGTTAATGATTGACAGAGTTAGACAACGATTGGAAGCTTGATATTTTCACAGAAGATGCGTCAGTTTATGTTTTATAATACTGCATTTAAATGATGAGGTTTAAAAGACACGACTTTAAATAAATTTTGGACACTTTTTTCGATTTCAGACCATTGTGGGAGCATCTAATTCCGAATCGCAATGTTTTTTTTCCCATAGAAATGACTGTCATTAGAAAACAATTTATGGACTATTTGAGATATTATTTATGTGTCATGTATAGGATTTTAGTTTTATGTGCTTGTCTACAATCAAAAAAAAGATGATTTAAAGCGCTTGCATGGCAATTTTTTCAAAGCTTTCAGCTTTTTTTTTTTGGTTGAAAATTTTTATCTGCTTGTGACTTTTTTTTCCTCAATTCTTGTTGTACAAGTCATGTTCATGTGGCTGCTATGGGAAGATTAAAAAAAGAGATTTTTTTACTAGCTCAAATGTGATGCTTTTATGATTTGTAGCTTCCATTTTTAGTTATCAGATTTTTTTTTCTCCACATCCAAGAAGCCATTGAAAAATTATTTTTCTCCAGTTTAGTTAATAAAATTTCATAAATTCTCGCAAAAGTCTTTCCAATCACGTGCAAAAATTCTTATATGGATGCTCACTTTTACGTAATCTTTGTGAAAGGAGCTAAATAAATGGCGTAAATGGCATCGTTACATCCCCTCTGATGAACTTTTGCTTTCCTTCTCGTTTCATGCCTTTTTTTCTTAATATTAAAGAAGAAGCTTTCTTGTTGAACGAGTGAGAGTGGAGAGGAAAACAGAAAAAATGGCATATAAGAATGAGGAAAGCATAAAGCATAAAGCAGAGGGGTAACAAAGCAGTTTAAAAGGCATTTGTTGTTTGATTGGTAAAGAAAGGAAAAGCATTTTTGAAGGTGAACTTTGAGTTGAAATTGAAGTAAATTGACTGAAATTTCTGTTAAAACTAAAATTTGAAACCATTTAAAAAAACATATTTTCTTTTCCACGACACTGATAGGGATTGAACCTTTGTATATTTTTTGAAATTAATTTTTGAATTCATTTAATTAAAACAAAATTTTACAAAATACAAAATTAGTCCTTATTTAATTTAATCTGTGTTGAAATCTGTCATCTGCCAAAAAATCTGTATACAGGCAAAATCTGCAGCAGATCTGTCTCCTGTGTCTGCAGCAGGTATCTGCATTTTTAATTCTGGATTTAACAATATTTTTCCAAAATTTGAAAAGCTCAACAAATTGCAAAAAAAAAAAAACAATTCCCTACTTCAGCATAACATAAATAAATTCCACATGCTGAATATTTCAATAAATTCTCTAACCATCCACACTCCCACCAGCCACCATAAATGTAACTTTAATCACATTAAATTCTGTGTAAAAAAATGCGCTAGAAAGACAAAGAGAAGGAGCGAGAGTGAGGAAAGATTGGCATGATTATTAGACAAGCTGTTACATAGCACAGCAGCAAAAGCAATAGCTACAAATGACAAAATGAATGAGGAAATGAATGTTTTAGTAGATATATAATATGAGATGTTAAAGCAAAGGCAAAGGAGGAAAGCTGAGATGAGGAAAAGGAAGAAGAAGAGAAAAAAAGCTTTTAATTAAATATAAACAACCCGAACCTTAATGAAAGAATTTCTTTTCCTTTTTTTTTCTTCATCACTCGAGTCGACATTAATTGCTCCTATTTTGGATGATATGATGGATATTTTTTTAAAAACATTTTTCTTTTCTTTTCTTCTTATTACAGATTTTACTGAATGACTAAATGATTAATTTCTTAATATAACGACGACGACTATGCCGTACCTTGCAATTATAATGATTTTAATAAACATTAATTACGGTGAGTAGTTTTTTTTTGTATTTCATTTTCCTACCTTTACGCCTGTCTGTCATCTTGTTGTACCATTATTTTTCAATAGCACCAAAAAGAAAGCTCATGAATCATAATTTCTCATGATTACTCAACTCATACATCAAAATAAATAATAAAATTATTTAAAAAGGGTCTAGAAATTATTATTATTATTTTTTTTAAATAATATGATTGAATGTGAAAAAATTTCGGTATGGTCATTAATGCTAGTCAGAACTATGACTACGCATGGAATAATTATAATAGAAATTTAGCTTGATGATAATTTTGCTGGAAAACTTAATTTAATAATAAAAAAAAATTGTGAAATTTTTGGGGTGGGCAATAAATCTTTATTTAATGAATTATGTGATAGGATCCAAAAAATTTTTTGTTTAATTGATGAGTATATTATATTAATGTAAATTTAGGTTTTTGTATTAGTAGTTAGTAAACTAAGTGAAATGTAAAAGAAGTATTCATATTATTGACTTTGCATCTTTAAAATTTAAGGTTTTTGAAGAAAAATTGTATTAATGAAATGGAAAATTTAAAAATTGAAGAAGTCAGGGTTCAATTCTTACTAAGATTTAGAATAATTTTCTGTTTTTAAATATTTAGCTTTTTTAATATTTTTCTTAAATTACAAAATTTATTTGTTTTTGTTCATTTCCCTAAAAACTATTTTTACAAAATCTTCACAAAATAACAACCAGCTTTAATAAAGACATTTTTTTAAAACCTTTCTGAACTAACGATCAATTTTTTAAGCACTTTTACACTTGAAACACATTCGATTTAAACAAAAATCTTGAGAGATTTTCCACTACTTTACTATACACACTCGGTTACCTTTGTAATCTTAAGCTTACAACATCTTTTTGGGGAGAATTTTGAAAGAAAAGCAGGTCAAGAAGTTCTTATAAAGATATTAAATTTCTTCACTTTTGTGAAAGTTTTTCGAGCTATTTTCTTGGGTTTCTATTTTTATTTTTTTATTTTCTTGTTTCTCTGCTTGAGAAAGGTTCTTAAATAAATGTGAATATCCATGTCAGTCCATTCTTCTACATAAATTAAGGAAATATTATTATTTTTATGAGAGATAAATTCAGTTATTAACCCAAATTTTTATTGAACATTCAACCCCGATAATATAAACATTTTTTAGCTCACGGATAGGATTTAGAAATTTTTGTTTCTACCTACGCAAAAAATTCTACAAAGAACGTGAGGAAAAAAAAGTTCAACGAAGTACAAAGAAAATTATTTTGTTTTGTTGCTTATTTTTAGAACAATTGAGCTAATATAATCGCCTTTTCTTCATCTGCTTACCTTTGAATTAATTTAATGTTTCCGAGTCAGGCAGGGGATGATAGCTTATCGTAGTTCATATAAACTTTTTTTTTTTTTTTTGAAAATTAAAGATTGAAAAAATTCAACGGTATTCAAAATTTGAAATTGAACTTTTAAATTTAAAAAAACCGTTAAAAGATTCAAAAACAATAAAACAAAATTCAGGCATTTTCAAAGCATTTCCTAAGCATTTCTTGAAAATTCAGCATTAATGAATAAGAAAATTACACAAAATTTACTCCCAATTTGTATTTCCCCTCTGATTTTCCATCACACGCTATACAAGAATTTTCACCCAATCAAGCAGAAATTTTCTTTCAAACTTTTTAATTTCTTAATTCAGTACTTAATTGATTGAAATTAATTCGTAACAGTCAACGAGTAACTTTTCTATTCCCGTCAAGAAATAAAGTAATGGAACGAGAAAATAAATTAAAGATGAACAAAAATAATGAAATCAATATAGGAATAAGCCTGCACAGTAATGAAGCAAAAGCTATTAATTATGTATTTGACATTTTCGTTGGTGCCTTTTTACTTATTACACGCATGAAAAGATTTTTGTGTGTATTTTTATTTCTCTTAAATTTTTTTTTTGTGGGGCTTTTAACCTTTCTGTAATAAATTTTTTAAAGGACTTTGCTGCCACTTTAAGATTCCTTTTGGGTGAATTTTCTACATTTGAAATGATAAAATAAACTTGGGATGATTTTTAATGCTTAAATTTCTTCTTTTTTGTATTACATCGACCTTTGTTTTATACAAAATAAATGTGAGGTTTTGTGATGAATATTTGATGTAGAACAAGACGAAATGGAAGCATTTAATTATCATCATGAAATGTACCGGTGAAAGGTAACAAATGTGAAAGATTTGAACTTTAAAGATTTGAACTTTAAAGCATCATGAATCGTAAAAGTGAGCAAGAAAAATTTCTTTTCTTCTAAAAAAATTTTTGTTTTAGAAAATTTTATGAGTTGAAGTTTTTTTTTCTATTTTTTATGTCTCCTAGTTGCTCTATAAAATCTGTGTAGAATTTAATTAAAATTTTGAGGATTTTTAGAGCATTGACTAAAGCTCAAATAAACTAAAAAAAATTATTGAAATTCTCATCAAACAAGACAACAAAATCGCAATCAAAATTTATCCCCAACATGCCAAAAAACTAAGAACTACGTGTCCACTATAATGAAATTTTAATGAAAATTTTTCGATCTCCCCCAAGAAATTTTACTCTTATTATTCAGTCTGATATGGTCGTTGCATTTAAATTAAGATGAACTGAATATTAGAATATATAATTTAAGATTTTGCGTCTCCAGCATAAAATATCTTTTGCCATAAAAATTTATGAGCATCAAAGATATTAAAAACTAGTAATGAAGCGGATCACGCTTCATGGGTATATTCACACCACCAGTAGAATTTCTTTTTGTAAAAATTTGTCAGCTTCGCTCAACCAAGTACATAATGAACAATAGTTTTGACGACAAGTCATTCAAAACTCAAAACACAAGAAATTGGCTATGTCCTATTGACTGGAACTGACCAAAAAAATTTTTATTTCATTTCTGGACGTTTCAGGACATTTTAGAGAGGGGGTCCAAATCCTTGTGACCAAGCTCTTCCGCTACATCCAACATGTTTAATAAGGTTCTAAATTTTTGCTTAATTCATGCAGAAATTTGTATGAGAATCAGCAAATAAATTGGTTTAGAGAAAAAACTCAAGAGTAAACTTAGTAATCATTGTACTCATTGAAAAATAAAAACTCGGAATTTTTTTTAATTTTTTATAAAATTCGGTCTCTGTTTAAAACCCTACATCAGTTCAACGCATTTAATAATATTTTATAAATTTTGTAAAATTTGCTAATTTTCTAAAGGTTTATTTAAATTCAAAGAAAACAACGATTTATTCAAATTTAAATAATATAATCCAATATCAATCATGTTTTCAAAAGAAATGTAAAAGCTGAAATATCTCAAAAACTAAAGAATATTTTTATAAATAAGAGGTTATATTTGCTTAGCTTTTAACCTTAATATATAATACAAAAATTAGAAACTCTAATATACCATAGTTTCAAAGTTATTGGTGTTTTTCTTATTTATTCTGTAATTTTTTTCGTGGATAAACTAGTTGAGTCAAACCCATTATCGTTATAGATGCGTTTTTTTGCGATTTCTCTTGACTGTAAGCACCAAATGAGATGCGGTTTTCACTGTTAGATTGGTATTTTCAGGCACAAACTTTCCACCATAGACAGTATGAGTTAAAAATGTAATCCTGAAGCAGCAAGTTAGAAAATGTGGTTTTCAGTTTTACTCAAAAGCAATATATTCACCCAAATTGAAAATTTGGTGTGAATATGATAAAGTATGGTTTCGGGTTTTTTGATAGAATTCGATGTATTTGGATGTTTTTAGGTCCTAGAACACTGAATATGCTAAAAAAATTTCATGATATATGCATTAAGGGGGTATATTTAGGCAAAAATTCAAATTGACCTAGTACTCATAGGTTTCATTTTTATGAGCTGAAACTTTGCATATACATTCTGTGCATCTATATCTCTAGACGTTTTTGGAATTATTTCATTTGGACTTAATATTGAGGAGAACGAGATAATTTTGTGTCAAAACACGTAAATTTTTTCGATTTTTCAAATTTTTTGTTACACTGCGCATGAAAAATTTTTTGTCATTATAGTGTGAATTATACCTTAAATAATGCTTAATCTAACACCGAAAATTTCAAAACATTTGGTTAAGTTATGTCTGAGATATTAAAGAAAATGTAAAATTTTTTGCATATTTTGGTCAAAAATGGCACATTTTCGTCCATTGTGCCTCACAGGAAGCAGCTCATGACTCCAAAAACTATACCGGTTTTCCTTGGGCTAATATTAATCAAATGCAAAAAATCCGAAGTCTTAACATTTCGTTAAAAATGAGTTATCGCAGAATCTAACTAACTAACTAACTAACTAACTAACTAAATGACAGAATGCGTTTTTTTGCGATTTCTCTTGACTGTAAGCACCAAATGAGATGCGGTTTTCACTGTTAGATTGGTATTTTCAGGCACAAACTTTCCACCATAGACAGTATGAGTTAAAAATGTAATCCTGAAGCAGCAAGTTAGAAAATGTGGTTTTCAGTTTTACTCAAAAGCAATATATTCACCCAAATTGAAAATTTGGTGTGAATATGATATGATGAAATCATCAAAAAATGCAAAATACAAACAAAATTTTTACATCATAAGATAAAATTATTTTTCATTTCACATTCAATCATAATCATGATAATGATGAAGTTGCTATATTGCCAAAAAAAGAGTGTCTTAATGCATAAAATATTATTTTACTCATAAGAATCTTTTTCTTTTCTGTTTGTTCAGATACCTCAGCATCAGCATCATTACCGTCACAAGCATCGACAATAAGTGAGCACATTTCAATAACAGCATCACATTTAGATTATCAACAATATCACAAAAATATCCAGAATGATGGCAGTGAAATATCAACGTCACTGTCAAAGCAGCATTATCGCTCAGGTGGCAGTGACGACGCAGTCGATGTTGAGAATGAAATCGGTGACGATGAGTTTCAGGGTAATTCATTAAATCGTGGACCGTACTTTGAGGTGTCAGCATCAAAAAATATCACAGCAATAGCTGGTCAATCTGCTTATTTAAATTGCCGAGTCAGGAATTTGGGAAATAGAACGGTAAGTTTTTTTTTTCGTTGGCACTGATAAGAGATAGAAATTCATATTTCATAAGGGAAATAGCTGATGCTTCGGATTTTTTTGGTCAATTTTTTAAGGGCAGCTAAATTTTGTCATAATTTTGTCTGTCTGTCTTTGATACCATCTTATTGTTGTCAGATTGTTAGTTCATCAGCCTTGGCATTCGAACTAATAAAATAATGCGCTTCTGTCCATTGAAAAATTGACCGCAAATGCGCTACTAAATTTCATGAGACCGTACCGAATGTCATCAGCAATCGATGAATATTTGAATTCTTCATTTCTTCCCATTTGCATGGGAATTGACATAAGAGATACGGACGAAGAAAAAACGATGAAAATTTAATTTAAAAAATTTTTTTTTATGCATTCACAATCTTTTGTCAATTTATTTCAGGTTTCATGGCTTCGGCATCGAGATTTGATGCTATTAACAGTGGGTAAAGAAACATATACACCCGATCAGCGCTTCCAAAGTGTCCATAATCCACATGCAAATGACTGGTCACTGAAGGTAAATTTTACTTACTTTTTTGTTATTTTTATCGATGTTGAGTCGTAAAACATGAGAAAAAATATATCGAGATGGAATGAAGCCTTCGAGGCTGTGAAAAGAGAGAGAGAGAGAGAGAGAGAGAGAGAGAGAGAGAAAGTAAAGAGAAATACTGATGAGCTTCCTCTGATGATCTGCTAATTTATGACCTTTCGAGATAATTTTCTCTCTCGTCTACCATAAATCATTTTGGTAGTCTTTACTTGCAGCACGATGTTATGGCATCTAATGTTCTGAAAATGTGATGCTATAATATCATTTTCGTAGGTTTCTGATGTGCACAAAAAATAAATTGAAAAATTTTAGCTGAGTGACTTGGGTGGTTTTTGTGTTAGTCAGGGTCGTGTGAAAATTGTAAAATCTGGTCAGATTCAGTCATAAATTGTTGATGAAGTCTTTTAAGCGTACCCAAAACTTTTCATCTTTTTTGAAGAAATTTTTACAGTATCCTAATGTTAATGTTGTCAGCAGCTACCCGTTAAAAAATTAAGTGAAAAATTTTTCACCCAAAAATGTTAAAGCTTGCATGTTGAATGTCAGAAAAATACTGCAAAATTTTTCACATGATAAATTACTAAGTATTAAAGCTCGTCATGTCATATCTTAAGAGAATTATTAGAACAAAGCTGTAATTTTTTTCGACATCATTATCATGAAATTAATTTCATGGAAAGAAGAAGTCAAGCATTTTTATGTCGAAAGAATTTCTTTTTTGCTTCCTTTTCTTTTGCATTTCAACAAAAAACGTCTCGTCAGATTCATAAGTCAAAGAATAACAGCGGAAAATTAGGAGGGGAAATACAAAAAATTTCATCAAAATTCAAGGTGAAATGGAAGGAGCAATGATAAAATTATATAAAGGAAGAAAAAGAAGAAATTGAGTGATGGATCAATGGAAAGATCTTCATTTTCTTGCTGCCGGACGCAAGCTGAATATTTTATTAAATTTTATTCATTAGCTTTAATTTTGTTTTTGATAAAGGAAGGAAAAATTCAAGAGTTGTTCAAGCTTTATGAATCAAATTTTTTTGGCTTGGCAGTATTTGCATAGTTTTCTGATGAATAGGTTTTTGTAAATAAGTCATCAAAGATTGAAAAATTTGTGAACATTTAAAACTTAGGAATATGTAACGGTTTTTGAAAATTTCAAATTCAAAAGTTCAAGTTTTTAAAAATTCAAAACACCGTTACGAATAAATTTTAATTAAATCAAATTTTTAAGTCTTAACTTCTCCTCAAAATCTCCCACCCTTGTATAATTTGCCTTGAGTTTTCCACAAAACCTAATTTTCTTTATTCCATTATAATTCATCAACATTTTCTGTCCTTAACCGCAACCGTTTTCGCATTTTAAATAAGATTATACCTACCTACATATACATGCGAATGTCAAGATAATGATGATGATTATGATTGTAAAATGTGTAAAAGTACAGGAAAAGTCATTTCATTTTCATTCTCCCTCTCTCACTTTTTATCATAAAAATAACATTTACATGACTTTTCTTTTTTTCTGTTTTTCCATCTTTTGCCACAATATATGACTTTAAAGACGGTACATGGAACATTATTAAATTTCTTCACCCCCAAAAATTCTTCTTTTTTTGTTCACTGTAAAACTAAATTATTACAATCATCGTCATGAAATCCTGAATTTATGGAATATGTTGATCCCTTTTTTTTGAAAATTATACTTCCGTCTTTAATGATATGGAGCAAAAAGTTGTACCACAGATATTTTCAAAACAAGAACATGCGAATATGAAAAGGATAAATGGCAGGTTTGTTAAGGTGGAGATGATGTGACAGCTTTTGTGGCTATGGGGCGCTGTTTTGTTTGCATTTGAGATATTTTTTTTATTAAAAAAATAGTGTGAAATTTTCCTGGTTTCAAGAACTTTTGCTAAGTTTACGGCTTCATCGCTCAAATTCCCAGCGTTGTTAAAGTTGCAAAAAATGAAATTTTTTTTATCGCTCAGTTTGAACGACTATTGCTTAGTTCTTCTAACTTTTTGGTGCTACTCTTGAAAATTGTATTTTTAGTTGCTCAATTTTGGGTATTATTTCAGACACTTACCAAAAAAAATTGTATTCGTATATTTAATCTCCATTTCTTTCTTGCAGCATAAATTCCTTGCCAAAAAATTCCCCAATTTAAAGTACTTCTACCTTTCCCGAAAAAAAGTTAACTGAAGGTAAATAAGGAAAGATAAAATCCAATTCCATGTAAAATATATCATTCTTAATAGCCTCCGACATTTTGCTCTAAATTGCAACTCACTTCCTTAAATCATTTCCGCTGAAAAATACTTTCATTCATCCGCTTTTATTTATTTATTTTTCTTCATTGTACCCCAAAAATTCAATACAATACCGTTGTTGGTTTGTGTAGTATAATTTGTATTCGCATTACACAACATAAGCCATGATATATGTGAAAAAGTTGTGTTAGCTTAAAGCTCCATTTATTCAGCTACTTTTCTCTCACGAACATGAATGTACATATTATGGATGTACAATTCCTTTTACTTTATTCCTTGACTATAATAAATTCAGTATCTCCTTTATTATGTTTGATGGACAAGTTTATATGCATGGCAATATGATGATTCCATGCCACAATGTGGTACTTTTACATTTATACTAAGACACATAGTTACAGTGCAAATAAGCAATAAACATGTGCACACAATTGGTGCATGTATGCAAAGGGTGAAGCTTTATAGCTGAAAAACCAGAAGATAACTTTTCATGATGAGATTTTTGAAATTAAATTATTCTGAAATATTTTTTTTCCCACCGTACCCTCAGCTGTTCATGTAGAGTAGTTGCTCCTCTTTTATAATATCATGAAAATAAATGGGATTTTTCTCGTGCCTTTGTATAATATGTGCGATTTGGGGGTTTTTTGGATCGATTTCTTGGAGAAAAAATTATGAGGATGTAGAAATTAAATGTTTTGGATGACGATGCAAAAATATATATCCAAAGATTAAAAATTTGAAATTCACGATGATTTTCAATTTTTAGTAGCATTTCTACCTTGCTTATGAGATTTGAACCACATATTTATAAAAAATTAGAAATGAATTTAAAAACGTATTCAATTCCCGCTCCTGTAACCCCAAACATCTACACAACGTATGAGACAAACTTTTGATGTCTTTATTATGCACATATCCACTTTTCAAAGTTATGCAAACTCTGTCAACCTGTCTGTTTGTGATAAAGATAAAACACAGAAAATGAGAGATCTACGTTGATAAAAAACGAGAGAGAAAGAGGAAAAATTTGTGTGTGCACTAAGGATGACACTAGTTTAAACTTTGTTATTGTTATTTCCATCACAAATGTGTGCTGTTTGGAATGTCAGAAGATCTTATTGTGATGCGCTGTGTAAGCACATGTAAGAAGAGGAATTTCTTTTTTCATAAATTAAGTTTCATCAAATAAAATTATGACAAATATATTCGTTCTCGTTGTTAAATGTTGATTGTGTTTCTAGATAAAAAAAAAAAAATCGGAAATTTAATTTAAAAATGCTGTGGAGTTAAAATATGCTTCTTGATTTTTGTGACTTTTTTGCTTTAAGGAGCTGCATTTGAATCTGGATATAAATGAAAAATAAATGAAAAGATGAAATCTGCTGTTTGCTTTTTTTTTTAATTCTATCTTTTCGTCATTACTAAGGGATTCTTCTTCATTAAATTCTACTAACATATGGAGAGTTAAAACTGAAGACATTTCAATTCAAACTTTCAAAAGAGTTCGATTTATATTTCTTTGATCGAAAATTCATTTTTGAAGAATATCAGAGTACAATGAACTTTACATGCTGTTGTATATCAATGTTATCATATGAATAAATTTCATGTGCCGTTTCCAAAAATAATTTATTTTAGGAGCAATCAACCAATGACGTCTGATGAAAATTTTGATTTTTGATTTTAAAAGGTTTTAAAATTTAGTTAAAACATATTGAACGTTAATTCAGAACAACATTTTAACTTGTAGGACTTTAAATTAAAAATACGTGAAAATTTTTGAACAAAAACAGAATTTTCTCATTCATAAATCAATAAGCAACCATTGAAAAATCTACAAAAACTTTCACATAAAATATTTCTCATTCAGACTAAAAAACAAGAACATTTAATCCTCAAACTACATTATTTCCTTCTTTTTTGGTATGCAAAATAATTTTATTAAGATTTATGTGGCACATGGCAAGTTCTTCAGTCTTAATCTCATAACTACAATAATTAATAATTAATGGAAAAAGAGTATATCCTTCTGTGTTAAGTCTTTTCACATTGTTGTTAGTTTTTTGAATGCTTGACACGACCTTCATCATCAAACACTCAGAAATTTATTATTCTCTCTCAAAAATTCTTGTTCCATCTCTCATGTAGACATTTTAATATATTCATGCTTTTTAATCGGATCATTTTTTTCTCATTCTAATTCCTGCTAATCTTACATCGTTTGTATGGATTGGACTTCATCATCGTAACATGACATCAAAATATCTGCAGATTTTATATCCACAAAAGAAAGACAGTGATGTCTATGAATGTCAAATAAGTATGTCCATGGATTTATTTGTGACTGATTTAAGCATATTAATCTTATTTTATATAATTTCTATTTTGCAGGCACTGTTCCACCCGTTGGCTATTCTGTGATGCTTACTGTTGTCGGTATGTATATGACAGTAAATTATTTAAATTTCATTTCCTTTTATGTTCTCCCCTTTTTTGTGTCTGTGTAAAATACTGATGGGGATGTTCAAGTTTTTATTAAATTTTAATATGAATCAGAATTTGTAAAAGGGAATTTTAGGATTTGGGAGTAATTTAGCTATATTGTCTTCAAATTATAGAATCTTTTAACATTCATAAGTTTTGAAAATTTTTTTGATTTTATTTAATATTTTAAAATTTTTATCTAAAGTAATGGTGCTCAAATTACTTTACTTAATAAATTTACTTTAGTAGAGTTAGAATAATTTCATTAGAAATGCCTTGAATAAAAAAAATCCTTACCAAGTCTGCATAATAAAATTAATATTTTATGACCAATCAGATCACAAACAAACATATCAACCCCATAAAATACAGGAAAAAAAAAACTTTACGAAAATGACAACTAAGCATTATCCACACTCGATTTCTAAGTAAAGAGATTATTGAATGTTAGAATGAAGAAATGTCGTAAAGACTTGTAATCCCATAATCCCCCTTAGTTCAAATTTATTTGCTTTAAGCCTTTTTTTACTTCCTTCTGTGCTACCTTTCTGGTTTTTTTTGTAAATTGGAACTTTCCATGCATGTGTATTTCATACACGTAAAAAAATTAACACACCGTTAAAGCTCTTTGAGCACACAAAATTTATCATTCAATCCGCCATTCCATAACAAAACATGTTCCGTTCATATGAGATACACATTTTCAATGAATATTGAACATCGGAAACGGAGAGGAAAAAAGAGGAAAGAAGTAACTTTTTTTTCTGGGGCAAACATTGTAATTTCATAAATAGTTTTTTATCGCTTTATCGATAACGTGATGATAATAATAATAAAAAAGTTTTACTTTTTTTGTGTGTGCTCCTCTCGAAATTAAGACTCTTTGCTGTTTCTTGCGTTGCTCTACAATTTTTTTTCGACTGCTTTTATATTCAATTGATGTTGATCAAGGGGTGGGAAGTTTCTAACAGCCGTACATGCACAAATATTTTTCACATTGTTAGGAAATTAAGGCGGAAATATATTTTAGTTGTTTTACGTTTATGCCTGCTTGTGTATGTGGCTTTAGGTAGAGTAAACTTTGAGAAAAATACGTGATATGGCGTACTTTTTGAGTTTATTGTTGGTTAAATATGATATGAGATTATCTTGATACATTTTGATGAAAGTTTTATGTTATCTTAATGAAATCTAGTTTGTAAATTTTTTGGAGTTTATGAAATAAGTTGTGGTGGAATTTTCGAGGGGTGTAAACTTATTATAGGATTATGTATATTCAGAGAAGAAGTCAGATTTTTTGAGAGAATGAATAGGGATGGAGGGGTTGAACGTATTATTTGAACATAACCTAAAAACTAGGGACAACTTATAGCAATTTATTTGAATACACATTTTATAGCAAAATCCACACTTACACTACATCATCCTATACCTTTCATCATCATATACCTTTAGAATTTATATAAAATTTAACTACAAAATTTTAATCCCTGAATAATAATTAACAAACATTTTTAACACTCCCTTTAAAAAATTTTATTTAGACAAACAACCAATAAAAATTATATGATCTCGCTGACAAAGCATACAATAACCATAATCGTGACTTTATGATGCTTTAAATGTAAATTTCCCTATAACATTAACACAATTATGTCTGTATATATATCCATCTCTTTATATCTGAGACTATTAATATTTTATTAAATGATTTCGAATAGTTAGCAAGCTCGATTAGTATCATGATAACTAATTGGTATAAATTTCATATCATATCTTTCGAATCATTAATTTAATGTGGCCATATTAATCTAATCATTCAATTATCCTATAATTAAATTGACAATGAATGAATGAATTTATTAATAATTTAATGAAATTTTGTATGGAAAATTATTAGCACTGCTATAAATTTTTACCTTAATCTTTTATCCCTTGCGGTGTGGTTTAAATATATTCATTTTTATTGAAAAGGTTAGCGAGATGCTTACCGACAGAAATGAGGGTTAAAGTGGTATTAGCGTGATGAGCTGTTAAGAGAATTGCTTCTTGTTTCGTGTTGATGGTAAAACTGGCATAAACTTTATAAATTATCGTCTTTGAATTGCTCATCTAGTAAAGCTTTTAAAAGCAGCTTTGAGATCTTTTTCTTATTTTTGTTTCGTTTATTTTGAATTGTTCTCAATTCAGTTCCATTATTGACTCTATTGTGATGAATCGCAGCAAATAATTCACATTGATGAAGCTTAATATTTCAGCAAAGAGATTTGTTATTTTTATGGCCCAGTTTCCATGACATATAAATATTTCCAATCCTTGCTTTTTTATGTTCGCTTTTTCGCCTGATTCGCACTTAATTTTGTGAGAGTGATGAAAGATTTGATCAATTTCAAGGAAAAGATTTAGATGATATTGATTGGATTTATTGGTCAAAATTAATTGAATTGTGATTGATAAGCATTATGATTGGTTTTGATGGGATTTGAACTTGTGCCTTAATAAAATTGATGATTAAATCCTATTAGTGTTTGCTTATCTAGTAAGTCCATAATTTTGACAGAATCAACAATCAACGCTAAAGCTCAAGTTTGATTCCTACTCAAATCTTAAAATCGATTTTTTCAATCATTTGATTTGATTCTAACTTCCTCGAAACTCTTAACTATTGACATTTATTTATCATTTCTTCTCTCAATTTTTGCTTTGCTGTTTACTTTCGTGTTCCTCCTCATACTCAAACTTAATTTGTTTTATTCATTTCATTTCATTGATTGCGAATTATTGCATCACATTTGCCATTTTATATTTTATGGCACATCTACTCCTATCCATCTATTTGTTAATCCATTTCCAACACTCGGTCATTTCGATATATTTGTATATCTGCCGAGAATGATGATGATGATCATTGTAATGGAGAAAAAAAGAAAGACAGAAAAAAATAAATTTTTATGTTTTTATATTTTGCATTCTTTACAGAACCGACGACATTGATCCTAGGTCAGCCGGAGATGTATATTGATACGACATCAACAATAAACCTCACGTGTATAGTGCAGGGATTAAATGAGCCGCCCTCGTATATACAATGGACACATAATGGATATGAAATAAATTACGATAGGTAGGAGTTAAGATGAAAATAAATTTCATTTCATTTGTGCTGTTGATGATGACGACATTTTTTTTTTCTTTTTGGACTTAATTAATTATTTTCTCACATCTTTCTTTCTTTACATGCTGTTCATCATTTAACAAAATATTAATCATTCTACATATATAAATTATACAGTCCACGTGGTGGTGTTAGTGTTATAACTGAAAAAAGTGAGATAACAACTTCATATTTACTTATTCAACATGCAAAGCCTAGTGATTCTGGGAAGTATATGTGCAGGTAAGGGATTTTTATGGACTAATTATGTTTATGGTAAATTATATCTTTTATTAATGTGGGATTTTAATTTTGAGAAAAACTGTGTGTGGATGGTCAGTTTGTCGGACTGATAGATAATTTTATTGTACTCATTGAAATTTGACAACATGAAATGGCTTGAAGTCATAGTTTGTAGAACTTTTAAAGGTCAAAAAACTTAGTTTTAGTTAAATTAGTTATCAGTTTCCATCAAAGTACCAAAATCATTTAAAATGTAATAAAATGCGCATTAACAATTCAATCTTGACTAACTTAACAATTTAATCTTTATTATCGTCTGTAATGAAAATATTTGTAATGCGTACATCCACTTACACACGCCTAGATAAATTTCTCTCATAAATTCAATTTTAACCCTTTTCAAATATTTTTTATTCACTTCCGATTTTTTTTTTCTTTTTTTTCAACAGTCCTTCTCACGCAAACTCTGCTGGTATTTTGGTTCATGTTTTACACTGTAAGTATTATTAGTCCTTATGTATATTTTTTGTTGAAAAAATGAATATTCATAGACTCGACTTGAACTTCAGACTAAGAGCTTCTTTGATGTACAACAGTAAAAGAAAAAGTTTTTTCCTCGCTTTGAGTGGATATTTTACTACTTTTTTAAAGTTCCTCTCAACATAATGCTTAATGTTTTTCTCTTTTTCAATAAGTATGAGCACATACATTTGAAAAAGTTCATTTATTAAAAAAACGTTTCTTCCTTCGAGGAACTCATAAAGTATAATTTTTTTTTGCATATTTTTTTATTGTAATTTCCTTATGAAGAAAATTTGTTTTTGAGACGCCAAAAGTTTTCAAACAACAAAGGAAATTTTAGGTTTTTTATTAGCTTTTATATTGTAGTTCGAATATTTTGAGCTGCCAAGAAAATTGCTAAAGAACTTTATCGTGTTATTTTTTTATCAAAAAGGAAAAAATGCTTTTATTGTTATCCTTTTTGAAGGAAAAAAAGTTGTTGGTTAAAAGGATTAATATTTTTATTGAATCATTAGAGCAATATTATACTAGGAAAAAAATAATTTTGAATACTAAATGTGAACGACTCAAAATTTGTGACATTAGAGATAGTTCTTCTTGTGCAGGTTCGAGTTCTCAAAAATGTTTTGATTATACCCAAAAATTAATCATTTCGACAAATTTGGTTTGAAATTAAAATATTTAAGATTTTTAAAAAGTTAGCTCCAGAAAATAAAAACCAGGTTTTGAGAATGAAGTTCTTATTTCTAATTTTAAAAAATAGAAAAAATTTCATTTTGTTGGTTTAAATACAGGTTTTCCCAAAATTGCCATATTAAATTAACAAATTTGTTGCAATTCCCAAATCATCCATCGACAATCAACCCGATGGTGCTTAACGACATTCTCATTCTAGAAAACTCATTACAGACAATATCTTAGAAACTAGAGACAAATTTTTCATGTTAGCATCACACACTCCTCTAATATCCTACCCACAATCATAAATCTCCACTAAAATCGCATCAATTTCCTTGCCTTTTATAAATGTCTAGCAATAAATTTGTCGCAATAAAGAAGAAGAAACTGAATGAAAAAAAAAACTCTTGCCACTTATTCAAGCTCTCGTGACTCCACGATTGTCTAATTTCTCTTTCTTTTCTTAATGTTAGTGCGTTATATGAAAAACTTTATAAGTAAACACATTTGAAGGAGTGGTGAAGAATGGATAAAGAATAGATGTGTGTAAAAAAGGAAAAAAAAAGATAAAGATGAAAGAGCTTTTGATAAAATCACCCATAACTTAAGTGAGTGAATGGAGAGGATGAAGAATAAGCTTTGAGGAATTGAAGATACGTGAAAGGTTTATTTAAACGCAAGGTGAAGCTATTTTTACACACATAAATGTATTCTTGAATAAATATTAGTTAAAAGCACTTGAAAAGGTGTGAAAATGGTGAATAGATTGCAGAATGAGGTACTCGTGTTGAATATTTAGAGGATTTGAGGATGTAAGTTTTAGTTTTCTTGATTTTGAATGAAATCAGCAAGATATTCTGAACTATTTATTCAGTATCTACTTAGGTTATACCTAATTGTGATTGATTTTTCATAAATTTATGCATCGCCATGGAAAATATGATCAGAATAGAAAAAAATTTAAAGAGGTACAAGGATGACTCTGATTTCTTAAACTTGAGTGATATCAGAATTACCTCAAGTATCTCGAACGTCAAGTAACACAGATTTCTTCTTTAATCGATTGTAAATTAAATTAATTGAAGTGAAGGTTCAATTCCTAAAAACTTGACTGCTACTCTTCTCAGATATTCATTCTTCAATATCCCTTCATTCCTTCATTTTTTTCTATATAATTGAGAAAAGAATTATATTCAATACACATGCTATGCTAAAAGTGCTAAAAATAGTGTATTCTACGAGACACTACATGCAATCAAAACTGAAAGTATGAATATAAAAGGATCAAAAGGTATTTGTAGAGGATAAAAACTTTAAAATCCTCAAACTTCCTAAAAGTAATAACAGAGTGCAAAAAAGACTAAAATAAGTTTTTTCTCTCCATTCCATGTATCGTTGCTTATCTATGTAAATTGGATCATAACTTATTTTATATGATAGTGGATATGCCGTATAAAATAGAGAATATAAATTCTATCAGAAATTATTTCCTACCTAACGTTTTATGACTTATGAAATAGAGATATGAAAATCATAAATTATAAATTTTTTTTTCTACAAAAGCTTTTTTTTCTATACAATTTTTTAAGACTTAGATCTCAACGTTACTAGCTTCTATTAAGGAATTTTTGCCTCCTTCCTTCTATTACATTTTTGTACATACATTTTGCTGCCTTGTTATTACTATCATGCTTGCCTTTTGTTAGCGTGGCAAGGAATGAGTGAAACAATTTCGCGTATAAAACAGAAGTAGAAGCAATAAGATGGATGAGATACAAAGGAACGCAGCAGCATCTTGTAAAATTTATAGGAACTATAAATAGTATATTGAATGAAATATGGAGTGGCATAAATTTTTACTGTGCATATTCCTTTTTATTGCTGATGTTTGAGCTTGGTTTTCTGGAATTTTGTTTATTATTTTTTTTTTACAATTTTTAAAAATTTTTGAGTTGCAGGCAACTTTTTTCTGATAAGATGGAAATTGAATTTGTTTTTTTTTTGAAATTTTTAACTAAAAGTCTTTAAAATTATGAAAAAAATAATAATTTTTGAGGAAGTTGATCTGAGTTGATACCAAAGCTTATGAAATAGGAAATATCTATCTTGAAGGCATTATCTATGCTGAAACCCTCAATTAAATCTCAACATCCCTATTTTATATGCGCCACCAAATACCCCTATATCCTCAAAAACACTTTCCAACTTTAAATCTTTTTTCTTTGTTACTCCGCTAACAACTTTCCATCTTTTTCTGTGCTAATAAAAGGCAAGCAGTAGGTAAGAAGATAGAAAAGAGAAAAGTAAAGCAAAACACACAGTCTTGAGTTGAAGTATAGAATAACCACACACAGAGAGAGAGAGAAGAAAAAAGAAGCACAAAGTCTCATATGGTGCGTGTGAGTTCCTCGTGTCTTTCTTCTCTATATTCATAATGGCACTTGCCGTACGTTTTTATGGCATCTAACATTGATAAAGAAGAACAAGAAGCACACACAGAAAAAAGAAAATTGTATATAACAAAAATGAAATGGATGGAACTTGGAATCCTTTATTTTTCTTTCTTTTTTTTGCTATATGGTCGTAGAAAGGGTAAAGCATCATTTTGCTTTTGACTCTTGTGGCACACAAACAAACAATAATAATGACAACGAGCACTCAAAAAAACAGAAGCTCATGTGGAAAACAACGAATGTAAAGAAAGCTTAAGAATGACTGAGAAAAAAAAAGAAGAAAAATTCTCTGAAGGGTAAAATGTCATTTACATTATTGAATAAAGCTTTTTTTGTCATTCAGTCTTCATTATGTTGCTAACTTCTTCGTCTTCCTCCCCGCCACCTTTCTTTTAAACTCATATAATTTTTTTCATATTCACACCGTTTCACGTTGTGAATATATTGTTTTCGATAGATTTGAAAAATCGTTTTTTTAGTTTTTTGGCGCCAAAACTCAAAATTTTCATGAACTGTTCGGTGTGAAAAGTTCGGCCTCAAAATTATCTACAAAATACAAAAAACCGCATTGAAAAGGGTTTTGATGCCACCGGACACGACCCCAAATAGTGGTGATGTATGCTTACAAGCAAGTTTGTCGGATGAAGAACTCAAATACGAAAAAACCATTTTATGTCAAAAATGTCTCAAAATGTGCGCATTATCACTCAAAAGTACTGTGAATCTTTTGGTGCCGATCCATGCAGACTATTCCGAGAAATTAACGAAATAGTGTGTTTTTTAAGCATATTTTAGCCGATTATTGCAAAATACATTTAAAAAATTTCACACAAATTGTTAATTGAACTTTTTTGATCAAAATCAATAAAAAATGAAGTTTTGTTGCGAAAAAATGCAAAAAAAAATTTTAGCCACCAGTACACCTCCCACAAACCTAAATTTTGGAAAAATTCGTGTGGTTCACTGTGTGGATGGATTTTTGTAAACTTTTCTGTTTTTGATCAATAAATGCGAGAACTTTTATGGAAAAATACCAAAAATATTTTTAATCCAAGTTTAGTTGGTCAAAAAGTCGAAAAAGTTCAAAAAATCGGCATTTTTTGGACATTTCGCCTTCCTGTGCCTACAATTCGGACTTAAAAATTCTAAAAACCTGTGATTATTGTAGCTTATAATTAGACCTAAAAGTCGTACACACGTTGTCATGTCCAAAAACATCAATTAGTGCTTGAAAATTGAGTCCAAATGTAAAAATTCTCGATTTTTTAGTAACCTTAATTTTCAATCTTATGCAAAGCAAGCTTTGCTGACCCGATGGAGACTTAATCTTCAATATTATGCAAAGCGAAGCTTTGCTGACCCGATGGAATCCTAATCTTCAAACTTATGCAAAGCGAAGCTTTGCTGACCCGATCGAATCCTAATCTTCAAACTTATGCAAAGCGAAGCTTTGCTGACCCGATGAAATCCTTATCTTCAAACTTATGCAAAGCGAAGCTTTGCTATTGATGGAATCCTAATCTTCAAACTTATGCAAAGCGAAGCTTTGCTATTGATCGAATCCTAATCTTCAAACTTATGCAAAGCGAAGCTTTGCTGACCCGATGGAATCCTAATCTTCAAACTTATGCAAAGCGAAGCTTTGCTGACCTGATGGAATCCTAATCTTCAAACTTATGCAAAGCGAAGCTTTGCTGACTCGATGGAATCCTAATCTTCAAACTTATGCAAAGCGAAGCTTTGCTGACCCGATGGAATCCTAATCTTCAAACTTATGCAAAGCGAAGCTTTGCTGACCCGATCGAATCCTAATCTTCAAACTTATGCAAAGCAAAGCTTTGCTGACCCGATGGAATCCTAATCTTCAAACTTATGCAAAGCGAAGCTTTGCTGACCCGATTAAGACTTAATCATCAATCTTATGCAAAGCGAAGCTTTGCTGACCCGATCGAATCCTAATCTTCAAACTTATGCAAAGCGAAGCTTTGCTGACCCGATGGAATCCTAATCTTCAAACTTATGCAAAGCGAAGCTTTGCTGACCCGATCGAATCCTAATCTTCAAACTTATGCAAAGCGAAGCTTTGCTGACCCGATGGAATCCTAATCTTCAAACTTATGCAAAGCGAAGCTTTGCTGACCCGATATAGAGTTTTGGAACGGTGTGAATATGCACATGAAGCGTGATTCGCTTCATTACTAGTTTCTCTTCATTTACATTTGTGTACATAATGTATATGAATGCAACATTCCTGCTGCGAATGTGAATTCAAAAGATAGCTGAAGCAAAAAATGAGTAAGCGATTGGGAGGAATAAAGGATATAAATAAAAAGAGGAAAATTTATTTACAGCATACACGTATGGTACATAAATATTATGATGACGTTGAGCTTTTTGTTGTTATTGCTTTTTGTTCTATTTCTAATTTATGTTATGTGCCCAGTGGATGAGATTTTTTGAAATTTGATTTTCTATGAATTTTTAAGGTTAGGTCTTAAAAAAAACAAGTAGGTTACTTTTCTCAAATTCTAAAATAATGCAGCAAAAAAAAAAAAAAATCATGAATTCAATTTTTCCTCAAATTAAAGTTTTAAACCATCACAAAATGTCAACCGTTGCATATTCTCATCTCACTCAGCAGATGAGTGTCTAAAATTTACATTCAAAAAAATTTATTTTTGTGTGTCAATGTCTGCTTCATTTTCATTCCACTTTTAAGAATTCACGCTTCATGACTATGTCATAAAATAAAAAGAAAATCATACAGAATGGTTATAAAGGTCTGCACAGTCATGACATTTCAATAACTGAATTCTGTAATATTAAATAAAAATGTCAATCACTTTCAATAAGAAAGTGTTGTGCTTGAAATAAATAATAAAATGAAAATCAGAACAATAAGATGACAATGGGAAAAGATGTTTTTTTTTTTTACACGTTGGCAAAATTTGATGACAATAAGAATTTTTTGTTGACGAGTTTATTGTTGATTTGTCTTTTTGAAAAAAATAATAATTTTTATAGCAATGTAAATGTTTGTTTTGTGGGTTTGAAAAGTCTTCACTTGTAGCTATAAGATCAGTTTCCTAGGTGAAAAAAATGATTGTTTGAAATGCTTATTTATGCTGATAGTGGCTGCACATATTTTTTTATGAAATTTAAAAATGTATGAAAACTTTAGCATGCTTAATAATTGTGTCCCTAAAGCTGTGCATTCTGCATTCATTCCGCAATAGTTTTAATAGATTTTGAATGGTTTGCAAATTAAATTAAACTAAATTAATATATTCAATATTAAAGTGAATTCATAAGAAAATCCAGAATACAATAATTTCAACTCAAGTATAAGTTAGAAAGTTTTCAACAAAAACTAAACTTTATAACAAAAGCTTTAACACAGAATATTTAGCTAACGATGAAAAAGGCTTAGCTCTAACATTCCACTTCATTCTACCAAGATATTTATTTGCTACTTTGAACAATTCGATTACACTTCTTAGAAAACTTAATATGGAATTAACGTCAAATCTCCTTCTAATACCGTAGATAAAAAGCTTTAGATTATTGTATTCTGTATGCGAACATGAAATAAAATAAAGCTCTTTTGAAAATGATAAATAAATAAATAAGGCAGTCATCATAAAAAAGTAACAAATTGAAATTTCATATGACTCTAATTATGGCAAGCATCATAACATATTCATTGTTATCAGATCCACAAAAAGCATAACATTTTTTTTACAACTTAATTCTATTCCTTTTCATCGTCTTTAATTTCTGACTGGGTATAAGAAAATTTTGTGAAGTTTTTGAGGATTTTTTTTCTTGGGAGTTGTTTAGTAGTGATATCCTTGAAAATTGGGAAATTTTAATTCTTCTAATTATCACTAGAATCTTAGCATTTGAACAAATGTCATTAACTTATAAACTCACCTGAATATGACGTCACTGATTAACGACTCCCATCCACATCTTCTGAAATAAAAGAAAAGGAAAGCAAGCATATTGTTTATGTATAACAAGAGAAAATAAAAACAAAAGCGACAACAACAACTGTATAATAATAATAAAATATCCCAGCATATATAAAGAAAGTCGAAAGAACGGAAGGAATCGAAAAGGAAAGGAAGAATTCACATTAGAATGAATATGAAAGAATTTCCATAAATTTATTTGTACACTTTTTTTTCCTCGTCTCTCTGTCTTACATTCTCATTTAATATCGCACATTTATCTTTAGCAATGTACGAGAATCCGTAAGGATCATAAGTCTGTGGAGAAAGATGATAATGAGTTCATTAAGGCATGCAAAGAGGACATATTGAAGCATAAATGATAAATATGTTTTCATGACACATAAATATGGATGTGGAAGTTATTATATACCTTAATATGACCATCCTTATGACACGTAGTTGGGTATTTATGTGCGTGGGATTTCAACTAAATCTTCATGCATAGTTTTGCTAATTCCAAGTGTTGTTGTTTTCTTAAACTTGCTATCTTGTTGAAGATACATTAAATCTGAAATGTATGCTGTTAAGAACCGTGTGACGCATGATGAAATGTTGGGTTTGAAGGAGTTAACAGTGTTCTAAGTTAAAACCATTTGGAACATTTTTTTGCTAACCAAGAGTATGAGAAAAAGTTACAAAAAGGCTAAAATTTCCTATAATGTACAGCTCGGGTCAAGGATTGTTATCATTCATATAACGGATTTCATGTAACACCGATACTGTTTGTTGTTTCTATTAATAAGACTTGGTGACACATCAGTCTGGAATAACAAAACAACAAGAAAAACAGATAACAGATAAGGCATATGCCACTTGATGGTACGCACAAAATGAATGGATAATATTGAAGGCTCTCTGCTTTGCCTTTTGGCATTGTTAAATGAAATGAATGTGGGATTATAGTGGGGAATTTATGTTACATTATTATCGTTTTGGGCTTCCTCCTATTTAATGAATCTTATCTATGTCAGGAATGATAGTAGAGAATGGATTTTATATGGAAATGAGATGGAGAGAAGATTTTTAATATTAAGGAAAGAGAATAAATAAAAGCTTCATTCTGGATGTTGAGAAATTTTTCTTTTAAAAAAGAAAATTTATTTTGGTCTGTGGATTTCAAGTGAAATGTAAATGCAGTTGCAAAGATCTTTTTATTAAAATTTCACGGGAATTGTTAAATGGAACTTGTCGGTTGCTACTTCTGGATTGTGTAAGAATTTCCAAAGAATCACTTTGACCATCAAGTTGAGCTATTTCTACAGAATAAAAACTATCCATCACATTAATTCAATTCTCATGAATTCATCAACTTTTATAAACTTTTTGAGAGTGTTCGTCACTTCCATTTTTAACCCACATGATCCATTTCATGAAAACTATTAGAGTCCAAAAAAAGAACTTAACTTGAGGGGCACATTTAGGGATGTCACATGAAGAATGAAATAATTTTCTAATTAGGATCTTTTTTGCTCTATTTCGTCTATAATCCATTCATTTGTGATTAAAAAAGTTTTGTTTCTTTTTTTTGTCTCGTCCGTAATGTCCATTTTGTAGATTAGAAAAAAAATATGATGGAATATAATCCAATTGTCTGGTTGTATTTGTTCTCATGTGGATTTAATTAAAATTTAGAGGATTTAAGGGATTAAAGTATTGATTTGAGATTATGGAAATGTCTGGAATCAGTCAGTATAGATATGAGATGTAATGGAATATGGAAATTGTATTGTTAATCGAATAATCGGATTGAATGTGAAAAATTCATTTGAATTTTCTAGTTTTTTCAATGTAGATTGCGATAGTAAGCATTTGAATAAAAGCTGGTTTGATCTTTCATACATTGTATTTAAAATGGTGAGGAATCTAAAAATTTTAACCTAAAACGAATTTTAAAAATCTTTAATGTGTTCCTAAAATTCTATTTGTTTAATTTTTTGATCAGTAAAATCAGTAGAATCCATAAGCCTTTCATATGAATTCAAAAAATAATCTCCACATTCTTCAAATTTCTTCCCACACAAAAAAGCTAGTTTACTTCTAAAAAATGAAAGATTAAGTTGAGAATGTCACTATGAAAATTGCTCCTGAAGGTATTTATATGTGAATTATCAAGGGTCCAATTTATGGATTAATATTTTTTTTTGCTATTTTGCTTCGTACTTTAATCATTCTTTGACCTTTTGGTTTGGAAAAAAGGATTAAATAGAACATGAATATAAGATGAGATAAAAGTTTTCTTCTGCTATTTTCCATAATACAGATACAGATAGAGAAAGGCAAGAAAAGAAAGTCATCAGTAAAAGTTCATTAGAATAATCTCAAGTTAATGTGAATGAGAGAAAAAAAAAATAGAAGTAAAAAGTTTTTGAGTCGAAAAAGTTTATTTTTTGTTGAACTGATTGAGATGTTTTTAAGAGATTAATTTTGCCATCGAATGAAGGCATTGACTGTGGGAAATGATTTTGTACCTGGGAAAGTTGTCAATGAGAAAGTTTTTAGTTTATTTGAAAATGTATACTTAGTTTGTAAAATGTATTTTGTAATGAATTAAAAGTCTGAAAAGTTTTTCGGGAAATGGAAAAGTTTAACTTGATGTGTGCTTGTTCAGCACATATGAAGCTATATAAAGTTTAAGCTTGTGATGTGAATTTTTTATGAAGAAGTGGGAGATTGAAAAATATTAATTAAGACTTAACTATAAAGTTGGTACTAACATGTAACATATACTTTTGGCAAAAAGTTATCAATGAGCTTTACATATCAGTTTGGTAAAGTTTACCTTAAAAATTTTGAGATCTTTGCATAATTAAAATCATAATGCTTACGAATCCAAATATTCAAGAAAAAATTTAATAAATTACAAGTCAACTAGAGTTTTTTTTTCTGAGAAAATTGAAAATTTAAAACTTTTTCACATTTTTTTTAAATTTAAGAAAATTTTAGAATATTTTTAATTTAAAATTTTGAGATTAATAAATTTACAATCTACGACTTTAGGAATTAAAGCTACAAAATTCAAAAAATTATAATCTACAAAAACATTTTCTTAAACTTTTTTACAAATAAAATTGTAAAATTAGCACTCAAAAATAATTCCAGCTTAACTTTAATTCCTTTAAAGTCTCATAAAATGAAAAATCAGCTTGAAAGCCTCTTATTTTAATCTCATCATCTCGTTACTCCTTACTAAAAAAAAAGTCATAAAGTAATCCGAAAAATGATCAAAAGAATAGGAAGTTAAAAATAATTTCCGTATCCATGATTTCATATTTCCTTATTAAGCTGAAAAACGACCAAAAATTTTCTTTCTGCTTAGCACAAGAAAATAAGAGAAACTGTTGCTTTCGTTGTAACTTAATCAAAGTTTGAGATGTGAAAATGAGAAAGAGAACGAAAAAAAGCAAATCTTTAAAAGAGAATTAAAACTTCTTCCATTTCCCCGTTTGCTTCAATTATAAATTCTTGGAAGACAGAAAAAGAAGAAAAAAAAAAAAAATAAAACTTTGGACAAGGTAAGAACCAGTAAAAATGGTACATACCTTCCATAAAAGCATGAGAAATTTTTATATCGATTTCAAAGTTAATTAAAAGTTTTAGTTGAAGAACGAAAAAATTATTTTTTAATGCCTGAAGTGGAAAGAAAAAAAAAATTCGCAATTACATGTTTTTTTATTCTGTCGTTGAAAAGTCTCTGATGTTTTGGGTGCTGTTTGTTTTTAATTTTTGAGATACTTTGAAAATTGAGGGTTAATTTGAAGAAATAAAAAGACATGACAAAGTTGTGGAAAGAAAACTTTCTTTTTTGACATTTTTCAAAGCAAAAGTTTTGTGAATTCTGTGGAATCAATTAATGATCATTAAATACAAATAAGGTATATTATTTATTTACAAGAGTGGGCATGTTTGGCTACTTTCGTGCTTTGAAACCATCTCTGAATTAATTTTCAAATTTGAAACTTTGATTTTTAATTATTTTTTACTAATCTTTTTAAAAAATCATTAAAAATTTTTTATTTAAGGGGTTTTTAATGCTTAAAAGTGGAGAAAAGACACAGAAATATTAAAAATCTAAAATTAATAATAATATAAAAATTATTTAAATTATTTCGATAAAGGTTTAATCTAGGGGTTAACAGGATTTCATCCAGATGAGAAATCCGTTTGGTCTGGATAAAGGTGTCAGCCCCTGGGGGTTAATATCGAATTAATTGAGTTTTTGGAACAAATTCTTCGGCCCTAATATAAAAGAAATTCAACTTTGATCATTTGCCAACTTTGGACAAAAATAATTTAAATTGAATTTTTATTTTTTTTTACTTTACACACCAAAAAGCTAGTTCATAAAGTTAAGTTTAAATTGCAACATAACAACAACAAAACTTCAAATAAAATTCTACAATTTCCACTCGATTACTCTCAACACTAAAACCGTCAATCCTTCATCCAACTTCAACACTCATTCCACTCCATTTCTAACCAGAATTGCTTACAAACCAAACCAAAGCCAAGAACAACAGAAACAAATTTTTTTCTCTCACTTCTTATTGAACCAAGAATTAGTTAATTCGGAGTGAGAAGAAAAAAATGTCTAATTAAATATTAATGAATGGAAGAAAATTTATTTCCAACATGAAAATTACTGAGAATATTTTTTTCTTACAGCTTTATTAATGGATGATGAAAAAAGGGGGTTCAATGAATTTTTTATTGCACTAAAATGGAAAACAAAGAATCGTAAAATTTATCACAAATTGGATCTTTGAGCGTGTTTTTCACTTGTTGAAATTTAATTTCTTGGTCATTATGTGAGTATTAAGGTGGGTTGCAGTCATTTGGGTTCGTAGATTATATTCAATTTTAAAAACATGCTGCATTTTTCAACAACAAGTTGATCAAATGTTTAGTCACAACAATTTAAAATAAGAACCTGTACCGATGTCTCTGAAGTGCTTAACAAGATTTTCGACATGCATAAGATCATATTCAATATCAACAAATAAAAATTCCAAAAGAATCCTTCAAAAACCCACGCTCAACAGCAAGCAAGCATCCCCATCTAAAAAAAAAAAACAAATAAGAATCACTTATGAATGAAAAATGATCCTTTATTTGCTTGTCTATTGTATCCTGTCAAAGCTACTTCACATCATTCTTTCATCTATTTATCATCTCATCGTTCTACTATTCTGTGCATCTTTGCAAATGTCTTTGACATTCTTCAAGAGTTCAATGTGGGAAAAAGTGAAGAATAATAAGAAAAAGTTTCTCAAGTGTCAAGGTAAATTGATTGAACGCTTATTCAAGTTTGTTATGGTTGCGGAAGGGTTTGGATGTTTTGAATAAGTTGATGATGGTTAAAATAATTTGCATTTGAAGTGGCAAACTTTTGAGTTGGGGAGTTTAATTTTGTGGAACATGATTTGTTTGAGGTTAATTACTTGTAAATTTTTAAGGTTAAATGATTAAAAAGTCAAAATATTGATGAGTTTGAAATTTGTTGATTCAGACCTAAAATCATCTACAAAGCTTAAATTCTATTTATAAAATAAACAAAAATCTCAAAAACAGCAACTCATCTCTTGAATTTCAATCATTCATTCAAAATATAAAGCTTAATACCGAAAAATCTCTTGAAATTCTTTCAAAAACAATCTCAATATACCTTCATGACTAAAATATCAATTTGAAATCAATAAAAAGGAATCAACAGAAAAAAATAATAATAAAGCTTTCATCCTTGCCAATAACAATATCACATTAATCCCTCATAACACTTGAAAGTACATTAAGCTCATCTTAAAAAGCATCATAATGGATTTTTCACCTGCTATCAATTTGCCGTAAATGCGCTATGAAACTCTTTTTTTTATATATTATATTTATCTCTCGTCTGTGATTGTTTGTAATTCGCTTTGGGATGGATGTTATGACGTACGTTAAATGTCACAAAGAATAAATAAAATTTTACGATAAATAAATATGAATATCTGTTGAATGAAGGTATTTGAGTTTGCGTGTTTTTTGGTATTTACGATGGATTGTTTTGTTCAATAAATGCTATATTTTGATTTTTTAAGGGTTAATTTTGTCAAGCAGGTAGTAAATTAATGAGGATGTATTAATATAAATGTCTTAAAAATTAACGCAAAACTCATCAATTAACGATTCTTAAACTCTTTACTAAGTATGTCTCTAATAATTTGTATCAAAATTCTGTCAATATTTTCAAGTATTTTAAGCCTTAAGGAACACAATCTGACATCAAAGTCAAATTCAAACATCCCAAGAATCATTTGAACATCATGAAAATATCGCCAAGCAATAATTAATAAATTCCTTTGAGTCTCAAATTTTCACATTCTAAATTTAACAAAAATTAATTAAACAAATTCCATGAAAAAAGTATCCAAAATATTTCAATAAAATTAAAATAAAAAATATGAAATTTGAAGCAGCAGAGAAGCCATGACAGCATCGACAGAAGTAGAATAAAAAACAAAAAATTCCCAACTGCTTTTCTCACATAGCACATAAAATTAATTATAAATTGCCTCGAGGCGCCGAGTGGCTGTGCATTATTTCAATTATCTCATAATGTTGATGATGTAAATGAAATCAGCGCGGCCATTCATGCTGAAAATTTCAAATGAAAAGGAATCCATTGCGTTGATAATTAATTAAAAATTGTGCGATTGTTTTCATTTTAGAAAATGAGGATGGAAAGAGAAAAATAAGGAAAAAAAATTGTGACATGATGGCTGTGTAGAAGTGAGTTGTATGACAAGGGCAATGACTTTGTGGCGAAATAAATTTAATGGCTTTGGGGTTGGGTTAATATTGGTGGAACAATCAAATAAATTGAGAAATTTCTTTTTTTTTTTCAGAAAATTGAGTCGTAGTTTTTTCATAATGAAATGGATTTCGAATGGATTTATTTTGAGTGATTGAGTATCAAGAGTGAGAATGTCAATGATTGTTTAGCTGTTCATGACAATTTAATTGGGAAGTCAAAAAATTAAAAAAAGATGAAGTTTAATCTTCTGCTAAGTATTAATTTATTAATGATTTAAGCATGACATCGAATAATAAACACACACATATGCTACAGCCCTAACATATGTATCATCAAAAAATAAGTGATTGAGATTTCCAAAATAAACATCTATGTCCAAATTTAGCTCCATTTTGATGAAGAAAATGAAGACTTTTATTCTCTCGTACAAGCTCTAAGAAATTGTCTCAATGTAATAGAATAAATGACAGAACAATAAACGACAAGTAGGGACATAAGAATTACACAAAATACACAAACAAAAAAGACATAGACAGACGTAGAAAGGAAGATTAGTGAATTTTTCTGACAGTTTTTTTAACCTTTTTTTTCTTTTTCTTCTTCTATTTCATTTCATTTGATGTTAAGCTGAACACCCGGCAGCCATTCAAAGAGCGGACAGAATACAAATTAAACTGTATTTGCTATGTTTTACAATTCTCATTTACGTGGCTTCATCTACAAAAAGGTAAGCATATTAAATTTCACATTTATTCTTTTCTTTGCTACTTTAACCACATTGTGTATGTACATAGATGTAAAATGAGATCCGTTAAATTTTATTCTGTTCTTATTGTTATTTTATTTAAATTGCGAGGGGTTTAAAAAAAGGGATGAAAAAGGATAATTTGAGGAGACACAAAAAAATTATTTAATTAAAATGTTGTTTGTTTTGAGAAATTCTCGACTGTAAATTCATAAAATATTCAAAATAAAGTAGGAAAATATTTGAATTGTTCAAAATAAATGACTAATTTTTTTAAAAGTAAAATAAATATTCATAAAGTTAAAATTTAATTGAACGTAAAACTCCCGAAAAAATTTAATTTTTGTTTGGAAAAGATTTTGCAGAATTTTCTTAAAATTTAATAAGTTTTTTTTTATCTTAGACAGATTAAATTGAATTTAATAATAATTTTTCGAAAATTTTAACAAAAATAAACTTTTCATTAATATTCAATTTCTAACGAATTTAACAAGATATCGTGCAATATAAATTTAAATATTATGTTTGTGTATATTATATTACAAAATATATTAAATATGATAATGATCAGTAATAATTAAAACTAAGAATTAATTAATATTTGAAAAATATTTTTTTTTTATGTTTTTTTAATGCTAAACTTTTTAGAAAAATAAATTATGTATTGTTAACAATACTTACAATCTAATTTGTCTTTACAATATTTTTATTTTTTATAAATTGATTTTGAGATTTTGATAAAAAAAAAAATAAATAAAAAGAACAAGTATTTCATTTTTTTTTCAAAACAGAATTTTTTAATACAGGGGGTTCTCATCTCAATTTAAATTGTTTCGATTTGAATAACCCAAAATTTCCTTTAACAAAATTCAAATCTTAATTTTTAACGACATTTTTGATATATTTCGATTTGAATAAATTCGATTTGAGTAGAAAAATTTTGGAATAAAACAACTGCTCAAATCGAGGACCTGTATTGAAATATTGCAATAAGTAAAAATACATAAAGTTAAACATGTTCGAATATATATTTATTAAAAAATTCTCATTTTAATATAACCAATTGTCAAACAGAATTAATTTTTACAAATGAATTTGCTTTATTGCATTTTTATTGAGTTGTTGAGCTGAAAGAAAGCTTTTGTCTCCTTTGTGTTACTTTATGTCATGACACAAAAATAATTGCAGTTTAAAAATGTTTTTGTTCAATTACCTTAAAAATTGTCATTTATTTTCAGCACAAAAATTCATAAATAATTCAATGACTGTAAAAAAATCGCTGCATCTATTTCCATGGAAATTTGTCTCGTCGAAATTTTTCACCATCATGAATATTCCACAATGTCCCTTTTATCTCACGAATCTCGAATAAAAAGTTGACAATGCTGAAATAAAAATTTAAATTTATATTGAAAAAATTTGCCTCGTGCTGAATTTATATATTTATGTTTAATTTTTTGTGGGTTGAAAATTCAAATTAATCCTAATTGTATTAGCCAATTAGTGATGGAATTTTTAAGAAGAATTTGTATTATTGAGTTTGTGGATTGTCTTATTAGTGAAATTGTTGTTTTTTGGCTTCAAATAATGAGATATGAAGTAGCTTTAAGAGATTATATTGAAAGAGACAAAACAGCTCAGTTCTATGTCTTATTAGTAACTGGATTTCATTTTTAATATAGTAATGCTCACATTTGATTTAATCAGTATTTTATTTAAATTCCAAAAATTTACTAAAAATTTTCCTTTATTTCTTCTCGTTTCAGCTTTCATTAGCAATTAAAATGATCGTAAGGAATCAAAACAAAAACCTTAAAAAATTTCTTATTTCCTGTTTAGATAACAAAATAAATTTGTTCAATTTATGTTATTTTCATCTACCTACAAAAAAAAAAGAATAAATATTACATTCTGGGATGTTTATTTGAATGTTTTTAATGAAATGCTGAGAGACAAAAAATCATATTTATGTATTTCTACAAATCTTGAAGACTGATCTAGTGGAAAAAAATGTTTCATTCTATTTATATGCTTAAAAACAAAACCTTTTCAACAGTCAAGATTCAACCTTCATTGCTGTTATTATTTATTTTTAAAGGTAAGTTCTATTTGACATTTATTACTTTATGCACAACTTTTAAACTTCCTCAATTTAAAATGTTAATTAAAAGCCCAAAAAAGAAACTTTCAAAGTGCATAAAACTCATCTCAAAAGGACGTTCATATCTAAAATTGAAGCAATTAACTTTGTTGGAAATTTTCTTTAAAAAAAACTTTTCTTCAAATCATGAAATTTCAAAAAAGGTTAAAATTATTTTTAATTCTAACGAAAAGAAAAAAAAAAGTTAATTGTAAGTCAAGTGAAAGAGAAAAGTTTTAATGATGATACGAAACGATGGAGAAAGTTGCTCATTTTAGTTCAAACTTTCTTCCATCGTTTACATCATCAAAAGAAATTTCTGTATCTGTGAAGAAATTTAATGATTGATAGTGAATAGAGCTTTTAAGTGTTGGATGTAGGATGTAATTCTGGATATTATTGCGAACTATTAGTTTAATTGAATATATATAAGTGTATAAATATTAAATAATTCTTATGAAATCTGTAAGATATCAAATATTAATTGAACAATTTTTAGTTACTTCTGCTTACATTTTCAAAATTATGGACAAAACTGATCAATTTCTGATGTAAGAAAATGTTTACATTTAGAAAGTTTGAAGAGAAACATCTTGACTTTCAATTTTGATTCCTTGTATTTTATTATTTATGAATGTGTTTACATGACTTTTACATTAGACATAATGTATGTGACAGGTGAGGGTACCTTTTGAAGTTATTGTGTAATTTTTGGACATTTATGTAACTGCAAAAGTTGTCGTTCACTTATTACGTAACGCTAAAATTCAGGTTTTCTAACCCCCCCCCCCCCCTGCGTAACTTTTTTAACAAAAGAAGAATCTCGTGTGAGAACCCTCCCCCTCAGAGCGCTTAATATGTTTACAAATTTTAAATGTTCATAGAAATAAATTAAATGCAAAAATTTTATTATTTAGGTTTTTTTCTAGTTGAGTTTTAAATTAAAAGATAAATTTTTAATTTTCCTCCTTGTTACGTTTTTAAAAGAATTTTTTTCTTTAGTTTGACCTGTTACAAAATTGTAAACCCCTTCACCTCTATAAAGCGAACGTACTAAATGAACGGCCCCTAACATAAAATTTCCATTAAGCTTCCAAAAAAAAAGCTTCCATAAAAAGTTCTACAACCTTGCACAAAGAGACTTAATCACATAGTCTTATCAATTATATGCTCTAAAAGATTGAGGCAAATATTTACAGTATATACATCAAGAAAATTCTTGGTCTCTTAGTCTATTCTACGTATGCGAGTGTTCATTTAATATTGCATGCATATGCTCATGTTTGTTGCTAACAATATGTATTATGTACGGTAAATATCAAATACTTCTTGAGGATATGATTTAAATTTTCAACAAAATAGTCCTTGAGAGAGTTTCATGAGAGAATTTTGTTTGGGTTGAAATTAGATTCAACTTGCTGAGGAAAAGAAACAAGAGAGAAGTTTTGATTTAATTGAAATTTTCTTGCTTCATTCCTTTAATATTTTTACACACAAACATACACAAGCAAAAAGCTCAATCTCATACTCAGCATGTCAGATAATAATAATGATGATATTGCAAATTGCAACTATCTCTATCAACGCAAAAAAAAAACTGAAACGACAGGAAAAAGAAATTTATTTAATTAAAATTGTTTTCCTTCTTTCCTTTACAGGTGCTTCATGTGCTGAAACAACTTCGCATCATGAAGTTCTCATGGCTCAAGTGAGAGAAATAAAATGAAAGTATATTGAAATTGAAGAAATCAGACGATAAATTAATTTAGAAATGCATACGAGAAAGAGAAGTAAAATGGAGCAAGAATCATTGAGATTTTTATCTGTACATATAGCAATACATTTATTGAAAGTCATGTAATAATGTGAGAAGTAAAGAAGAAACTTCAACTTGTAAAAATACATATGAAATTATATGAAAAGCATTTTCACGTTTCACATAACATTAATGAAAAAAAAAGAGAAAGATTCTTAACATTTTAGTGTTTGTAATATATTTGAAGAATTTTATAAGACGATAAATGGGACGATGCAGTGGATGAATGTCAGAAAAAAATCATAGAAATTTAAATTGATAATAATTGTTGTTAATAAAATTGAGAATGAATGGCACTAATGAAATATCTGTGTATTGGTTTTCATGGTTTTTTTATTCACAAATTAAACTGTTTTAGAATTTATTAATAACTTTTTTTTAAAAATTTTTTCAAACCCCTGCCTTGGTCATCAAAATTTAAATTTCGAAAACTCAAATGCAAATTTTTGCGCTATCAACTTTAAATTTTTTCTTCATTTTTTTGTGCATATTTCTTTTCACACTTTCCTCTTTATTTCCTTTGGAATTGAATGCATTAATTTTATTTCATAAAAAGATGAGAATAAAATAAAGTTGGAGCAGGAAAAAAGTTGAATTCTAAGAAAAAATTATTTAAAGTTGTACAAATTAAATTTTTTTTAATTAGGTTCATTATTTGTTCTGCTAGAATAAGCAGGCAAGGGAAAGTGTCAGTAAAAACTAACATTTATAGGTAAAAAATTCAAGGTTTTGTTGAAAATTATTTTTTTTGCAGTTTTAAAAGTCAAGCAAAACTTTGAAGTCAATCTAGTCTAAAGCTAGTAATATTATAAACTTCAAATTATTTCACATTATTTGAAGGTTCAAAATTTTTTGAAACTTGGAATTGAAAATACAAACTTGTTTCTTTACAAGTGAAGATAAGAGAATCTTGGTCAAATACTGTTAAGTAAAGTTTTGATTTATAATTCATTGAAACTCTAAAATTATGGCCGTTATCTTCAAGTAAAGTGATACAAAAATTTATCCCTGACTTTATCACAACATTTTCCAAAAAAATCCAAATTTTCTATAGAGGTCATTCGCTTATGAAGTCCGCACAGTGGTCCAGAATTTTCGAAAAGTGGACATCTACTTTTTTCTCAACCAAATGAGTTTAAATTTTCAGGGTTGGTAGATATTGTTACTATTAGTAATTTACAAAAAGAAATTTTTCAAAAAGTTTGTCTGTTGGGCTGTATGGGGGTCTCAAAGTTCAAAAAAACCACCCTTCACTCTGACCTCAATTTCTCTCATTTGTTTTAATTTTTTTAAAAACTGTTTTCAATAACTTATAGGTGATTATAATAGCTTTAATTTGATGTATAATATGTGTGGTAAAAACTTTTTTTGTTTCTGAAATTTTAATTTTAGTAAAAAAAATGAGATTTTTTTAGGGGTGTCTCCATACATCAAGCCCCCAAGCAAAAAATTTTGGACTTTATTCACTGAGAAAACACTTGTGTATTAAGCTCTCATATAGTATCTTTTCAAAACACTTTACCATTTTTTCTAACTCGTCCGCTTTTTAGAGAATTTTGAGTTCAAAGTTGACGAAAAATGACATTTTTATGAAAAATGATTACTTCAAAATTCACTATATATTGCAACTAACTAAATAAAATTCAAATTTCTTTTCAAATACTTGTACCTGAATACAAATGCGTTATTTTGATGTATAATATGTTAGGTAAAACTTTTTACTTAGATAAAAATCTTGATTTTTGCTAATTTTAGTGATTTTTTAGGGGTATCGCTACATTTTTGACCCCTACAAAAAATTTTTTTGACTTTATTCAGTGAAATAAAGGTGATTATTATTGCTTAAGCATCAATAAATCAAAATAACCTTAAGAAACTTCATTTTTCATCCGCATTTTAAAAAATTTTAATTTTTTGGTTCGAAGCTGACATTTTTTGGGGCCATCACTATAATTTTGACTCCCATGAAAAATTTTTTCGACTTTATTCAATGAGCTAAAAGATGATTATTATTGTTCTAGCATCAAAAAATCAGATTTTTTTTACCGTTTGTGATAACTCGTCCGCTTTTTAGAGAACTTCAATTTTTTGAAGTTCAAATTTGATTTTTAAGGGTATCACTGCACTTTTGGTGCTTATAAAAATTTTTTTTTCGGCTTTATTCAGTAAACTAAAAGATGATTATTATTGTCTTAACATCAATAAATCAGAAACCATTTACCGTTTTTGAAACATTATCCGCCTTTTGGAAAATTTTGATTTTTAGCTTCAAAATCGACATTTTTGGGGGTATCACTACACTTTTGACCCCTAAAATTTTTCTTTTCGACTTTATTCAGTAGGCTAAAAGATGATTATTATTGTTTTAGCACCAATAAATTAGAAACTACTTGCCGATTTTGAAAACTCATCCGCATTTAAGAATTTTTATTTTTTGCTTCAAAAATGATATTTTTGGGATAATCACTTAATTTTTGACCCCTATAAAATTTTTTTTCGACTTTATTCAGTGAGCTAAAAAATGATTATTATTGTCCTAGTATCATAAAATCAGAAATTTTTTACCTTTTGTGGTAACTCGTCCGCTTTTTAGAGAACTTCAATTTTAAAGTTACTTATTTGAGAAATAAAAGTTTAAATGCATATAATTCTTACCTACACTAAAAATGTTTGTGAACGATGAAAAAACTTTAACATTTTTATTGCAATATAGTAATTATCATAATTGAGAATGTGTTTTTGAAAAAAATTTCAATGTAGGTAAGAATTGTGTGTGCATTTAAACTTTTAATTCTCAAAAAGTAACTTCAAAATTGAAATTCTCTGAAAAGCGGACGAGTTATCACAATGGGTGAAAAATTCTAATTTTATGATGCTAGGACATTAATAAAAACCTTTTAGCTCACTGAATAAAATCGAAAAAAAAAAAAATTTATAGGGGTCAAAAATTAAGTGATTATCCCAAAAATATCATTTTTGAAAGCAAAAAATAAAAATTCTCTTAAATGCGGATGAGTTTTCAAAATCGGCAAGTAGTTTCTAATTTATTGGTGCTAAAACAATAATAATCATCTTTTAGCTTACTGTATAAAGTCGAAAATAAAAATTTTAGGGGTCAAAAGAGTAATGATACCCCCAAAAATGTCGTTTTTGAAGCTAAAAATCAAAATTTTCTAAAAGGCGGATAAGATTTCAAAAATGGTGAATGGTTTCTGATTTATTGATGTTAGAACAATAATAATCACTTTTTAGTTAACTGAATAAAACCAAAAAAAAAAATTTTTATAAGCACCAAAAGTGTAGTGATACCCTTAAAAATCAAATTTGAACTTCAAAATTGATGTTCTCTGAAAAGCGGACGAGTTATCACAAACGGTAAAAAAATTCTGATTTATTGATGCTAGAACAATAATAATCATCTTTTAGCTCATTGAATAAAGTCGAAAAAAATTTTTCATGAAGTCAAAATTATAGTGATGGCCCCAAAAAATGTCAGCTTCGAACCAAAAAATTAAAATTTTTAATATGCGGATGAAAAATGTAGTTTCTTAAGGTTATTTTGATTTATTGATGCTTAAGCAATAATAATCACCTTTTATTTCACTGAATAAAGTCAAAAAAATTTTTTGTAGAAGGGTCAAAAATGTAGCGATACCCCCTAAAAAATCACTAAAATTAGCAAAAATCAAGATTTTTATCTAAGTAAAAAGTTTTACCTAACATATTATACATCAAAATAACGCATTTGTATTCAGGTACAAGTATTTGAAAAAGAAATTTGAGTTTTATTTTGTTAATTACAAGATATAGTTAATTTTAAAGTAATTATTTTTCATAAAAATGTCATTTTTCGCCAACTTTGAACTCAAAATTCTCTAAAAAGCGGACGAGTTAGAAAAAATGGTAAAGTGTTTTGAAAAGATACTATATGAGAGCTTAATACACAAGTGTTTTCTCAGTGAATAAAGTCCAAAATTTTTTGCTTGGGGGCTTGATGTATGGAGACACCCCTAAAAAAATCTCATTTTTTTTACTAAAATTAAAATTTCAGAAACAAAAAAAGTTTTTACCACACATATTATACATCAAATTAAAGCTATTATAATCACCTATAAGTTATTGAAAACAGTTTTTAAAAAAATTAAAACAAATGAGAGAAATTGAGGTCAGAGTGAAGGGTGGTTTTTTTGAACTTTGAGACCCCCATACGGCCCAACAGACAAACTTTTTGAAAAATTTCTTTTTGTAAATTACTAATAGTAACAATATCTACCAACCCTGAAAATTTCAACTCATTTGGTTGAGAAAAAAGTAGATGTCCACTTTTCGAAAATTCTGGACCACTGTGGTCCGGTTTTTAGGATGGAGGAAAAAAAATTCACGTTTTTGATGGACGTCATAAGTGAACGACCTCATAAAATCATTAACTCAAAAAATTCAATCATAATTCCTTCCAACATTAACAATCTATTCAATCTATCCAACATTAACATTAACAATGTCACCATCCTTTGGACAAAAAAAGGAACTTTTCTTATTTCCTCAAACTAAAAACTTAAAAAACTAAGAAAATAAAATGTAAGTGAATAAAAAACTTTTCAAAAAGAGAAAAACTGAACAAAAATGAATCATAAGAAAATTAAAAAGAATAAAAATCATGAACCTAATAAAAATAAGAATAAGAAATAAAAGGCGATGAAAAATAAAATTTATTAGATTAAGGAATAAGTATGTAGATGAAATAATGTTAATAAAAAAAATGATGATGAAGAAAAAAGTGTAAAATAAGTTAAACAAATATAAAAAAATGTTCTCAATAAAACAGAAAAAGTCACTTTTAAAAATATAAAGTAATCTTATCATATTTTCATTCAATACCTTTCCAGTGCTTCGTTGCAGTTTCTACCATTGGATCACTTGTGTATATAAAAAAATAATAAAAAATTGATTGTATTACGGAAGAAGCTTCCTTCAGATAGCTTTTAAGCTTTATCTCACGTCTCTCATAATTGCAGCTCTTTATTGTATGACACGGAATGTGAGCAATCAAAAATCTTTACTTTAGTTGCTTTTAATTCCGATGAGAATTTACAGTTGTTCAGAGGATAAGCATACTTTCAGCATTTACTTGCTCTTGTGCATTTTGCTTTATTTTTGTATCCTGAATTTGAAAAGATGAATGCAGCTGTGGTGCATTGAAAAGGTTTTTATCACGTTTTATTTTTATTTCAGAGATGAATCGTTGAAAAATTAAATTTTCAGGAAACATTTAATAATTTAAAAGTATTAACATTTCATCAATTAACAATATGACTAATTTGTCCTCAGATAATAAATAAATTGATAAATCAAAATTAATTGCATATTCCCAAGGTGATTAAATCCTTCAATTACTCATTTTACATCAAAATGCTAATTTACATGAGTCATTTGACAAATCAACTCTATACCAACTCATCCATGAAAACTACATCACTATTTTCTGCATGTCATTGTCATAATGATTTGTTGAACAAACAAAATGATAAAAAAAAAATAAAATACTCTCGAAATGAGTTGACATAAGCTCAAAAGCTTTTCACTCAATTTCATAAATGCTTTTTGAATGAAAAAATATGAAATGAAATAAAATGACAGAGATAAATGCAAAACATTTCCGTATGGGTGGATATGAAGAAAAAAATTGTACTTATGTAAGCTTATACGGTGCTTGCGTTAGCAACAATTTTGCACAATTTCACATTATTATTTGTTTAATTATGATTTTCCCAATAATTTAATAAAAAGCCTTTTAGTGTGATTATTTGCATGACATGAATGAGATTGCAAATGTATATAAATATGACATGATTATGTATGAAAATTGGAACAATGGGTAAATTAATTTGAAGATGAAATATAAATGACATTTAAAATTATATTGGATGGGATTCAAACATTTTAAATTAATTGAAATGCGCGCTGCGTCGACATAATATTTGAGATATTTAGATTTTAATTATTTGACAATTGATTTGTTAAATTGATGCAAATTTTGCGGTATTGAACAAGATGGACTTCAATTTCAAGCAAATTCATTAGTTTGAAAACTTTTGAATAGAACTGAAATTTAATATAAAAAACCTTAAAGTTTTTCTATAAAAAGAAAAAAATATGAATCGAATCGAAAACTAGGACATGATTGAATTATATTCATTTTCAAACATGAATAATTGCAATCTAATGGACATCATAAAATAGAAAATAAATCAGAATCAATTTAAAAAGCTTTTTATTTGAAAATGAAAATATTGGAAAAATGAATTAAAAAACTTTTATTTCTGTAATATTGGGTTGGGAAAGTTTTATTTCAATTTATGAATATTTGATTGAAATATTTTACATACAAGAAAAATTAATTTAGTTTTCTGAATTTGAAAAATTGCAATAAGAAGTTTTGAAGTTTTTGAAATTTTCAGAATTTTTGTAGGATTTTCCAATTTTTACAGTGCAAGGATTGCTAAGTTAAACGAATTTTTCTGCAGGTATTTAAGCTATGAGCATATCCAAACAATAGATTAATATTCAATCACTGGGAAAAAAATAAAACTAGATCAACATAAACAAATCCAATACAAAATTTCAATGAAAATCTAGTCAGTTCAATTATTTTTACCCCAACAGATAAAACCTTTACAATCTGTATTTTCATTCCTTCATAAAACACCAATACCCTCATTCTCTAACTATCATGTTAACACGACAGTCTTGTACAACAATTGCTCCTTTATTTCTTGGCTATAAGCCATTTCATGTTATTGATATTGAGTTGAATGCAAAAAAAGAAGCAAAATCTTTGTCCTGTTAAGAAATAAAGGAGGGAATCGTAAAAAATACTCGATAATGTTTGAATTTATTGTCATTTAAAGAGAAATAAGATGAAAAAGTTTACATCATTACAGCGCAATTAAACAAAACCAATTTGTAAAGATTCTTTTTTTCTTCATTTTCATTTGAAAAGTTTTCTTCTTTTTTTCATTCTTTTATTTGATCCTTAATGAGATGCTTTATAATTTGATAATGGCACAATTAATTGCCATTTTCTCTTCGTTTTATGTTTCTTTGATATTCCCACTTTCTCTCCCTAGAAATTTCTCAATTTCCTGCTTTTCTCTTTCATTTACTTTCATTCTGATGACAACTTTCTTTCGACACGAGCGAATTTTTTATTTGAGAAATTTTGCTGTTAAAATGAACAAAAAAATGCTTTGAGCGTTCATGTTTAACAAAGTAGGTCAAAAAAGGAGGAAAATGAGGGAAGAATTAAATTTATTGTTATTTTCAGAAAATAGAAGATAATATGAAGACGCATTTTTATTTTGAAAATGCTTTTTAATGGCATAATTTATTTTTATGTAGAAATATTAAGTTTAGGGATGAAATATGGAGATAGAAACTATGAAATGAAATATCTAGAATAAAGTGGGAGAAAAACTGTTAGCGGATCAGCAAGAATTGTTCAAATTTTACTTATATTCATGAGTAATTAAAAAGTAGTATCTAGTGTATATATTTTTTTAAAGAATAGGAGTAAAGAGGAAGGGAATATTACTTTAAAAAATAAGGGATGGGAAGTCTAGCATTACTTTAAAAACTTGTTGAACATTTAAATTAAACTAAAAAACACGACTAACGTAGAAAGCCACGAACTTCAGCGTCACCTTACAATATTTATGCAAATTTTTAGTAGAAATTATTTTAAATAATTAAAATAATCAAAAAATTGAAAAAGTTTGAAAAAATTTCGCAAAAAGTCATACGCGTCAAAGTTGTGTCATTCGACGCGTAATTCCATAGCAAATCTTTGTAGAGAAAAGTTCAAAGTGCAAACAAGCGTGAAATATTTTATTAATTTTCAAAATTTTATGCATGTATGAATATTTTTAAAAAACACATTAAAATTTTCAATCTACATTAGTTAAATTAAAACATGCTTCAACTGAACTAGACTTTCTCGATTTCCCGGTACCGGGATTTTCGGGACCAAAATCAAAAAATTAAAACTGTTGTATTGTGAACGATTTAAGTTTTTTGAAAAAAATTTTAAATTTAATTTGTTTAGTATTAAGATTTTAATCATTTAAACACAAAAAAATTGAAAATCTTTCTTTAATTCTCAAGATATTTAAGTTTTAATTTTGGTCCCGGTCCCGGAAATTTTCCAAAGCCGGGATTTCGAGAAAGCCTAAACTGAACAATTAAAAGCAAAATTTTATATTAATCATTTTTTTAAATTTATAAATTTTTATTGCATTTTATTAAATTTTTGAATTTATATTTTCTTCACTCTGTAATGATTTTAAGTTAATTAAATTTTAAAGCAAGCATTAGCCACAACATTGTAAATCAATTACTAGTACTCTATGTAAGTAGAATTTTTGTCAGGGGTTGACACGACTTCATCCGGATGAAATATCCCATTATTTTGGTTGAAATTTTCTATTGTTTCGGATGAAAAAGGATGAAATCGGATGAAAAATCCTTTTGTTCTAGTTGAAGGTATCAACCCCTAGAATGTTTGTAAGCATCTGCCAATTACAAAGAAGAATCTAATGAGTAATTAAAAATATATCATCTACGATGAGTAATTGATTTTAAATTCAAGGTTTATTTAAAGAGTTTTTAGTCTTTCAATTAAGAACGATTCATTGAAAGATGAGAAAAATTCATTGCAACACAGAATCTGCAAACATTCAGTTATGATATCCAATTTTAAAAGGTATCAAGTGACTTCTGGGAAGTATTATAATTGGGGTGCAAATTGGAGAGAAATTAAGTAAAAAAAAGTTGCAAACCGTAAAATGAAAATGTTCACAAAAATCAACAAGAACCAAACACAAACATTTATTTTAAACTCAAAATTCATTCATCGTCCACAATTTCACATCATATCCCCAATCAATTGCAAATATCAGGAAAATGATGAAACATTTGAATTAAATCCCAATTGCAATTGTCCACTCCCAGGTATGTGTACATACAATCAATAATGACTATATATGTAGATGTAGGTATTTTTCTGTAGATAAACATGATGAAGGTAAAACAATTTTGAGAGATGGAATAATATTGGCATAGAATTGTGTATTTTTCATTCATTCACTTAAGCCATTTGGGAACCCGCATCAAGATTCAATTCGAGTATCGATTTTTGTATCTCTTCTTTTTTTTGTTGGTTTGGTACCCGAAAGAACGTAAAGTAAGTCAAACAGGAAAAAAGACAGAAAAAAAGATGAGAAGCTTTTGTCTTCAGTTTTAGGGGACAACAAAATGGAATAAATTTTACTATTATATCCCATCATGAAAGGATATATAGGAAATATAGAAAGGAAGTTCTGTCAGCTCTAAAGTAACACAAAAAATGAAAACAAAGGAGATGGAATTGAAGAGCTTCAATAAAGCTTCGTTTAAGATCCTCACAATGACTTCCTCAATTTGTGTTGGAATAAATTTTGAGCATCCCGAGAGAAATAATTTTTTATGACTTTGATGAAGCTGATTAATATCACTTTAATGCAAATTTCTAACCCACATATCCTTATCCTTATAAGAAATTTTTTGATAGTGTGCTGCTCGGAAGCTATTTTCTTTCCTTTTATTTTGCAATTGGAGTAAGATTTTATTTGTTATGAGTCTTCAAATTCAAGGACATGCATAAACATTTAATGCTAAATGTATGCATGTCTAATTCTCATCTGAAATTGTTTCAAGATTTTGTTTATTGATTAAAACATTTTGCATATTAGTCAAATATTAGTCCAAAATTACTAATTAAATTAAGTAAAACGAAACATACAAAATCAATAAAAGTTTTACGAATGACTCTTTTGAAATCTTCACTGGTGTTTTGTAACTGATTTTTAGTAATTGTCAGATTAAAGATATTTGTAAGACTGAATATAAAGCAACAAAATTTTTTTCCAACTTCAACATTTCCATTTTAATTAAAAATTAGTTTTTCATATAGAACTGAAGAAAATAATTAAAACTAATTAGTTAAAAAAATAGAATCGTGACTAGAATCTATAAATCAATATTTGAAGTGAAAGTTAAAAAAAACACATTGAAGCAAAATTTCAATTTTTCTAGTTCTTTATCTTTAAAAAATTAATTAAAATTGTTCAAAGATTTTTTTTACGAAACTTACATTGAAAATGTTTCGAAGATTCTTCAAATCGTGAGTTTTGTAAATATTTGTTGCAATATACTTTCAATACATTTTCAATAACATGTTTTACAGGTTCGAATATTCTATAAAATGCTGATAAATTACTCCAAATAGTATCAGTTAAAAAAGAAACTTCAAAGAAAATTAAACAAATTAAAGTTAAAAAATTTGAAATGAGAATTATTATAATTGGAATATTTTTATTTCATATCATCTTTATTCGAAATACTAATGCTGGATCATCATCTTATGTTTCATCTACATTGACTGAGGTACCTCCATCGACTACTGAATTTGACCATCATAAAGATAATCATGATGATGGACATAAAGACGATGATAAAAAAGATAGAAAGCGCGAAGAAGATCGCAAACTAGATGAGGATAATCGAAGACGTGAGGAAGATCGCAAACGCGACGAGGATAATCGAAGACGTGAAGAAGATCGTAAACGTGAGGAAGATCGCAAACGCGATGAGGATAATCGAAGACGTGAGGATAATCGAAGACGTGAGGAAGATCGCAAACGCGACGAGGATAATCGAAGACGTGAAGAAGATCGCAAACGTGACGAAGATAATCGAAGACGTGAGGAAGATCGTAAAAACGACGAGGATAATCGCAAACGAGACGAGGATAATCGAAGACGTGAAGAAGATCGCAAACGTGACGAGGATAATCGAAGACCCGATAAAAAACGTTTTGGTGAACAAAGACATGAAAATTAGGTCGATGAAGGACATAAAATAAAATCCAGCAATAATTTTAATTTTATTCCCCATCAATTTACTTACATAAATTAGTCTTTAAATTATCCATTCAAACCATCTAGATTTTTTCAAACAGCATCTAAAATTGGCGATATTAAATCATGAAAAACTTATTAATCTAAATAATGTAACCATTTCTAATCCAATTTGAATAGCAGCAACATTTTTCTAACTTTCATAGAATCATTTTAAATAAAAAATTCATTATAGACTTGACAGTTAAATAAATTTCCAAACAAATAAAATTTAAATAAAAGTAAAATTACCTTTTAATGATGACAGACAGACACATTTGCTCACACACACGATTAAGCAAAAGCATTAAGCACAATAAAAATATTTTTACTTTCCATTTTGAGAAAAAAAAGGAAAATTAAATTTTCATTTTTATATCAAAAATATAAAATTTATTCAAATGTTATTCGTGCTCATTGCTTCCAACAAAATTTTTTTTATTATTGTTCATAATTTTCCTTGCTTATTTTCATGCTACATTCAAGTCAAGAACAATGTAAGCAATTAATGAAAAAAAAAGAATTATTTTTATGAGTTTTATTTTCCTCTTTTGCTTCTTCCTTGTCTCCACAAATAAAGAGCTAAATTCATGTGGATACATGAATTGCTAAATAAAGAAGTAAATCTTCGCAATGATAAAAATTATTATTTTTTTGGGTTTTTGGCTCATTTTAGAAGCAACTCATGTGCTTGTAAAATTTTTGAATTTCATAAAAACTTACTTAATGAAAAAAGTCATTTTCCCCAAAGTATGTAATTTATGAATTGTTGTGTTTTTTAAAATTGTGAAATTCTCTTTGTTGGAAATTTGTCAAAGGAAAATATTTTTTGTCTGAAAGTTTTCAGGCTATTTAATTGCATTTTACAAAAATTTAAATGAAAAATATTTCAAAGTAAATTTTTTTTGTCTCATTCGTTTGACTTTTGAACCAAAGAACAATGAAGTATTTTTTTTTCAAAAAATATGAAATTTCAAAACCTGAAATCCATTTGCTTAGTTATGAAATACTGTAAGTTCATAAAATAATTTCATTATTAATAATGCATGAATCTAATAACAAATTTATTTTGATCCCACATAAAGTACCAGCATAGCAAGTTGAAACTTATCAAAATATTCAGTTAAATTAAGGAAAACTTGATGTAAACATGATTGATATTGTAGATATAGCTGTACTTGATATCAATAAAATCACAAGAAATATTTCACATATGTGGGTGAATTTGATTTAACCTTAAAGTCATGTGTAAGTAATGTACATTAAATATGGATATTTGTTCACATCTGTGAAGTTTTCGAGTTAATAATAGAATGGTATGTTGTATAAGATGACCATGTGTCTGTGTCTTTTGCAAACAAACTCTTTGTTGTATCACATTTGAATCAATTGTTCAGTTCAGTTACCATAATAGTTCCAAATTTATAACATAATCAGTCATATAATCAGAATTGAGTTTATTTGTATGTCTTTGATGGAGATTGATGAACAGAGTTTGAAAAAGACGTAGGTAATGCGAGTAATATTGAAAGAAACTTTCTAACTGGTTATTTATGTGAAAATGATTTTGTATGAAGCTTTTGGAATTATTTAATTTTCTAAATAATTGAAAGATTTTATTATTTAAATTCAAATAGAAATTGAGAGAAATTGATTGTTTGGTAAAGACAATCATAAGAATTTTAAGATCCAGGACAATTAATGCTTTTGCAACAATAATTTTAGAAAAGTAAAAAGTTTAGAAACTTGATCCCAAAAATCTCAAAAAAAAGTCCTTTTTAAATGTACAAGTGTCTTCAGTTTTCCTTCTTGACTTTGTACCTATTTCTTGACTTTGCAACTGTTGATCAATAAAATATAAAAAATAAAATTTAAAAAATCTTTTTTCATGCACCCAACCCGGAATATAAATAAATTACATTTCAATCATTTACAAATAATTTATACAAATTCGATTTGATTATCAAGAAGCATTTAACAATTTATGGTTGATAATATTGTACAAGTTATGTCAATGAATTAAAATATAACTGAAGCATTTGCATGCATTTTGTGAATAATTTCAAATTGAGTTAATTAACATTTCAATAATTCATGAAAGTGTTTGAGGTTTACGTTTCTTTCATATTTGTTAAAGCAATATTAAGGTTTGATATTAACATTAATTAAAGGATTTATTTTTTGAATTTCATGTTGTGAATTAATATTTAATTTTTCGATTTAGATATTTCCATTTTTTTAATTGAAAGAAAATTTTGAATAATTTCAGGAAATCATTTAAAAACGTAAATTAAATCATGAACTTCAAAATTTTCAATCATCATTTCCCGTGCTCATAGAACAATTATCATCTCAAAAGCAACAGGCAACAAAAAAAAATAATAATAAAAACAAAGGAACGCTTAAAACTTGTCAATGATGAAAGTCAATGATTTATCAACAACTAAAGGCTCAACTTCGATAACTCATTTATATTTGCTCAAGCGAGAGATTTAAAATAAAATAGCTCTTAAAATAAGCAGCGTTAAATTGACACGACAATCCAATTAGAGAGCGAAGCACTTCCCAGAAATTAAAAATTTAAAATCAGTTGATGACGATTGTTAGAATCGAATTGAATGAATTAAGCTCGATTTTAACAGGAAAATTGAATTGATGATTTTTTTTTTGTTTTGGAACAAAAAATGTTTATACAGCTGACAATAGAGGTATTTGGAGCAGATTGATAGAAAATGGTGGAGTTTGATTGATATTTATTGTAACAGATGTGATGTGAGTACAGGAGTAAATTTTTAATGAAGTTTTGGGAGTATTTTTGGATATTTAGTAATTTTTTGAGTTTTGATAGATTTTAGCTTAAGTTTTGTAGAAAACACAAATGTCAGGTTCAAAGAAATTTAAGAAACTTTTGAATTTTTTTTAATTTAATACCTTTTTAAATTAAACATTCAATAACAATCAAACATCTTTTAATTTTCTGCAAAATCCAAGGCCATAGAACTCCCAAAATTGTGCATTGAAGAATCATCCATGTGCAGCAAAGTGCAGTAAAAATTAGTTAGGTGGAGTAAAGTGCATAAAAGTGCATCAAAGTGTAGTAAATTTAGTGAAAGTGCAGTGAAAGTGTAGTTAAAGTGCAGCAAGTGTAGTGATTTTATTTTACACTTTAATGGGCCAAAAAAACTAAATAATTGTTAATTAAACAATGAAAAGTTGATAACTAGATCAAATTAGAATAATACTGCTTAACAAGGATAAAATTCAATCCATAAATGAACTTTTATATTTTATAAATTTTTAATTTTTTTAAGAAATGCGAAATTTATCGTATTTAATTGAGAGTTTTTAACGTATTTTTGATGCAGTAATCAGTAAATGATCAAAAAGAAAAAAACTTCGAGTTTTAATGACAATTGTTGTTTCTTGCTCAAATTATAAAATATTTCATTAGAAAATATTGAATTAACGTCCTTACAGTTAGTAGGGCAAAATTTATTTAGGGTAAAAAATATTGAAAGTTGTACAAACAAAATCACAAAAAAAAATTTGTACAATTTTCGAACATAAAAAATTGGCAGTACTTTTGTTTGAGGAGGTGGTTCTGCATCATCTTGATCTGCTTACTAGTCTATATGAATGCTAATATGAAAATATTAAAAGTCTGTAAATTCTAGTGTTAAAAGTAGGGATTCACGATTTCCCGTCCATTTTTGGGACAAAAATCAAAACTTTAAACTACAATAACTCGAAAATTAAAAAAATTATTTTTAAAATTATTGTTTTGAATTATTTTTATCAGTAAATGACATCAACTAAAGCTTTAAATAAGACTAATTTTTTTTTTGTAGTTTGGAAAATATTTGAGTTTGAAATTTGTCAAGAGTCCCGAAAATCATACAAATTCGAGAAATAATAAATCCATAGTTGAAACTCAATCTTAAGGTTTCAAAAACCCGTTAATGATTCAGTAAAGTAAAGATAATATCAGAAATTAAAAAAAAAATGTAATTATTTTTTTAAAGTTTTTAAGCACCTATTTTAATAAAATTCGTGCATTTTTAAAAAAATTGAAAAGAAATTCAGGTTTTTTTAAGAAAATAATTTAAATTGTTTGAAATGTTAACTTAAATTTTAATTTTTCATACTCATCTTTTAAGTTCTGTCAAAAATTGCTCAGTAAATTTAGTTTTCCAAAATATTCATAAATTTTTGGCATTTTAATTCATTTTTTTGTGGAATTAAATGAAGTGCATTAAAGCATGAGTCAAGTGCATCAAAGTGCAGCAAAATTTAGTAAAGTGCATGCAAGTGCATGCAGGTGCATCAAAAAAGTATCAAAAAGTAGTAAAGTTTAGCAAAGTGCAGCCAACCCGAATAGACAAAGAGTACGCTCAGAGTACGCTCAACTTTTGGCTGAGTATACTCACTTGAGCATGCTCATTCATACAAAATTTGATCGCACTACTTTACGCATTTGAGCACGTTATTTGAGCATACTCTGAGCATACTCATTGAGTGTACTCAGAGCATACTAATTGCATAAAATTGAGCATGCTCATAAGTATACTCATGAGTGTACTCATTGAGCATACTAATTGCATACAATTGAGCATGCTTAGAGTATACTCATGAGTGTACTCATTAAGCATGCTCATAAGTACACTCTGAGTATACTCAAATAATCGTTCAAAATTTTAAAAAATAAATATTTTTTTATACTTTTTCACATTTTTGGAATATTTTTTATTAATCTGTAGCATTTGTACTGTTTTAGGATAAATTTTATTTATTAGTAAATCTGAAATGAAACTTAGAAAATTTTTGATTTTACCTGGATTCGAACCCTTGACCGCTCTGTTGCTGTTGAGACCTTCACCTTAACCGTTGCGCCGCTGCTACTTTTTTCCTATATAATAATTTTTGGCAAAAGGCACATATAAATTATTATATATGTAAAATACTCTAAAACGGGTCTCATATTGTCTTATTAGACTTTTAACATGCTTAAAAGTCATAATTCCAAAAAAAATATTTATATTAATTGAATCTTTCACTTGTGAAGTATATAAAAATATCACAAAATTTTTGAGCATACTCATGAGCATACTCAAAAACTTAGAGAAAATTTTAAAAATCAAAGAATTTTTAAGGATTCTAGTGAGCATGCTCAGAGTATACTCAAGAGTATACTCAAAATGAGCACGTAATAGTCTAATGAGAGATTTTTTTTTTGAGTGTACTCAGCACGTACTCAAGAGTATACTCAAGATGAGCATATTCGATTTTCTAAAATTTAGCATGCTCATGAGTATACTCAAAAACTTAGAGAAAATTTTAAAAATCAAAGATTTTTTAAGGATTCTAGTGAGCATGCTCAGAGTATACTCAAGAGTACACTCAACATGAGCACATAATAGTCTAATGAGAGAATTTTTTTTGAGTATACTCAGCACGTACTCAAGAGTATACTCAAGATGAGCATACTTGATTTTCTAAAATTTAGCATGCTCATGAGTATACTCAAAAACTTAGAGAAAATTTTAAAAATAAAAGAATTTTTAAGGATTCTAGTGAGCATGCTCAGAATATACTCAAGAGTATACTCAAAATGAGCACGTAATAGTCTAATGAGAGAATTTTTTTGAGTGTACTCAGCACGTACTCAAGAGTATACTCAAGATGAGCACGTAATAGTCTAATGAGAGAATTTTTTTTGAGTGTACTCAGCACGTACTCAAGAGTATACTCAAGATGAGCATACTCGATTTTCTAAAATTTAGCATGCTCATGAGTATACTCAATCGAACGTGCTCATTTAATTTTTGAAACAATTTATTGAGCACATTCAGAGTATACTCATGAGTATGCTCAAGTGAGTGTACTCAGCTGAGTACGTGAAGCCATATTTTTGAGTATGTTCATAAGTATAGTCCAGAAGAGCTACGAGATGAACATAGAGACTCATCATCTCTTTATCGATTTTCGTGCAGCATACGACTCAATTGATCGAGAAGGGCTGTGGAGTATCATGGCGGAGTTTCACTTCCCGCACAAGTTAATCAGGTTGCTAAAAGCAACACTGTCTAAGGTCATGTGCTGTGTGAAGGTCCAGGACACAACATCGAGTATGTTTGAATGCAGGATTGGCTTGAGGCAGGGTGATGAGCTGTCAACTAAGCTTTTTAACATCGCGCTTGAAGGAGTATTCAGAAGAGCTGGACTGGAACGAAATGGAACAATCTTTAATAAGTCAATTCAGTTGCTTGGTTTTGCTGACGATGTGGACATTGTTGGAAGAAACATCAGGTCAGTTACCAACGCTTACTCCAAAATGGAAAGGGAAGCTAACAAGATCGGGCTTCAGGTAAATGTTGACAAGACGAAGTTCCTTATGGTTGCTGCATCGGAGAGGACTAAGAGTCTTGTAGGCACGCACTTGTCAATTGATGATAAGAAATTTGAGGTAGTCAATGAATTTGTATATCTTGGGTCTATCATCAGCAACAATCATGACACCACATTGGAGATTAAGCGAAGGATTTTGGCTGGTCAACGTGCATATTTCACGATTAGACATCTGCTTACTTCCAAAAGAATCTCAAGACGAGCCAAGTTGGAGATGTATAAGACACTAATAAGACCTGTAGTGATGTATGGCTCTGAGTCATGGAACATGACTGTGAATGATGAGAGTGCAATTGGCGTCTTTGAGAGGAAGGTCTTAAGAACCATATTGGGACCAAAGAAGGAAGGAGAACTTTTTAAGAGCAGGAGCAACGCGGAACTCTATCAGTTGTTCAGGGAAGCTGATATCGTGAAGCGTATCAAGGTCAACAGACTGCGGTGGGCTGGTCATGTCATCAGGAGACCTGAAGAAGCTCCAATTAATAAAGTCTTTAAGTCTCATTTTGTAGATGGAAAGAGATTGCGCGGACGGCCAAAGAACTCCTGGAAGGAAGCTGTTGATAGAGATAGCATTGCATTTGGTATTGGAAATTGGCAGAGAGTAGCCAGCGACAGAGCCACGTTTAGACGCCAACTAAGGGAGGCTATGGATCACAATTGATCTGTAAAGCCAGCGATGTATGTATGTATGTATGTCATAAGTATACTCAGTTGAACATGCTCATCAATAAATTTTTAATTTTTTATGAGTATATTCAGAGTATACTTATGAGTATGCTCAAGTGAGTGTACTCAGCTGAGCACGTAAAACAGTGTTTTTGAGCATACTCAGTAACGTGCTCAAAAAACTGAGCATGCTCAATGTTTATTCGGGCAAGTGTAGTAAAGTTTAGACAAGTGTAGTAAAGTGCATTTAAAAATTAGTGAAATTGTTCAAAGTGTAGCATTGTAATACAAAGTGTACTAAGTGTAGCAAAATATCAGTAAAAAAGGAGGAGAAAAGGAGTAAAAAAGTAGTGAGTGTAGGTAAAGTACAATTAGTTCTAGGGCCTTGGCAAAATCAATGACAACAGCATCGTTAACTTGAAATAAAAAGAAAAAATAATTCACATAAATAATAAAACAGAATCGACACAGAAAGAAAAAAAAATTCAAGTTAAAAGGAATCAATTCAATCTCTTGATGGAATTATCCTTAAGCGTACAATGCTACTGCCGTCTATATGACTTTAGGTACTTTTTCTGTATTCATTTCTTCTACGATTTCTTTTTTTCTCTCGTCTCTCTGTATGTGAAAATTGAACAGATATTGGAAACTGAAATTGAAATTGACTTTCAGTCACAAGACAAAAAAAAAGACAAAAAAAAAACTTGCAAATGCTCGACTTATAAAGAGATTGAATATCAATGCTTGAATTAATTAGAATCAAGAAAGAAATAAAACGAATCAGACATGATGATGGGATTAAATTGTTATTGGCGTTTTCTGTGATGAAGATTGGAAATTGATCTTTTTTGTGTTGTTAGATTCAATGAAGGATTGAAGGTTGAATGATTATTACTTGTTAGGTTTTGAATCCTTTTTGAATTTAATTAATATTTTAAAAAATCATTCAAAATTGTTGGTTTATTTAACTTTACACCAAATTTGCACTTAATTTATATGATTAATTATTGCATCACACGAAAAAAAAATTTCATGATCATGACATTACTTAAATAAAAAATTATGATTCACATTTTTTTAACGCTTAAAAATTTTTTAAAATGAAAAACTTTTTCTTCATATCCACAGCAATTCCTTTCCAAAGGAGCAAAACGAATGAAAATGAATATTGTTATTACCTCATTTGTGAAATTTTTTTTTGTCTTCCCTTTTCGCATTCTTTCAAGCCACTTCCATAATACAAATGTGTGTGAGTGTGTATGTGTGTGGCACAACAATTTCAATTTGAAAGAAATCTCTCGTGAAATTATAACTTTTTATCTCGCATTTTCCTTCTTTCCCCTTGAAAATGAATAAAAAAAGTACTGAAAAAAATACATGGTGGAAGTATTAAATTGTGCTAATATTTTTCAGAGCAAATAGACCATTCAGAGGAATTTAAAGAGCCATAGGGGGAATAAAAAATGAAAATTTTAAATTGATGTGGTGTGAGGAAGGAAGTGAAAATGCCATCATTAAAAGACGGGAGATGGAAAATTTGTTGAAAAGTTACGTAAATTAATTTGTAAGGATGAAAATTTATAAATAAGGGCTTTTTGGATGGAAAATGTTTGATGAGAAATTTAATGAAGTGAATGTCTTCTTAGTCTTGTGTTGGAGATGCTGCTGTGAGAAAAGCATTGACAATAATTTTTCTCCTTCGAAGAGATTGTGAATAAATTTAATTAGGGAGAAAATTGGGAAATGTTTAGATAGTTTTAAAAGCTTTCTGTTGGGTTAAGTTATTGATTTTTAATTCGAGAAAAGCGTTTTTATTTTTTGGGTTGAGTTTTTTTGTCGTTTGCTGTGGATAATGCTTAGTGGGGTTGTTTGTATGTTTGGTTACACAAATACCAAGGTAATGGATTTTCTATGCAATTTACTAGGTGCATTTATTTGATACACTTTGAATTATGTAAGGATTCTGAAGGTTCATTAATAAATGACGTAAGTTGAAAACTTTTCATCTTTTTTTTTTGGTGTGAAAATTTTCAAGCATAAAATTTTATTCATTTATGGAACTTTTAAAAAAATGTTTTAAAAAAATATTTTAAAAATTTTACATCACTTCTAAACAACCACAAAGAAAATCTAACTTTACTTTATAATAACAAAATTCATCTTTTAAAATCATAAAAATGTCTTGAAAATGTTATAATATCTCAAAAAAAGAAACTTATAACCAGTCCTCAATTTTGTAATACCAACAAACTTTTTATTAGCATTGAGGCTGTGTGTTAGCCAACAAGCTTTCAAAGTACATAACAATGTTTATATTTTGCCAAAATATTACAACATTTTTTGGATGAGAACAGAAAAAAAATTTTTAATGGAGTTATGTAAATTAAAGATAAACATTAGCAACAGTAATTATGGATGGTTCTCGATAAGAACTCTTTATTGTTAAACATGACATGAACATGATATGACACTTGTATATTACATTATTTAATGGGAGCTGTGTTAAAATTGTCATGAGAAAACATCAAGTTTCGAATATTATTTTTGTCTGTGGTTGTTGATTTTAGTCGTTTTCGCTTGAGATGAAATTCTAGAAATTTGGATTATTGGTTTTGGATTTTTGGTAACAATGGGAATAAGGTTTGGTATTTTACTGAGAATTGTTAACAATATTTAAGTCGTAAAAGATGTAAACTTTAAATTTGGAACATGGAAAGGAATTGAACATTTGCTTTTAAAAAAATATGAAAATTTATAGAAAATTGTTATTTAAGGCATTTACCAGCTGTAAACTAAATAATCATAAATTCATGTAGCATTTGATCCCATACCTCTTTAAAACATACTGGCCAACTTTTCTGTTCAAAACATTTCATGAAAACACTTACTTTAACTTCTTAAACATCATTTTGGCAAATATTAATATAATTTCTTAAAAGTCCCCCAGCATCGTCTCCGAAAGGAAAATCTCAGATAAAAATCTTCAACCGCTTGATCCTTTTCAACACGACAAACTTTTCATCAAATAATCTACCATTAATAAAATGCTCCCTCATTCCAAATTTCCATTATCCCTCATATCTACATTTTCGCTCTAAAATAGCCAAAAAAATTATTTTATTTTTCTTCAAAACATCAAGAAGAATTTTCTGGCAAGCACAATCAAAAATGCTTCTCAACGGCAAAGTTTTGTTGTTTAATAAAAAATTGACTTTTTTTGTGCTCTTTTCGCATCTCATAATATTAATAATAATTTTCTGCTACAACATAAAAAAGTATAAATTTGCGCACATAATTTTATGACCAAGTTGAATTATAATGATTTGGAAGAAATTTAAATTAAGTGTATTGACTGTAGAAGGACGATAAAAAATTGTAGATTGAAATGAGTTTTAAAATGCTTTGATGATGGAATTGTCGCGCATTCTTTATGATGCTTTATTGATTATTTTTAAATAGAAATCGTAAATATAATAAAAAATTGTAATTATAAAGTTTTTACTTAGTATATTAAAATCTCAGAATTTATCTTAATTTCAATCATTATTTGGAAAATTATGCCTAATTAGACCAGTGCTTGCAGACCCAAATAAATATTTCCCATTAATTTCAAAATTCATAATTCCAAATTTCAAACAAGCCAAGCTTCAACTCAATCAAACATCAAATGGATCAAACTGAACCGTTCCAACACAAAACCAATGATGTTGAAAATTTCGCTCCAAAAATTGCGGTCGTAATTTTCCTCGAATATTTACAATGTACGTATGGATATATATGTGCGTGGGAGCTCTTTTAAAAATCAATTTTAAACATTGTAAACATTGAAGGATGTATGGCTGGAGTGGTTGAGATTGATGCAAGCACTTGTGTGTGCGAGGCTTGCAATAAACGATCGAGAGTGAACAAAAAGCTCGTTTTATACAAAATTTATATGTTCCTCATACAATCCATTATAAACACAATTTTAGTATGTTTGGCGGTATTTATACACAATTTTATGTCTTACAAGCTGTGAAATCATAAATTTAACCTTCATTTTAATGCTTTGTAAACGATTTCTATGCTCCAATTTTTATCGTCCTCCTTCTCCCTCCTTGATACATTTATTATTCCTTTTGGAGCTGGATGGATTGTAATATGTTGGTAATACTTAAGAAAATGCATAAAGAAAAAGAAAAAAATATTTTCTTTGTATATAAATAAAAAATTGAAGCTGTCATGTAAGCGTGGAATGCCATAAATCCTAATTGAATTGTCATAAATTAAGATTAATCATTTTTTTTCTTCTCTTCAAGCAATTCGCATTTTTTTCGTTCCTTTTTAGAGTCATTTATTCCACAAAAGTCTATAAATGGAATCGTTAAAAAAAATTTTTGGTTGGATATGGAAAATGCTAAAAAAAGATTTGAGGATTGACTGTAAAGAGGTGAATGGAATTTAATCTTGAATTAAAATTGTCATAATTAAAACAGATTAAAATTTTAATTGAAATGTTTTTTTTTTTTCTTGAATAAATCCCTTAAAAATTTACATTGAATTATTAAATTATAAGCCTTTTTTAAATTTACTCTTAGTAATAAATTTAGATGTATGTATTTTTAAATTTATTCTCATGAAAATGATCATGTCTGAAAACAACCAAATAAGCTCTTTTTAAGCTCCTTAATTTTTTTCTATTTTTTTTTTTTTTTTGTCAATTGATTTGCAAAATTATGCATTTTGATTTCATCACACAAATATGTTAAATCACCCTATTCATGAAGTATGGTAAAATGGTAAATTAAATTTTATTGAGCCTATTACAATATGTTCTAGCCAATTATGAAATTTTCTCAGTATGAATCATTCATCCTCAAAACCCAGTAAAACTCCCAATTTGGTTTCATAATTTTTTTTGACTAATTTATTCACCATTCTTCATATTTTCAGTTAGTTAACCATTGATTTCATTCCCTCGATAATTTATTTATGTTTTCTAGGAAATCCCAAAACAAAATAAAGTCATGGTACGAAAATCGTATTAAATAAATCGTTGAGGACGCATTTATAATTGAAGATGATTTTTTAAATTTTCAATCTTTATAAATTTTTTAAATATATAAATTTAACATAAAACATAAATTTCCTTTTAACTGATTGGAACTTGATCGTTTAATTCAAATATTCAACAAACTTTAAAATTTGAAATATCAATCCAACCAAATCCCCCAAGCTCATCCCATCTTAAAACATCAATAAACCAGTCAGTCAAAGATAACATAATGATATATCTGCTACGTTAATTTTTTTTCTCTAAAAACAGAATAAGAACCATGAAGCATAAGACGAAATGAAAAAAGAAGAAAAATCTGCAAGGGAAATTTATTATCTCGCACAACATCATCTGTTTTAAAAAATGGTTTTTCTTATTGACTTATTTGCTGTTAAGAAATATAGAAAAGGAAAAAAAAACAAAGAAGAAGAAGAATGAAAAGGAATTGAAAAGTTTTTGTTGGCAAAGATTGTTGTTTAAATTAATTTAATGTTGCTGTTTCTTCCACAATGGAAAGTCACCGAAAATACAATAAAATCTTCTTTCTCATTTTATGGGGTGGTGGTGTGGTTGATAGGCAAGAAAGAAAAAGTCAGCGGGTAGGAATTGTGCGACATCCATAGTCTTTGATAAAGAATAGCAAAAAAAATGAATTGAGAGATTAGAACGCACAATTTATTGTTAAAAACTTTATGGTATGTCGATGAAGGGAGATTTTTTTTTTAACAATAAAGCTTGTTAAATAAATTGCTTCGAGTTGAAAGAATTCTTTATTCTATGACTTGAAAGGAACTTTATAGACACATACAACAAAAAAATACAGCGAATATACATTTGATAAAAGAATAGGAAATGCGTAGTGGATGGGGCATAAATTTTCATAATCAACAGAAAAAAACATCAAAAAAGTCTTTTGATTTGTAAAATTAAGCTTCTTTAATTCTTTGAGCTATTTGAATATCCTTGGATGTGCATTAAGTAATTGAGAGAATGATTGTTGTTATGGGCTGGAGAATTACTTATTGAGATATGAAATTTAATATTTTATGATCAGCTTTCATTACTTTCTGTTGAATGTTAATGGAAAATTCACGGTAATTTTTAATACGTTTTAATTTCAATAGAAAAATTTCGAAACAAACCAAATGCTCAAATAGTAAATTTTGATAAAATCAAGCCACTATTCCAATTCATAGGAATTCAATATCCAATAATTAGTTCTATAAAGCAAATCCACAAAATATCAATTTACATTCTGATTTTTTGAGGATTCTATGGCTCAAAATGATTTATTTGAATTACCTCAGAACTAATTTTTTCATGCAGAAAAATGCAATTTATATTTTGATATATCTAATTTCATGACGACCATATTGATGTGGATTTTAGATGAAATTAAACTAATTTGATTGAAACTTAATAATGTGATAAACAGTGTGTAATTAAATACTCTTAAAGCTAATTACTTTTTAATTCTTCGAAAAATATTAAACTTTATTATTCATTATCACCATTAAATCATTAATTTGATGAATTGGTGTTGGAATTTGATCAAATTATTTTAATTGGACGTCAAAGTTTCGATTGGACAATTCTAAAAGCTGATTTTAATTAGTTTGGAAATTTCTCAATAATTAATTAACTTGATTTATAATTTCAAACTTTTGGTATTTATAATTGGCAATTAATGCAAGTTTAGAACAAAATATTTATAATTGACCAGTTGCTCTCTATATAACTTTATAAAATCCTTTAAAGGATTCCTTTAGGAATCAATTTATTGTTCCATTAACTCTTCTCTACTTCTATTTGTTCTGCAATTTATCGAATATATGAGATTGAAAAGATTTGATTGAGCTATTTTTGTTGCAGAACTACTTGATCCGGAATACATTTCCATAACATCTACATTATATTGCATTGGATTCAAAATCATAAAAGCTCAAATATTTTCTGCATCAATGCAATCAAAATAAAAGAGAAACTATTTATGGGATTGAGATAATACAGTTTAGAGTTCAAATAGAGGATGGCGACAGATGTTTATGCTGTATTTAAGTGACAATTCTTGAGAGAATCATGTGCTACATTTGATTTTTTTTTTTTTGACTGAAAGTTGCCGAGTTGTAACTTTTGAGGTTGTATTTAGATTTGAAATGTTTTTTTTTTTTTTTTTTTTTTTTTTTGTATTTTGTAAAATTCAGGTACTTCCAAAATATTAGGTAATTCAAATATTTAATTCATAAATACCAATTTCAAAAAATAAAATAATGAAATATTCAGTAAAATTTATTCAAACAAACATTTAATCTAGATTTCATAATTAATATGTTAGATTGTTGCAAAATAATCGCAAAATTGAATTTCAAAAATTTTATAAAATTGCAAAAATAATTTTCATCTGAACTTTTTTATAAATTATTAAATTTTATAGTAAATGATGCAAAAATTGCACACACAAAAAAATAAAACATATAAATGAAAAATTTTAACATAAAGATTTGTTGGATGTAAAACCTTCATCAAAAATGAATAAATTTAATTCATAAATGTCAAAAATTTCTCATCGTTTTTTTTCCTGTCCGTGTGTATCTACATCATACAAAAAACATTCATTAGTTACATGAAGGATGAATGCTGACCATATTTGATTCCATATCTCATAAATCCCACAAACATACAGATACCACATGGGTATATTAACATGTAAATGTATAGAATGAGGAACAAGTTATGTGAAGTTTTGGAGGGGTTGAAAAATGATTTGAAGCATTTTTGAAGAATTTGTAAATTTAAAATTTTGTGTCTTGATTTATCTAAAAATATTTCAAACTTTAGACGTTAATTTGGCATTTTTAAAATTAACACAAATAAAAAATTAAATAGCTCAAAATTCAATTGAAAATCAAAATGACAAAAACTTTGATTTTTGACAAATCATCCAAATCAATGCACTTTTCAATTTTTTACATGCCAAACTCATCCACAAACAAATTCTAAATTGTGTAAAATTCAAGGGTATTACAGTAATTAAAACATTATGTCATCAAATATGCAACAAAACGTATCCATAATCTACAAACTGAGCAAACAATTTCCATTAATTTATGCAGTAATCTACGAAAAATAGTCAACATTCTCTCCTGCATTTTAATGATTAATGTGACAGTAAAGATAGAGACGAGGACATTTGGACATGCAGATATAATATTGTGGTTGTTTGTATGTACATATAAAAAAACGAGAGAGTAAATATTTGTTAGTTAAAGTCGGAGGAAAATTATCTTCATGACTTAAAATGATTTAAAACTTTTCATTGAAAATAGTCAAGATCATCATAAATAATCGGAATCGTAAATAAATTTTAATGTCGCTGGTAACAGTTGGAGAGCAAAAGTTTAATTACAAGTCATTAATAACTCGAGAGGATTCTTTTTTTTCTTGTTCTATCTATTCCATGGTCTGTATACAAATATAGAAGCAGCAACTCTCTCTCTATCTATCTGGTTAGCATGGAGGATATGTTGTGAGAGGAAAGCATGTGCCTAATATAATAAAATAATAGGATGTAATGAATGAGATGGAAAAAAAGAAAAAAAAGGCAAAGCAGAGGAAGTCAAGAGCTTTATTGTTTTTAATGGAACCAAAAATTGCAAGCAATTGTTTTATGTTATTTTTTTTTTTTGGTTTTCTTATTCCTTTTATCATGCCTTTAGTGCCTCATTCTCCTTTTATTTTTTTAGACGATGTATATTTTTTTGGTGTAATTTAGATTTACCAGATGAAAATTTATTTTTACTTCTTGACTTGTGAAATATTTGAATAGGGGTGAATTTTTTGGTGAATTTATTCTCTTATGCAAGCATGTTTTTGGGGATGTAGGTGTAGGGATTGAGTGGTCAATTAGGCTTGATAATAAAAATTATGAAACGAATGAATTAAGGATTGAAAATTAATATATATTTGGGCCTGCATTTGGGTATTAATAATGCTCTAAAATATGCTACTTTGATTAAAATTGAAGCAACAAAAAAACTCAATTTGAAAATTTCAATTTCAAACTAGGCGCCGTTCACTTATGATGATCGACTTTTAGGTTAATGAACATTTTGTGACAGAGTGGGGGCGGGGGTCTAAAAATCCATGAAAAGTGAATGGTCCCTTATATCTTTCTTAAAAGAACGCCTCAAAACCTTTTAACAAATCCTCAAATATTCATTACTTGATATCTATTGAAATGTAAGGCCTTCTTCCATTTCATAAAATTAATCTCAAATACAAATTTCAATTTTTGTAAGTATAAGAAGTATGAAAAGTCAGAGAGATGTTATGCCTTATAAATTGGCCTTATTTTCTCTCAAACGTGCTGGAAAAAAATAAAGATTTTTGACCGATGTTCTTTATTATTCCTACTGATTAATTTTCATTAAGATGGAGCAAAAGAGACTATAGAATACTTAAATAAACAAGAATGAAGGATAAATAAGTAGGCAAGACCAAGAGTAAATACTCGACTCTTTTATTTCGGCTTATTGAATAGAACATAAAAAGTGAGCATCTTTATTTAATTACCATGCCCTGCTTAAGCATTGATTTTGTGTCTCGATAGTGTCTTAGTGGATGAAAAGGGATCCCTTTTTATGTCACAGTATAAAACTTTGTAATGGAATTAGTAGAAATAAGAGAGAAAGATTGAATTACATTATTTGACATGAGAAATATTTTAAAATTCATCATAGAAAAAGTTTACTTCTTGGATGAATTAATTCTTTACTTTTATGACTGCTGTAAAGATAGCAGTGGAATTAAGGATTTTATGTTGTTTGGATGGGGATTGAATAGAGGAGATTAGAAGGCTGTTGTGGTATGCCAATTGAACAAATGACTTGGCTTCAAAAATTAAGTTCAATTTTGATGTCAGAAATGATGGAACAAGTTGTAATTGTGACTATTTGGATGTACAATTTAATTTTTGATCCTTAACTTACCTTAAAAATCAGATTATTTTATCCAGTCTTGATTAAATTTGATAAAAACAAAATTCGTATTAGAAACGCAACAATTTTTAAAACTAAAGGCAAAGTTGACTGAGTCAATCTTCTTCAATCTTACAAATTCCTTAAAAATTCAACCAAAAAACCACAAGTAAAACATTTTAATCTAACTTTAAGAAAGTAAATCTTCCTGTTATGAAAATATTTTCCATTGTTTTAATAATTTAATTAATTTATATTCCATGATGCTCAACGAACTTGAAACTTCATCAACTATTTATACACATTTCAAGGAAAGAAACTTTCACATTCACTGAACTAAGCAAAAGATTTTAAACTTAGATTTACACATCTGTTAGAATTCATCCTTCTTCCTTCTTCCTCCTTCCTCGTCTTTTTACATAAATAAATATCTTTGAAGTTTCAAATAAAATACTTAGTTATCGTTCTCATCATGATGAAATCATTTTATGTTAATTAACCATAAGTTCTTAATTAAATTTAAATTTTTCAACATAGTTTATGGAAAGTCTTTTTTATCACTCATTCATCTAAGTATCGTTCTTGTGCTTTAACTTTTCTTTTTCTTTGATATGTCAAGCGGATGACACAGACAAGATGAGAAAGTTTTTTTCCAGACGAGTTGGAGGAAAGGGTCATCAACTTTTGAGGAATTTATTTTTTTTTGACAAGAAATTTTTGAGTCTTGTCACTCGGAGGCAAGATATTTTTTGTTGCTAACTAGTCTAGACGATGAAAAATTCACAAAAACACAGAAAACTTTTAATTGGTAAAACTAATTTTTGTGACAAGGTTGAAGGTTGGCATCCCTTTGACAATCTACTCGCTGTGCGTGTTTAGAAAATTTTATATCTTATGTTACGTATGAAAGAAAAAGTTTGTAAGAAAAAGAACAAGAAGAAGAAGAAGATTGAATGAAAGGATAACTCTTGTTTATGGTGAAATGACATAAGAAAAGTTTATCAAATTCACAAAATCTAGAGCTTTTTCTGACAGTGTATGTATGTACTTTTAGCTGGATTTATGAATATTATGTAAGTTTTATTTTATTGTTAATTCGTCGTTGCTCTTAAGTTATAGGTTTGAGGTTCAAAACTGACTGTTTTCGACTGACATCGACAAAATTGAATGAAATGGCATCGACTCGATTTTTAGTAAACAAACAAATGTCTCGGTGGCAACTTTTCAATTTGTATCAATCGGTTTTTTCTGGTTTTTTAGTCGCTAACCAAAAAATAATCGAACTTATCCTTTAATTATTAAAGTAGCTTAAATCAAAACCTTAATCATCTAAAAAAATACCTAAAAGTCATTTACGATTGACCCTAAATATAAAAACTTCACAGACATTGTTTTATGACAGTAAAAACATCCTAAAAACGATCTTCAAAACCAAAAAAAAATACAAACGTTTCTTACTCGACTCTTTTGTTTGCAAACGTTTGCCTCAAGTCGTAAATTATCATCTATAGGCATAAAACTTTTTTTCTGTGTTTCTCCCTCTCACTTTATTGAGTTACTCAGATGATCAAACTTTTATTTCTTCTTCTTTTTTTATATTTCTTGTATTTTCTCTTATTTTGATTTAACGGAACCGAAAGATAAAAAAAGGCTCGAAAAAAAAAGTTTGATAAAAAGACAATTGGCAGTTCATATTTATCGACGAGGAAATAAAATGAAATAAAAAAATTTTTCAACAATAAACATAAATAACGTTTTGATAAAAGTACATTGAACTTTGAATGAAAAATGTGAATTATTACCGTTGGGCTTATGAGCTTTTTTGTGTGTGCTTATGAGAGTAGAGCATGTCATTAATAAGCATTATACTGAATAGCAGTAACATAGATGTAAAATTTTATTATAATGGTTATCATTAAAAAAATCCCTTGCTTCATTATCAATTCATTTGGATGCAAAAATGAAAACATTGAAAAGCTTTTAGAGTTGGATTTAATGACTTGAACGCATTTGTGGTTGTTGGATTTTTTATAACTCAATTTTAAATTTGAGGATCGTGAGGATTGACTAATTAAAGCTACAGTATTTTTTTCTGTAAAAATTGATCGTTCCTGGCTACATCAAGATATCTCTTAGGCCCAGCACTTAAAAAAAAATTAATAATTTTGCTCCATTTCAAGCTAATCTATCAACAATGATCGATAGGCTTATGAAAATCCATCACAAATGTCTATGTACGAAAGCTCAACATTCAGTAACATCCAAGCTTATAAAATATTTGTATATGAATGATAACCCTTCGTTCCTCAGAAAAAAATATGTGCTTAAAATGGTATAAAAAATTTATTTATTTATATTTTTTTTGTAGACGAACCAAAATATTTTTGCATGCAAAAATCTAAATGAAAATGATAAGCCTCTTTTTTGCCTTTACTGCCTCTTGATATTTCATAATAGATGCCATCATGAATTGTTATGGCCATCATCATTATTTTCTTCCATGTATGCTTTTTGAGTAATCAAGTTAGGATGGCATTTAGAAAGGAAAATTAAGTGCATTTGTCAGTTCCTTAATTGAAATTTCAATTATACAGCATAATTATGAATCAAAGCATGTCACATTGTATCCGAAAAAAATCACTGAACAATCGATTACAAATGTTATCAAATCCCAAATCAAATCGAAAAGAAATTCAAGCTTCATCAAGTTGTAGTTAATTCCTAGTAAGGTTGTCACATACACAAAGATTTCGACTTAAGATTTCAGATTGAACCAAATAAAAAATAAAATGTCCAAATACATAAACTTTACAGAATTCGAAGAAGGTAGACAGATAATAAGAAAAAACACGACTTACATAGAAAGCCACGAACTTCCACGCCACCTTACAATAGCTTGGAGTACAAACATAAAATTGTTTTTTATAGATTACAGTTTTCTGTTTTAAGCTATGGATGTTTCTAAATAAATATTATCCATATATTTATGATGTATGTTCACTGACACATTATTCGAAGGTATTATAAAACTTCTATTGATTTCATTGGCTACAGTTCCTTTTTTTCAAATTATAAAGTTATATTTTTAATATGCATCTGATGAATCGATTTCAGTGTATATGAAATTGCACTTTTGAGAAAAGTCTTGGATACGATAGGGGGGTTGTGGACGAGCTGTGCGGAACGAAACGAAGTGGAGCAAGCATCATGCGAAGCATGATGCGCAGCGGAGCGGAGTGGAGTGTAGCACAGCTCGTCCACAACCCCCCTACCCTATCCAAGACTTCTCTCAAAAGTGCAATTTCATATTTATTGAAATGGTGAAAATGATAGAAAGAAATAAGAAAAAAATTTAGTTTTTTCGTAAAATTTTTACTGTCTTTATTTATTTTTCGAGGTCGCGCTTCGCGCGAAAAAAAAATTTTTGGGTCGAAAAAATCAGTTTTTTGGCTTTTTGACCCCTTAAATGGCCTTTATATCAAAAAATTTCTGTATATTATTAATCTACTCATCAAGACGCACATTTTGGTATCAAAAACTTCTCAAAAAAGTTAAAGGGAAGGTTAAACTCGAAAATGGTTCATAAAAAGTACTGTTCATACTCTGATGAAAAAATCATATATAACCTCAAAATCATGCAAAGCGCATAGCATTCCCCACAGGTTCACTGTCTGCCTGATAAAATGGCACCAAAGAACCTATCAAAATATATGCTTCCTGAAGCTACAACCCATATTACAAAAATTATCATGTTTTGAAAACATGTTTTTTGGGCCGTGTGCATGCACAATATGTCCAAATGAACTGAAAGTTGTGTCATTCGACGCGTAATTCTATAGCGGTGATTTCAATATCAGGTTGTATGGGGTTTTATTGCGTAGATTTCGCAAAAAGTCCAAAAAACGTGAAAAAAGGGGCTTACGTGAAACCAATAACTTACACGCTATGCGTGGAAGTTAAAAAGTTTGTAAAAATTTTACTTTTTTTGGTAAAAAATGGTCCAAAATGGTGTTTAAAGACCAACAAGACAGAAAAAAATGTTTTTTGAGGAAAAAATTTTTTGGGTCGAAAAAATCAGTTTTTTGGCTTTTTGACCCCTTAAATGGCCTTTATATCAAAAAATTTCTGTATATTATTAATCTACTCATCAAGACGCACATTTTGGTATCAAAAACTTCTCAAAAAAGTTAAAGGGAAGGTTAAACTCGAAAATGGTTCATAAAAAGTACTGTTCATACTCTGATGAAAAAATCATATATAACCTCAAAATCATGCAAAGCGCATAGCATTCCCCACAGGTTCACTGTCTGCCTGATAAAATGGCACCAAAGAACCTATCAAAATATATGCTTCCTGAAGCTACAACCCATATTACAAAAATTATCATGTTTTGAAAACATGTTTTTTGGGCCGTGTGCATGCACAATATGTCCAAATGAACTGAAAGTTGTGTCATTCGACGCGTAATTCTATAGCGGTGATTTCAATATCAGGTTGTATGGGGTTTTATTGCGTAGATTTCGCAAAAAGTCCAAAAAACGTGAAAAAAGGGGCTTACGTGAAACCAATAACTTACACGCTATGCGTGGAAGTTAAATAAAGAGGGTCGAAGTGATAAAAATTCAAGAAGCCTTCGATTCTATTGATTGTATTTCTAGGAATAATTTTTTTTCCAACAAATTCCCATGGTTGACTCGAAAATGAAATTGAGGCAACAAATCATAGGGAAATAAGAAGAGGATCTTGTCATGTCAATAAGAAGTATCAAGCTACTTTGCAATTTTTTATATTCCAATTGTGAGTATCTCCAACTCCACCCTCAGAATGTTTCAACAAAAAATTCATTCAGATATCAGAAAAAATTTGTCAATACGACATTTTTGGGTCTCAAAATCCCATGCGGAAATGATGAAAACGAGCAGGATGAGAAGTAGAAATATTTGAGTCAATAAAGATTTTTATGGAAATTACTAAGGTAGACATTCATTTTAATGATAATAAGTATTTGCACTGTTATGAATATGAAGAGCTAGGAGAGAATTTTTACAAGCTTTTTTGCAAACAAAAATATTTGAAATGGTGCTTTATAACAATAAAAATGTAAAATATGGAAATGAGATTGATAGTTATATGGATTAACAGTTTATCGTGTTCTCTTAATTTTAAATACCATGAATTTAAATTTTTTTGTTTGTAAAAGTTTTTATTTTTAAATCATTTTGGATCATTTTCAATAGTTTTGCATCTCTTTCAAATAATTTTGTATCTTTCGCATCTCAATCAATTGACTTTTTTAAATGAGTTTTATCTTCCTCAAAAATCCGTCTAAAAATAAAATGAACAAATCAATTCAATATTTTCTTAAATTGAACAATATCTTTTTCAAAATCTTTCTATCTCTATATAAATCTCACATGATACCCCAGAGCAGTTAAAACTCAACGCAGTAACAAAAAAACCTATATTAAATCATAAAAAAGTTACAAAAAGTCCCTGACAAAAGAAGTTAAAAAGATGAATAAGAGCACACACATGCCAAAAAGAAGAGAAAAGGGATCAAAAGTCCATTGAGTCTTAACAATTTAAAGCTGCGGCTTTTGTGTGAGCAGTAGGCAAGAAAAGAACGAAAAGTAAGAGAGAGAGTAGCAAAAAATGAAATGATGCTTGCATAATCGAATTCAAATCGAATTTTGCCAGAAAAGGGATTTTCAACCCTTTTTGTTGTTGATGGTTTTAATGGACATTTGTGCGAATGTGTGGGTTTTCATGAGCATTTTTGATATGCGTCATTTTTTCTGTGAGAAAAAAGTAAGAGCTTTACCTCACTCATCTTTTGGAATCTTCTTTATTTCGGCCACTTTTTTTCAATAACCTGATTTTCAGGGTTGTGAAATTGATTGGTGGATGTAGATGGGAGGATTATGGGATATTTAGAACTCAAGCGTTTTATACTAGCAATCAGCCAGATTTAAGTGTTTGAGTTTGATACAGCATCAAGAATAAATAGCACCGAAAAGTCAAGGACAAGCTTATGCCATTCTATATACCAAAAATTGACATCAATTCCTTAATAGAAAATTTTGGCATCCCTGCCAATGTCAATTTTCAACAATAAAATTTCTATCTACAATTGGAAGTGATGATTTCCGCTGAATAGACTTAAGCACAAGCATAAACATCTCTATCTGTATAAGTAAATAAGTAAATCGATTTTTCTCTTTTCCTCATTCTCTACAGCTTGACCTTCTTATTCCTCTTCCACATATTTGCATTTAGACATATATTTTCACGATGTATGCTCGTAGAGGATGAGTTTTGTTTGGGAGGGTCTTAAGGATGAGACAAATGAGAAAAAAAGGAGCATGAAAAGCAATAAACGAAAGTGATTGCTGATCGTAGCACATAAAAATCATTTACATGAAACTCATAATCGGAAAAAGGGACAACATTGACTTCAAATGGCATTCTACTTGCGACAAGCAATTTTGACTTACAATTATTGGTTTACATATAATCCTATATATGGAGAAAAAAATATTGACTGAGTGTGGAGGACAAAAAAATTTTTTTATGTCTGTTATTGCAATGAAAGAAGCCAGTACATTTGGAACTGAATGTAGTCCTTCTCTCCTATGTGTTTATCATCATCCGCAATAATGTAATATTGAAATGCTGAATTTTATTAAGGATAAATGGATAAAATATCATATATATGTGTATACGATGTAAAAAGGACGTACATAAGTAGAATTGGATTATGCATTGGAATTCAATATGGATGATATGGAAAATGTACAAGTGTAAGTTGTTCGAGTAAATGGATGGAAAATATTGTGCTATAATTGTAAGAGAAAATAAAAGATAAAATTGAATGAATGTAAAGTTTTTAGTATGTAGTTTTTATAAAATTGTAGGGGGATGCAAAATTAAGGACTTAAAATTGATAGCAGATTTAAAGAAGATTGGACTCTTAACAAGACTTTATATCATATTTCATATAAGATCAAGAAAAAAATCTCCAGTATCTATTATCGATGGCTTAAGAATCATCAATCTTGCATATCTACTTACTCAAACTAATCAATCCCCTTAATCAACATAAATCCTTCCTTTTTTCACATTGGATGAACTTTTTTAAAAGGAAAAGATTTCAACAATTTCTACGTATTCCAGATTTACACAAAAATAACTGAAAACTTTTTATTTCAATATGCTTGAAAATAAAAAGTTTCCTCTTTTCTATTTTCCATTTTTCCTGAAAAAGAGCTTCATACTTTTTACTTTACGAGAAGAATAATCTTAAATATTGAAGTTTTTTTCCCTCCATTCATGTATGTCTTCATTTTATGCAAACAATATGGAAAGTAAAGCTGAATACGATGCATAAAAACAAAATTTATTGAAGCATCAAAAAAAATTTATCATGCTTTTGTTGAGTAAGTTTGAGTGATATTGAGCATGTTAAGCTGCTTGTGAACAAGGAATGAAATGGAAATTTTTTTAATTTAAATAAGTACGAGAGAAAATGGCAGTTGCATTTATTACTTGGTCTAGTAATAAGAATTTCAAATTATGAGATTGTTAAGCTACAAGACCAAAAAGCTATGACAAGTTTTATGAATTTTCGGATAGGAAAATTCCAGCTTGAATGGTCATTTGTCTGGTTTAGTTATGAGAATGCTTGTAAGGAGTGCTATAGAAATTTATTTTCATAGACTGTACTAAAGCTCTAGATTTCACAATGAGCTCTTAAAGTTTGTGCTGTATGAAAAAGAAATTTATGTTCCCATCGTAAATTGTCAGATTGAAGGAGAGAAAAGGCAAACAAAGTTGAAAAGTGAATGGATGTATAAAGTGCACGTGTGAAATCAGGTAGAAGTGTTGGTTGAGGATTGTTTGTGGATCAATATCAGCATTTGATTTGTACGAACGTGGGTGTATTAAGAAGACCATTGGAATTGGCATCTAACAAACAGTTTTAAGGCTTTTTCTCAATTTGTTACAAATTTTCTTTATGTCCAGTGGAATTGCTTGGTTCAGTCAGAATTTAAACTGTTTCGAAATTTATTATTATGAAAATCAGTTTTATTTGTTGTTCAGACACACAAAATCCATTTCTAAATTTGTTCAATGCTCTCAAAATTTTCCCAGGAAAAACCTTAAAAATGTTTTTAAAGAAAAAGTTTTACTTTCAATAAGAAAAATCTTAGAAAAAAAATTGTACAATCACCTTCTTCCTTCACCGCTCATCAAAAATTGCTCTCTCGTTAGAAATAAATGTAGATTTTTTTAAGGTTATGTTCCGGTACGTTTAGATCATATCCATTTGAGGGAAGTTGAACAGATCAAAAGATTTCCCGTTATATTCATGTCAGCATGACACAAATAAAAAATCGATGTGACTACAAATAGATTCATTTTGTCGTTTCCTGTTCTGAATTGTTAAAGAGAGATGAATCGGAATTAGATAAGTATGGACGAGCTGTGTGTGAATAACGAAGAAAAAATATAAATGTTTGCTTTAGGACGAGAATTTAGAATGTTGGCATAAGATCTAGTGGATTGTACTCAGAAATAGACAATTGGATCAATAAATGGTGAAAATTGCTGGGTTTTTCTGAATGAATCAGATGTTGTGAATATTGTTGAGGAGGTAGGGTTTATAGCTGTAAATTCTTGAATTGTAACATTTTTTAGCTTAAAACATGAATTCAGAAGAATCTATATTAAATTTCTACAGCATAAAAGAATTTTCAAGGTAATTTTACTCTTCTGCTTTTATTCTCACCCATTTGTTCAGTACTCAGAACATAAACCCTCAGTCTTGCTCATTTCTGTGTCGCAAATGTAATGACATTATTTATTGTCTCCCTTATCGCAATTTCATTCATTCACGATCTTCTTGATTACATTTTAAGCATAAAATATACAAAACAAATTCCTTTTTTAGCACTCAAATACTCGTCGTACACAAATCAACGCAATTAAAGTCACGCATTTTTCTTTTTTTTATTTTTCCATTCAATTCCACTTCAAAAGGTCAAATAAAAATAAAATAAATAAATTTCAGTGGCTATCTGACATTCTCTCTCACTGTGTTCTGTTTTTATTTTCATCTCATTATCATATTCATTCATATTGGAACTTCATTCAATTTTTCACACAACACTCACGCTGCCTACGCTTTTTTTTCACAATCAGCAGAAAATCGCAAAATGGACACAAAAAATATCGTTTTTATTTCTGTTTCGTGTGTAAGAAGGAAGAAGTGGAATAAAGGAAAAAAAAAATTGCCGCTGCTTTTGTCTTCATAGAGAGGATAGAATAAGTTAAGAAGAATGAGATGAGAAAAAAATACAATTTAGTTGAGATATTGAGAATGAAAGTTATCGAAGGCTTTGGGGTGAGATGGCGTCTTTGGTGATTTTTTATGGATTGAATGAAGAGTTTGAAAATTTTTAAAATGGAGCTTTCGGAAATATTTTGAAAAATTATAAATATGATTTAAATTAGATGCCAAATGCATTTAATAATCAAAACTTTGCAGAATGAAAATTAGCTTATCAAAAACATTATATGGCATATATTGTGGTTAATACATATTAGGCCAAAATATACTAAATATGCAAGCAATAAACTAATCTTTAACAATTATAATATTGATCATCAAAAATTATAAACTTTATGTTTTTAGTACTAAAGAAAATCCTTGAAAATATCAATTGTAAAAAAAATATTTATCCAAATTTGTAAAAAGATGATGTATGTTCAAATTAAGATTTAAAATGGTACTAAATTGACATGAAACTGACTCTTTAATATCATATCCCTATTTTTGATTTAATGTGCTTATCTTGATGAGAACATCACCATCCTTGACTGCTCTCTTTATTAAATCTAAATCAAAAACTTCTGCAATCAAAGTTAACTACTCAAACATACATCTGTGCATTAAAAATTTAAAGCAGCACTATAAAACCACAACCAAACATACATCTATCTCTACACCACTCAATCATAATAAATTCTATTTTATTAAGCACATGCACCAAGATTTATGGTTTTCATGCTTCAAAAAATGAAAGAGAAATGTTATCAAGACACTTGTTACATTGTACATACAATTTTATGTAATTTAATCCACATCAGTTGACCGCTCTATCAATAACATCTTCATCATCGTCGTCCTTTAAGTTAAAAGGGTTTAATGTGAACTTTTTTTCTTTCTCAAACTTAAAAAGGGACTTTTTATCATTTTTTTTTCATCCACACGTAATATACTTTAATGTTGTACAAATTTTGGAGCATGTAATTCACGTTCCACTCGATTAGACAATCAGCCTGTAAAATTAACACATTTACAATGAAATTTGCTAAATAAAAAAAGGGGGAAAAGTAAAAAGTAGCAAAAACAACAATAAAAATGACGCAGATTGGCCAAAAGTTATGACAGTCATTGGAAGAAAGAGATGAACAGAAAAAAAATCTCTTTTTCATTCTTTATTGTCGACATGAAAAGAAAAGAAAGAAAAAAACACACACAAAAACATATAAATTGTCGTCGGAGCACAAAACAGTGGAACAGCAATAAATAATACATTAACATAACAATGATAAATTGTTCTATCAACACCGAAAATATAACAAACCTTTAGAAAAATTTATACATGACTGTATGTATGATTTCATTTTTCTCCTTTTGCTTTATATTTATTCAGACTGAATAGAATGGCATTGAGTTGGCAGCGTCAGTGAAAGTGACAAAAAAGAAGAGGCAGCAATAAAAAAAGAGAGAAAAGTAAACGAGTTAATTTAAGGGAAAATGAGGAAAATATGACAGTTTTTTTATTCCTATTATTGTCATTGTCATCATCATCATTCCCCCATTGTTACAGCCTCACTTTCTTTCTATTATTTAAGACACCGCGTAGCTAAAAAAAAGGCAGAAGCCATACACTAATGTAGGCATGAAAAAAAGGTACTTTATAATAATTAAAAGTGAGAAGCCAAGTTAAAGTCAGTTATAATGAGCTGAAAATAGAGAGAAGAAGTAAATGCGGGAAGTATAATGGCAAATGTGGAAGTCGAGACTCGTTTAATGTAAATTAAAATTAAGCTTTCATAAGAACACCTCTAAAAATTTATATCGTTTCATTTTGAATGATTTATTTGATAGAAATGGCTTCGCATGATGAACATTTTCCCTTTCTTTTGTCTCTTTTTTTGTGACAATTTTTTTTTCAGTTTCGTTTTTTTTTTTTCATAAAAGTGAGATGTAAAATAGAATAGAAGATAATAAGTGAAAAAGTTAGAATTTTAGAGCGCATTTGAATAAAAATTCGACATCAAGTTAATGCTTTTGGAATTTGATATTAAAATGAATTTTGAAAATTTTTATTAAAAGACTACTTGCCTTTTCTCTCGGTCTCGTTGTCGGTCTGTTCCGAAAAAAATGCCGCATCTTTTTTCTCACACACAATTAGATCCCTTTATCCTTCTTTTATTTTATTCCTCTCAAAATATTCATATTCTAAATAATGATAACAAGTCATAATACCTTTAAGACTTTTTAAAATTCATTTTGGGGCCATTCACAAAGTACGTTACGCAAAAAAATGACTTTTTAGACCCCCCTCCCCCCCTCGTTACGCTTTTTGTATTAAAATTCTTTTGTTTTGTTTAATCTGTTACAAAATCTTAGACCCCCCCTCCCCCCTAAAAAGCGAACGTACTAAGTGAACGGCCCCTTTATGAATTCAACCTTTTTTTATTGTATTGTATTTAAAAATTTAATTTTCATTTGAACGAGAAAAAAATTAAATTTTTAATAACATCTGTCAAAGCATTAATTAAAGGTAAGCTAGCTTCTATTTTTTCCTTGAAATTCATTAAAATCAACCACCAAAGGATAATTAAAAAAAAAGGATTCTTCGAAGGTTTGAAATGTTAAAAAAGGATGCTAAATTTTTCATTATCCGTAAAAATGAGTAAGGCTTAACATCCTACTCAGAAAATATGCTTAAGATGTTCCTTTTTTTTAAAAAAAATAAAAAATGACAATTATTATAATGGTAATGATGGCATCAATAAATCAAAAAATTCAATTAAGGAACCCATCATGAAGTTACAGTACAATAGTCGATATTAATGTTCTGTAATTTATGTAGCAATGAAGTGAGCAATTGTGTTCAGTGTGAAGTACTTGAGAATATGTTGATGGAACATGTGAGGTTGAGAGATTATAGAGGATTTAATGAAGCTTTTTCTTATAAAGTTTAAATTATTATAGCAGCATTAATTTAGAAGCATGCTTGCTTGATTTATTTTACAAACAATGGATGGACAGAGTAGCTTTAAAATGAATCAAAAGTATTTTTTCCTGAAATTTAATTGAAGATTTTCCACCCTCTCAATCAATTTTAATGCAGCTTGCTTTTCTGTTTTGATAAAAAGTCAATGCCCTTTCCCACCATGCAACTAAAAAGTTTAAAAATATTTTTTTATGTTTTTTCACTTTAAATCAAAACTTGTATAAAGCTTATATTTTTCTTTCAGTTCCCACGCAGATTCATAAAAAAATCTCATTTTGCTATCATAAATTCAATTACATTTCTAACAAAACATCCAGTTATAATAAAAATTCAGCAAAAAAATTCAACAGACAGAAAAATATTAAAAAGTTTCATCAAACTTTTTCATTTTTTTCTTTTATATAAATTTCAGCAAAGTAAGGTATAATTATGGATAACACTGAAATTACCTTCTGAAATTTTTGGATTCTGAGAAAATTTCTATTAAATAAGCGAAATTAAATCTTCAATTTAATAAAAACCATCGGATTTTAAATTTTTAAAGCTATTCAATAATATTATCTTCATTTCCACGTACTTAACCTTCATCAATACAAGATACAAGGAATTGCCTAAAAAGAATTCATAGACTCAATAAATTCAATATACAATACAATAAGAATCAACTGGCGTAAAGGTTCATCAATTTCAAGGATTTACTTCAGATATTCATAGAATTTTCATGAGGTTTAACACAAAGCCTTCAGCTTATCCTTATAGAGATTCTTTCATTCCTCGAATATTTTCATAAATGCCACTGACCTTTGCTGATATCTTTTGGTTTATTCAGAATTTTTCTATTCCATTTGGATTTGCTATTTGAGGTCGTGGATTATTGAATAATTCAAAATTGAATATTGTTTTTTGTGGTTGTAAAGTTTGGTATTTAGGTTAATCTATGGGATAGATTTAAAGGTATTTTGGGTTATTGTTTGTGGTTTGGATGTTGGCTAGTATGATAATGCATTTTTATTAAAAGCTTTATGAATTATGAGACATTAAAGCACTTTTAGTTGTCAATTATTGCAATCGTAATCATGATATAATATGACATAAGTTGGCTAATATTTTTGACCATGACTACGTGATATTCTATTCTAAAACCATAAGTATACATGCATGAGCTATAAAAGCGTCATGAGACTAATCATAACAATCATCACAGCCATACTTTCTTTTATATTCTTAGAAGATTAAATTCAAGCATTATAGTACGGCAATAAATCCAAAAACACAAAAAAATGAGGCACTTGTATTTCCACAAACAATTGCCAATTTAGAAATTTTCCATGCTTACATTCACACATACAACTTCCATCCCATCCTTTCTTGTTTCTTTCATAACTGCAAGTACAATTTGATGATGAATTTGTTTTTTTTTTCTTGTTTATTTATTTTCGTAAAAGTGTCTGTTCCATATTACATTCTCTGGACACAACGGATGTTGTTGCTGTTGTTGACTGCTCGTGATGATGATCATAAAAAATAATAAAAAAATGAAAGATGAAGTACAACAAGCAGCAGTAAAGGCAGTAAATAATAAATTTAAAAAGACAATTGTCCTCCTTTTTTGTGTGCAAGCTTTTCTGAAATAAGAAATTATGGAAGTTGGGTTGAATTTAAGGATGGTTGAGGCGCCTTTTTTAAATATTTGATAAGATTTGAAATTTTTTGGTAATATAACAGAAATTTCAAATTTTTTGATTTTTTTTTGCAAAAATTTAACGGTCACTATGAATTTAAATTTTTTGATTGTTGTCAACATTTTGTCATGTTAAAAAGTAAATCTTGAAATTTTCCATCAAAAACTAGTAAATTCACACAAGTATTGCCTCCAACATCCTCAAAAAACTAGCAAGAGTAGATGTAAAGCCATACTTTCTTGACACTCATAACACTTTCTCTAAAACATGCTCCACAATTTAAAAATTCCTCTACAACAACGAGATTTTTTCTACATCGCTTTAGACCAGGAGAATGAGAAAAGGATGGAAGCAAATCATAAATTTTATTTTAACTGTGCTAAAAAAAATTATATCTCGTACGACTTTTGAGAATTGTTTTATATATATAAATATATTTTTTTGAGATACTACTACTGCTTTTCATTTTCTTGTTGAGTCAGTAAATTACATGGCGAAGAAGGCAAACGAGATGAATAAATGATATATCAGTACAACGCTTATGGAAAAGGGAAGGAAAAAAGAGTGTGAAAAAGGTTTTTATGCTCCGCTTTGGACAATTCCATACTTTCATAAAAAAAATTATTATTTATTATCATGAATGATGAAGTTGAACTTTTTTTCATTTCTTCTTCTTATACTTTCTTCTTTTTTGATGAATTGAGATAAAATGACTTTTGGTTTATGACAAAAATCGAGTGTTTGTGTTTGCTTAAGCTCAACTCTTGAACTGTTTTACCAAGATGAAGCTCTTGTGTGCTGTGTGTTGACCACAAAAAATACTTAAAGCTTTTTTTTTCTTCTTCCCTTTATCAGATTGAATATTGATTTTGTTATGTATTCCACTAACATAGTTTTAAATGGGGGAGTTTTATGAGGATAGATATTGAAAAAATGCATTGAAATGATAAATGGGATTTCTACATAGTGCAAGAATGCTTGCTTGGGAGAAATTTGTTGAAAATATTTCTTTTGTAGTATTGTTTATGGGGTGGGTGAGGGAGTATACATTTATGATTAGAAATTATTATTTTGTTATATGAAGGATTTTAAGGATCTAATTTGTGTACGCGAATTTGGAATTTGGATATTTAAATTTTGTTAGGAACTGAACTTGATTTAATAATGGATGTGACTTTTATTAACGATTGATTAAGGTTGCAAACTTTATTACCCTTTATTATGTGTAAATTTAAATCAATATTTAAAAGTCAAATAATTATATCATTGTAAAAAGCAATAGAATCTATTGACCAGACCATTCATAAAAGTATTTGTTACTTCCATAATTCCACAGAACTCTCAAATCAATGAGCAAAGCATATCTGTTACTTCCCCGAAAATCTAATAGCCACAAATAAATCTATTGAACCCAACTTATACGAAAATAGAAAATCGTCATGACGCAGCACTAATTACCAATTAAGAAGTATCAAGTCATTATGACTAATTCCAAAAGACCTCATTAAACTGCGCTTTAATAATGCGATTAATTAACGAGAAAAAGAAAGAAAAAAGTTCAAACTCATTTTCATTCCATTAACAAAGCATAAAAAACTGAGATAATGCAGAGTAAAGAATCATGTGTGAATTGTTCTATTAAAAAAATATTAAACACGGTTAACATAAAAAAGCTTTCTTCTCAAAGCTTCCAAAAAAAGCAAACTTTTGAGCTCATTTCCTTTGTCACTGTGCATAAATCCACAAAGAACATAAAACACTGAAAAGTGAAAAAAAAGAAAAATTTTTTTATTTGAAATGAGACAAAAAAAGCCATAAAAAAGAATAATTACTTCATATGTATGCTCATGTTGATTCTTGAAATGAAAGAGCTTAAAATTAAAATTTTTAAATTCATGCATCAGCTCCACCATAAAAAATGTCATTTGTGGATTTTTACGTTTTTATCAAAGTTTTTTAAGTGCACAAAGCATGTTATTATTCAGTTAAATAGTTGTGAAAGTACTGAAGAAAATAAATAATATGTCATGAAAAAAGAGAGATTAATTAATGGATTTTTCAGTGAGTGCTGATGTGAAATAATTATGCGAATAACTTACTTTGAAGTTTATGCCATTAAAGGAAACTGAAGAGATTTACTGTGAAAATGAAAAAATAAATGATTTTTTTTTATTTTTGTTGATGTTTAGACAGGGTGAGTTAACTTCGTGACATGATTGATTGTTGAGTTTTAATTTGAATAGTTTTGTAATTTTTTGTTGACAAATTTAAAATTTCTTTTGTAAAATAACAATTGTCAAAGATTGAGCTCCACCCCTAATCAACCCCATTCTACAAAAATATCGCAGTTAAACTTTAGTCAAAACTTAACAACGATCATAAGAATTTAAAACTGCAGATGCTCCAATATCCTTAAACGACTGTTTTTTTTTATACAAATTCTCTTCCATCCGAGTGACTCCTCTACTAAATTTTATGGCATAACTCAAGTACAGTATGTTCGCAATCCTTGATGTACTCTTGAGTTCCTCAATCGTTGAGTACATTAGCAATAAGTTTTCCCTCGTTTTTTTTTCTTGCATCTCTACAATTACATAAAATGAGAAGCTCTTGTCGTTATGTGCAAATATTTTTATTCATTTTGTGCAGTGCTTATTTGTGTTGTGATGCATTCAATTCACTCTACTCTAATTCTTGCTTATTTTCCTCTCATTTATTTCATTTTCATTCTTAAGTGCTTTCTGTATGCAGAAAGGAAGAAATTGCAGATTTTTTTTTTGAGTTTTCAGTGCACAGAAGAAGAAAAATACTTATTTAAAAAAATAATTACAGCAATTATATGCAGGATATGAAAGCACTGAAATTAATAAAAGAGGATAGAATGGAAATAGAAAAATAAAGTGAAATAAAATTAAGTCAAAAGCAAAGATGCTGGAAGCTAAAATAGAAAAGAGGAAGGACATTGAAATTTTTCAAAGAGACACTTTAATTATTTTTAAATGTGAGGAGGGGATGGATGTTTTTAGATAAAGAATTTTAAGGATTTTCTTGTTAGATAAGAGATAAGAATGTGACAAAAAGGAAGTTTCAGATTGTTTGTCAGGGAATTTAAATTAATTGTTTTAATTTGAATAATTTATTGGAATCTTAGGAATGGGAATTTTTTTTATTTGGATTTTATATTGAAAAATTGACAAGAGGGCCGTTCACAAAGTACGTTATGCAAAAAAATGAAAATTTTTAGACCCCCCTCCCCCTCGTTACGCTTTTTGTATAAAAATTCTTTTGCTTTGTTTAGTCTGTTACAAAATCTTAGACCCTCCTCCCCCGTAAAAAGCGAACGTACTAAGTGAACGGCCTCTAAAAAGGTAATTCATTTTTTGAAAAACGGAAAATTTCCATTTATAGGAGTGAAAAAAAGTAGTTTTAAGGTGAAAAAGTTTAGAAAATATTTTGGGTTTTTGAATTTGTTGCAAGCTTGACACACAAGTCATGGGTTCGAAACGGTGTTAGGTCATGGCTTCGACAGAATTTCTGCAGAAATTCTGCAAGAAAAAAGTTCTGCAGAAATTCTGAAAAAATTCTGCAGAATTTCTGTCGAAGCCATGGCGTATAACCGTTCGAAACTAGAAAAGGCAAATAACTGATCTATTTATTTCAAAATCAGATCTATAAATTCCTGTACATCTGATTTTGAAATAAATTGCTCACATGCTTTATTATATTTGCAAATCTACTGACAGAAACGTTATCAATGAAAATGTTCGAATCCTAAATTAGAATTAGTTTCATCTTCTCAAAATTCAGCCAAAATTATTTACTCAGAAAAAAGCTTTAAGATTAATCAGCAGAAACATTCTCACTTTAAATTAATTCCATCCAAAATTTCGCCTAATACTCAAACTTATAAATAAAATACAATTCACAATTCATGCTTATATCCTTTCTCAACAAACCCAATAAACTCTTCATGAATAAATTAATTAAGTTTATTTTATTCATGAAATAAGGTCACTAAGGAACTACGCTCCATTAGAAAAGATTCAATAAAGTCATTCCATGAACAGAAAATAAAATTCCATCAAGAGCCAAAAAGGGATGAAATTGTCAAAACAGAATCTTTATCAACATTTTAATTTTTTCTCCTTTAGTTTTTTTTCTCTTCTGTTGTTTTAAGATGTGATGAAAATTTTCCATCACTTGAGAATCAACACATTTCTATCTGATGAGGAGAACAGAAGAAGCTCTTCAAATTTGAAGAAAATGAGGCTTTCATTCTAAGCTTTTTCTCTTTTTTAAAGAAATTTTTCAGTCGAGAGAAATTTTGCAAGCAACATTTGAAAAAAAAAATCAGTTGTAGTGAAAGCAGAAACAGAAAATCTTTTAAGAACATTGAAATAAAATTGAGTAAGCACAGAAAAAAATATGGAAGAAAAAATAATTTTTCAATTGTGTGTATATACTTGCCATTCTTTCATGTGCTTTCATCACATCGAGTGCTTGCTTGTGCTATGAATCAACATTGAAATTCAAAGCTTGCTTATGTTTTAATTTCTATTTCTCTGTTTTTCAATGTTGATTTGTAAGTGTTATTTTTTGTTGGGAAACGAGAGTGTATTACATTTTGTCTGGTTTTGTTGGTCATTGAATGGATGTTTGTTTATTTGGGATACTATGTGTTTATTGATCTTCATTGAATTAACATGCAGTTGCTTTTGAATTTATGTAATTTTTCTTACATTTTCTATATAACTATAGTTTAATTTGCTAAGATTTTAGTTAATTTACACCTCTGTTAATGATGTTATTACTTTAAAAATCACAATTAGCAAAAAATGCGCTTTATGCACCAGCCTCATAATTTTTCTACTTCCCATATTGTTTTATTCAACAAATAAAATTTTCCCCTATTTTTCAAGTTTTATTTCCTTGTTGTTATTATTATTAAGTTCTGTTCCTGCTAACAATTCGCTTTTATGGCTGTTGTGAGAGGTTTTAAAACGAGAAAAAAGAAAGAAATAAAACCATGAATATTTCATAAATGAAAATTTTCCACTTTCATGAATTTCAATTAGGCTCTTTCAGTGGTGAAAAAAAGAAGAATAAGAAGATAGTTAAGTAATCCTTTTAATTTCTTTCCATCTCACTCTCTTTCGTTCCATCATCATTTCATATTTTCTAGCAAATTTTAAAGGCGCAATGCTTATGAAAATGAATAATTTTCCACACAATAATTTTTCTCATTCGAAGAAGTTTGAGATGAAAATATTTTTTTAATTTAAAAGTGTTCATTATTATTGCTATTCACATTTTCTTGTTGTTGCTGTTGTGAGTCTCTCATATTCCTTCATTCCCTACTTTCGCACAATTAAGTTTTAATTAGGTAATTAAAAAATGTTTTTAATTATATTTCCTTTTCTTGCCTTGTTAAAGGAAAGGCATCAGCAACACACGAGACGAGGAAAATGGAAGAAGCATCATCAAAGGTGGCAGTAGAGGCAATATGTTGTCACATTGTGGTTTCAATTCATGATGCTAATTCTAATTTTATATATATGATATACATATGTAAATGAGAATTTTTATTTCATTACGTACATAGGCTGTGCTGTGGGAAATGAGGTGAGGAAATTTCCTTGAAAATTAGGAAAATGTGACATTGAAAATTTTTAAAAACTTTTATTTTTGCTTGAATTTTAAGATGATTTTATTAAAGTTTGATCTGAATTTTTTGAGGTTTGAATGGTTGTTAATGACAGTTTTAAATAATATAATTGGTAAAATATAAGAAATTTTTAAAATTATTTTTCATCCAGATCCAAAAATTAATTATTCAAAACAATAAAAAAATATGAAAATTTTTAAATCAACATTTTGTATGAAAGCTGTTAAAAACTTGTTAAAAACTAAAATAATTAAACCGTAATTAAACTTTTTCGCTCATTTACTTTTTAGCGCATTTTCCTCTTGGGAAAAGGACGCTATTGTCCGCACTTTGTCCGTCTGTCTGTCTGTCTGTCTGTCTGTCTGTCTGTCTGTCTGTCTGTCACCGCATCTCCTCCTCAGGGTTAAGCTTTTTTGATGCGGTTTTTGGCTTAAAATGTGTGTTGTATGTCTGGCTACCATGTAACCAAAAATCAGCACGAATGGTCACTTCCTCTGCTGGAACCAGCGTAAAAAGTGCCAAAATGCCATTTCTTTGTATGTGTTAGTGTGGTCGAATGCACTAAAATGTTGACTTTTCAGAAACTCAGTCTTCCTCGGTTCAAATCCCACCAATGACAATTTTTTTTTTTGCCTTTTTTGATACTTTTTTGATTTCTTATGACATATAATATTGAATCATGTCATAATTTTCCATTTTCACAATTTTCCCGAGTTTTTTCGACGATTTTTGTTAAAATTTTCAATATTTTCATTCAATTCTCATAAATAATTAATTTTTTATATTTTTTTTTTTGATATTTTAGTTGTTAAGTTTTCTATTTTCATGGATTTTTCATAGTTTTTCCGGAAAATTTTGTGAAAATTGTAAAATAATTCAATTTTATTAAAAAACTCATCAATATAAATAATCAAATTGTCACAAGGAAATTTCAAAAAAAGAACAGCAGTGGCGTAAGTGTTAGAGCGCTCGACTACTACCGTGGAGGTCTAAGGTTCGATCCTAGCTCACGGCAAGTTATTTTTTGCTTTTTTTACTTTTTTTGATTTCTTATGACATTTAATATTTATTTATGTCATAATTTTTCATTTTCACGAATTTTCGAAGTTTTTCCGAGCATTTTTTTAAAAAAATTTATTATTTTCATATATTTTTCTGAAAAAATGATTTTCTTTACATTTTTTTATATTTTAGCTGTTAAATTTTTCTTTTTCTTAGATTTTCATAATTTTTCCGAAAAGTTTTGTATATATTATAAAAACTTACATCTATAAAAGAAATCTCATCAATATAAATAATCAAAATGTCACTTTATAACTATAATAAAAAGATTATCTTTGGCGTAAGTGATAGAGTGTGCGGATTCTACCATGAGAGTCATGGGTTCAAACCTAGCCTTTCTCCAAAATACTTTTTTGCTTTTTTTTTAATTCTATGTTGCATAATGTTTTTCTTCCATTTTTAGCGCATTTTTGGAAACTTGTTTTCAAAAAGGAAGCTCAATCATACACTTTGATCGGCAGCAAATTTTTGAAAAACTATCTTTTGATCTAGACATCGTAGAGAGCTCGGGTTTGTTTTATTAGCTTCGTTTTATAAAGTTATTGTGGCCACGGCTATTTAGAAGTCTTAAAATTGAGTTTAAACACCTTAATTATCAAACTTTTAATTTTTTCATACAAACAAAATATGAATGCGTTCAGAAATTTGAAATTTAACGGTAAAAAGTAATGGATGCGTTCAGAAATTTAAATTTTTTTCTAACGGAAAAATTTGAATTTCAGAAAACCGTTAAATCGTAAGAATATTTTTTGCATTGCATGTTATGAAAATCGATTTTAATGTATAAACTTTAAGAGAAAGTAAGGGTTTTGATCATTAATTTTAGAAAAGGAGTTTTGATCATTAACTTCAAACTTTTTGTAGTAATATTATGATTAGAGAAATAGCAATAGAGTTTTAAAACTTGTCCATCTTTTCTATTAAATCAATTGCTAATCGCTGCGTCAAAAATGCGCTAAAGTCCCTCGATATAAAACACGAGGACTTTTGTAATTTTTTTCTTTCAATTTTAAATTTTTGGGTAAATAAAGAATGGTTATAGTTAAATATTTGGCTTTGTACTTTTGAGGTTTTAATTCTTTGTGTATTTACTGATCGCGGAAAATGCGCTTTCGTCGGTCACGAGTGACCACCGTTATACTTGTTTTTACTTAATTGTTATTTTTACAGAGTAATTTTTACAAACTTTTTTAAAAAATTATCGAATGTGTAAAAAAACTAATTAAAAAATCAAATTTAACTTTTACTGTTAAAGTTTATCAATTAAAACATAAATTTTTTACATTTAATCAAATTCGAATCTTTATTGAGTCCATCAACTTCAGAAGTTTATATTAATTTATGAAGAGTAAATTGAAAATTTTAATAAATCTCAATGAAGTTAATCATCATCGTGAAGTTAATCATCTGCATAATATTTACATAAATTAAGGATTAATGAAGAAATCAGTGAACTTTTTTGATAATGACAGTTATGTATGGATATAAATTATGCTTGATATAGAGAAAGGAGCTTAATTAATTTTGTTTTCGTTCAATCAGAATGTTAAATGAAGTAATAAGGTTTTTTTGTGATTTTTCAGATTTTCACAAGTTTTACTTGATCTGAAATTAGTCAGTTTGTACTTTTAAGGATATGGAGTATGAGTTGTATTTTCAAAGGATTTGAATGGAATGGTCTTTTATGGATCTATTAAAAATTCTTTAATTTTAAGACTTGAACTGGAGCTTAATTTGTTTCAAAAGTCTTTGAACATTTTTAAATAATCTTCCTTTTTAGAAAAAAAATTTGAATTCAATTTCTCTGATAAAACTGCGTCTAATTCCCACAAAACTCAAACATTCCCAATATTATTTAACTTTGACTAGTTACAGTTCACTGATGAGCAAAATCATGCAATAATAATAAAAAAAAATATGAAAGAACTGCTGGTATATGTGAGTAATAAAACCACATTTTCATTAATTATTTAATGAGCCACTGAGATATATACTTTTATTTTTCACTGTTATGATTTATTGCAGCTCTGCAATCCTTCACTGCCAATAAAATGCGATTTTTATATTTTTTTCATCATTTCCTTTTTCTGTTTTTACTTCCATTTTTTCCTGATAATAAAGGGCAAATATTGTACAGAGACGTGGAGATATGAATATAGCGAACCGCCATAAATCAACATCAAAACCGCCAACCATAAATTGATGAGATTTTTCATGCAATGCCGCAATTATCAGCATTTTGCTTTTTTTACTATCTACTATTTCACTATATGGACTAAATTGTATAAAGGACGAATAATAAAAAAAATCTCTGAAAGTTTGTATGTGAACTGTGCGGGAAATTATGTTTCAGTGGTTGTTCTGTATAATAATTTTTTTCCACATTGTGAAACGGAATCGATAGTCATATAATGAGGCTCTTATTTCAGATTGAAAGGATTTTAATTTTTATTTATTATTATTTTTTGAGGTTGTATTAACTCTCGTTATGGTTTCTGATGAAAAGACCAAAGCTGTTTTTATTGCAGGATTTATATTAATATTTAAATTGAAAAATATTTACCTTTTGGCAAGCAGTTCATATCTGTTTTCAATTGATAAAGGTTTCGAGGAAAATTCTGTTTTAAAATTCAAATTCGATAGGAAAGTCAGAAACACAATACTCAAAATTTTTGAAAATGCAATTAAATTCAACTTAACTCAAATCTCAATCACAACCTTTAATCTTTTCATCACTTCTTCAGAAATTTCAATGTCTATGTATCTCTCCTTTTAAAGATAAAACGCTCAATCATCCGTTCAATCAAACCATTTTATTGCAATTTTTCCCAACCTTTATCAAACATTCATGACTGAATGGATGAAGGAATTATGAAAATCACGCAATTATTTACTAAATGATAAATTTTAATTAATTGATTACAGTGAAAATGAGAGCGATAAATAAATTTAATGGCAGTGTACCAATTACGTGTTTGTGGGTCATTACAAGACTGAAGATATTTTTTTTATGTGGGAGGTAGACGATTGATTTGTATTGAAGGTTAAGATTATGGAAGGATTTGTGTGAAAGACATGACGAAGAAGAAATATTATTGGAATTTAAAGTATTTAGAAAGCTTTAATATCGATCTCAAAGTTTATTTTATAGATATAAAGTAGGAAGTATTGTTGTACAATCATCAAGAAAATTTGGAAGTTATGGATTTGAAAATTTGAAAGGGTTCGAATCCTAGCAGAAACATACGTTTTAAATAAGTAGACTAGACCATCTGACTTTTCTAAATTTGCCAATTTGGATTAAAAATGGATTAAGAATAAATTTTAAGATTATTTTACAGGACAGCAGTTAAAATACGGGACATCTGTAGAAAAACAGAAATAAAAATTTTTGTAACTTCAAAAGAATGCTTCATCAAAGAAAATGATTCATTTTTTTTGAAATCCTCATTAACTTTAAATCAGAACATTCTTATCAAATTTTAGCAAATAAGAAACTAGAAAACACATAAAAAGCTTGAATTCCATAACGTCTAGAATTTTTTCAATTCAAATTAAATATGAAATTTTCGTTATTTTCTTCACAAATTTGCGCATCCTTTTCAACCATCCTGTATCTTCTCTCTCCCATCTAAAATTCCTCTCAAAATCCTCTCTCAACAAAAATAATTTTCATCATTACAGAAAAATTCCCTCACACATCAGACGACGTAACAATCATCAACATCAGCACGACAATAATGTTTGTAGATCAAATTCATTCGAATCTTTCGAATTTCCAGTCCGCGCATGACACAAACTGGAAGTAAATATTCTTCCATGATGTAAATAAAAAGCATTTTTACTCTCACGAAAAGTCTTTTTTGCACCAACAAAGAATGACAACTTGACTGGGCGCGATATTGATGCTCTCATCAGATTCCTCTCACCGCTCACAAAAGTTTCGTTCTCATTGCAAGAAAAAAAGCAAAACACTTGAATGGAATGGATATGAATGAATGGGAACTGATAACAGCGTGTAAGGAAAGGAGAAAAAAACGGGAGGCTTGTGAAAGAAAAATATTTTTTATGCATCAGTTCAACATAATCTTTCTTGTCTATCGCGCGGGCAGTTCCCGAGGAGCAGAAACGACATACATTATTTTAAATGTTGAAGTTATTATTACTTGCGGATCTATTCATCAAGCTACATGCTGTGTGAATACAATATTGTGTCATAAAAAGTAAAATAATTTTTTTATTCCTTAGTCTTGTTGTGCATTTGGATTTGTAAAGACATTAAACAAAAATACAAAAGTAGGATAAAAATAAATAAAGTTACAGGAAGTTACAAACATTTAATGATAAACGTTAAAAAAACTTTCTTCATCATTATATATCCCATCATATAAAATATATATGTGTGACATTGTCATGTGTTAAGATTGTTATTTTTTGTGTGTATGATGTTCATATAATAAAATTATATTTCTACAGAAAATAACATATAGATGTTATGTGGTGTTGTTATATGTGCAAAATAAAAAGTTAGTAACGAAAAAAAGAATATAATATCAAGGCGACAAGGACAATAAGCGGCAGTTGAAAAAAAGAAGGAAACAAAAGATTGAACATTAAATAAAATTTTATATGTTCAAAAAAAAAGAGAAAAAATTATCAACGGCTTGAACTGGAGTCAAATGTGTGTTTAAGTGCCAACAAACAAAATCGATATCCTTAACTCTTAAATTGGTAATTTGATTTTTTTGTTGTTCTCTTTTATCCGCTGACCCGAGTGATGTATGGAATAGATTTGGGGTTTAAATATGACTATAAAGTAATTTGCGCTTTAAATTTGTAAATCTAAATTTTTTGAAAAAAAAATTAAACTTTTTAAACTTTTTGAAATTTTTGAAATTTTTTGCAATTTTTTGAAATTTTTAAATTTTTTAAATTTCAACAAATTTTTGAAAATTTAAATTTTGGCAGTTTTTAAAATAAAAAATTAACGACAATTTAAAGTTTAAACGAATAAAAACTGATAAAAAACCAATGAAATTCAAAATTAATGTCTACATCACTCGGGTCTTCATCACCCAAACCAATAGGAAACTATAAAAAGTCTAGAGAGAAATAAAAAGATTAAGCATCACTTCTAGTGTTAAAAAAATATCAAAATAAAATAAAAGAAAAAACTTCACATAATAGTGGTCACAAATGTGTCAAGTACCGGAAAAATATGTGGATACATATAAAATGTTATGTAAGGTTAAGGTCAATTGTGTGATGTGGGAAGCAACACAAAAAATGTTTTGTACGATAAAATTTCTCATTCCTCCATCCCCTCTACCATCATCAATTGATATAATGCACAAGTTCTTATAAATTGTTAACATAAATCTCAATGAATGGACTAACTGTCTCCCACCATCCCTCACCCATTTTCTCACCTTCCATATGTTATATTTGATTGAGATTGAGGTGAGAAAATGCACAAACTGCTCGTTCATTTACTGTATGTGAAGTGATGTGAACAAACATATTCTATACCTTATAAAAACTGTGTATGAAGTAATGTAGTGATGCTGATGGTAATCCAACTGTGTATATATGTGTGTATCCACATGCCACAGTAACTTGTTTAAGCAGATACAGAGTTGAAATGAAAAATAAGAATATAAAGTTTCTCCTTCTATGTTTGCCTCAAAAATAATGAAAATAGCACAAAAAGCTTGTTAAAGGAAACTTTAACGACGATTGTGAACAAATCAGAAAACTCAGTAGAAGTAAAGTTCATGAAATGGCTTCTGTATGCAACGGATTGCTTTTATTAGGGATTAAAAGATGAAAAATATTATGATCATGTTGTCAGTTCCATATGAACTACACTCACAAAGTTAATACTGAATGTGCTATCCATTCGATGAATTTTTAAAATAAGATCGTTGAGAAAGAGTTTCAAGTTGAATGAGCACAGTAATGAATGCTATGATAATGATGAGCATGAGCCAATTGAAATAATTTTATTTTGGATTTTTTTCATCCCACTGATTTTGAAAACTATTCAAATGAGATTTTTTTTGCCTTAGATTTTTATTTTTTTTTCCGCTCAGTCAGAATTAGTTCATTGGAATGAATTTTGTGGATGTGAAGCATCCTTTGCTTAAATTGAAAATGTTTCAATATCTTTGTTGTAATATACAATCACGTCGTGACTTCTTGTAAGATTTTTTTGAAAGGGTGACTATGAGGTTGTTAGAGTATTGAAATTTTTATCATAAAATTTTCTTACTGATAAAGATATGAGGCAAGTGGTTGTGTATCAAAATTTTAAATCTAAGCTAGTCAAGGATTTTGCTACAGAACTTATAAATTTTCAAAAAGGTCCATTTTCATGAATGATTTATTGATCATTCTCAGAGCGAACTTAAAACTGTCACGTTGGACCCAAAGTAGATTGGAACGGGAGCCCTAGTTTATTCAGAACCTAGATTTGAAAATTATATTCTTGATCCTGCATAATCTAAAAAACATAGTTTTTGGGTTCTTTCATCAAATTATTTTAAACCTTTTTTGTGAATGAATTTTGGATCAAAACCTAATTTGTTAAACTGAATATCTTGAATCTCTAGCTTTATGATTTTCACAAAAAATTAGCAAAAAAATCAGATAGTCACTCTCAAACAATTTTAATAATTCTCAAAATCTTTGATCTTTTTAAAAACTTTTCTGATATTCTATTTCGGGTATATAAAGCATAAATTTACTTTTCTAACTAAAGATTCAAGGCAAAGAAAGTTCTGCATCCTGTTTTGTCAAATATTTGAAGCAACATTGTCAATTTTCAATTTCTTTTGTTATCTCTGCTACACTCTGTGTATTAGTTTGCATTTTACGATTTTTCAAAGGACGTCGCCACTAAAGTCCGTAAAGTTTCTAAATCTGAGTGAATTTTCAGGAAATGTCAATTGCTGTACGAAAAAAGAGTTGACTCCAAACAATGCAATAATGATTTTTCATTTTTTTTTTGTTTGGAGAAAAAAAAAAAAATGTTGAAATGATTCGCGGATACAAATGATTATATAGTATGCTTTAGCATGATTGCAATATGTAGCTTAATATTCAAGTCTGCACACGATCTCAACCCTTGACATTGAACTAACATTTCTCTGCCAAATTGATGATTCTATTTATATAGAAAAGGCTAGCAGCGAAACAGCTTTATTAAGGTTCTTATATATAGGCAGATTTTATCTTATAATGATACTAACGACCATATGATTCATGGTTGAGATGACGACGATAGATTGCTGCAGATTGCGTCGTATATATTTTTTTCTCGATAATTGAAAACTTATTGGCCTGCTTTTTGGAATGTCCAGAGAATTCCAAATTATTCTATGTCCACAAAAAAATTAAATAAAAATCAATAATCTTCAATTTTCTTATCGAGCAAATGTTCCAATTTTCATCGTCATGAATCTTTAATGTCAAAATATCCTGATAAGAATATCCAAAAGTACCTAAAAAATCCAAGTCTAAATTTAGTATGCTACAGAATAACTGACTAAATAATTACATAATAGGATAAGAGCGCTTAAACGACTCATAAAAAATTCATATCTCGTAATTTGTAAGGAAGAAAATATATTTTTTGAAGGATTATCAACTGAATTTCTCTTTTTTCTTCTCGTTTCTGTGTTTTCTCTTGCGGGTTTTATGCTCTTTTTATTTCGTCATTTTTTGTCTTCTGTTCCTTAGACATTCATCAAGCCTTGATGAATTTAAAAGTTTCCTTAAAGTTAAGAGCTTGGTAGTCGGAATATAAAAATTCAGTTAACTGTCGTAAAACCCGAAACGAAATTTATCAGAAAAAACGAAGCAAATGAAATTATTCATGCAGCCAAAAAAAAAAGTGGCTAGTAAAGTAATGTGGATGAAATGTAAGTAGAATTTTATGGATGGGAAATTATTTTACTTGCTTAATGTTTTGAAACTTGAATTAGAGATGAAACATGATGGATGAAGGATATTTTGTATATTTTATTATACTATTGTCAAGGGATGGCTTTTGAAGATTCTGAATTATAATTTATAATTTTTGAAATTATTTACACAATCTGATATCAATTGCTTTTAAAATTCAAATTTTAAGTGCAAATTATACAAAATATCAATCCATAAATTTCCATTAGCTACAATTGTGTATATTAAATAATCGAAATCAATTATCGTTGATTAAATAAAATTCCAGGTACAATATGAATACATATAACTGTTTCCATGATTGCCAAATAAGCCAATAATGATATCGAATGATTATTGATGCGAATATTGTTTGAAGTGGGATGAAATATTAAATAATTTTTTATCCAACAATTGTTAAACATTAAATCGGTTTTATCATTATTTTCAGTTACTGCAAATGTGTCAAAGCTTTTGTCACCATTGTGGATTTAATAATGACATTTTTCGTGAAATTTCAAGCCACAATATAAATAATGAGGTTCATTTAAATTTTAATGTGATTGAATTTTTGCTGAAAATCACGATGTTGTAAATTATTTGGGATATTTTTGATGAATATATTTTACTATATTTTAATTCCTATTATGAGTAATTGTGCGTAAAGTTTTTCACAATTTTTTCTTGCTGGATTTAAATTTATATTCATAATTTTATAAAATAAAATCATATTTTGTTATCGCATTAATTTTGAAAAATTGTGACACAAAAAAGTCAAAATTAAGTTTTCAATTTTTTCTCTTTAATTTTTGCTTTCTCAACTGCTGTGCTGATTGCGATTCAGACTTTCTGTATTTCCTGTCATCAGAAAAATATACAATAAAACAAGAATCAAAGAGGCTGGGAGGGGATTCGAATATTGATTGTTTTCATGAGAAATAAAGCAGCAGAAAGAGGATGGAAAAATGGGAAGTCTTAAGAATCAAATCTATATGTTCCATTTAGGAATGTTGTTTACTAAATCAAGGACAGGAAATTGAAAATTTCATCTCCTTTTTGGAAACCCCTTTTAGATGATGTAATATTTTATAATTCTTATTATAGAAATATTTCAACTTGAACACAACCTTTAAAAATATTTTATAAAAGGAGCTTCTTGAGAACTATTAATATTTTATTTATTTTAATGAAGAGGTATTTTGAAAGACTCTTGAGGGAACAAATACTTGAAATTTCTACATAACATTTTGAAATAATTTACTCACTCAACACCTACACACAAATTTTTAGAACCTTTTTTTGAAGTAATAAAAAATATTGTTTCAGATCCTTTGGTTAATGCCAGACATAATTTGATGTGTATGTAATAGTTCAAATTAAAAAAATAGTACATTTAAAAATTAATGTTTGGTTAGGAAATTTACTGAATTGAAATTTATATTCTTTCAAATGTGAGTAAATGAATTTTTGACATGTTCCCGAGGGGAAAACAACATGGTGAGAAAAAAATAATCAATTTCTCACCGATTTCTCACCGCGGTGAAAAATTTTTCACCATTGGTGAGAAATCGGTGAGAAATTTTTTCACCGCGGTGAGAAATCGGTGAAAAATTTTTCACCGCGGTGAAAAATCGGAGAAAAATTTCTCACTTATAGAATTCGACTCAAACTCTTCTTATTTGAGAAGAAAAACTCTTCGGAAAAGCGATTTTCTTATTAATTTTCTTATTTGAGGCGAAAAACTCTTCGAAAAAGCGATTTTTCGCGTCGATTTTCTTAGTTGGGATGAAAAACCCCTCAGAAAAGCGATTTTTCACGTTGATTTTCTTAGTTGGGATGAAAAACCCCTTAGAAAAGCCATTTTTCGCCTTGATTTCCTTAGTTGGGATGAAAAAACCCTCAGAAAAGCCATTTTTCGCGATGATTTTCTTATTTGGGATGAAAAACCCCTCAGAAAAGCCATTTTTCACCTTGATTTTCTTATTTGGGATGAAAAACCCCTCAGAAAAGCGATTTTTCGTGTTGATTTTCTTAATTGGGATGAAAAAACCCTCAGAAAAGCCATTTTTCGCGATAATTTTCTTATTTGGGATGAAAAACTCCTCGGAAAAGCCATTTTTCGCCTTGATTTTCTTATTTGGGATGAAAAACCCCTCAGAAAGGCGATTTTTCGCGTTGATTTTCTTAGTTGGGATGAAAAACCCCTCAGAAAACCGATTTCTCACCGCGGTGAAAAATTTTTCACCATTGGTGAGAAATCGGTGAGAAATTTTTTCACCGCGGTGAGAAATCGGTGAAAAATTTTTCACCGCGGTGAAAAATCGGAGAAAAATTTCTCACTTATAGAATTCGACTCAAACTCTTCTTATTTGAGAAGAAAAACTCTTCGGAAAAGCGATTTTCTTATTAATTTTCTTATTTGAGGCGAAAAACTCTTCGAAAAAGCGATTTTTCGCGTTGATTTTCTTAGTTGGGATGAAAAACCCCTCAGAAAAGCGATTTTTCACGTTGATTTTCTTAGTTGGGATGAATAACCCCTTAGAAAAGCCATTTTTCGCCTTGATTTCCTTAGTTGGGATGAAAAAACCCTCAGAAAAGCCATTTTTCGCGATGATTTTCTTATTTGGGATGAAAAACCCCTCAGAAAAGCCATTTTTCGCCTTAATTTCTTTAGTTGGGATGAAAAAACCCTCAGAAAAGCCATTTTTCGCGATAATTTTCTTATTTGGGATGAAAAACTCCTCGGAAAAGCCATTTTTCGCCTTGATTTTCTTAGTTGGGATGAAAAATTCCTCGAAAAATTTATAGATTTCCAATTCAAAAAATTTTTTAGCATTAAATTTTAAAATTTGGTGAGAAAAATATTGGTGAGAATTCGGTGAGAAATCGGTGAGAAATTTTTCACCGCGGTGAGAAATCGGTGAAAAAATTTTTCACCGCGGTGAGAAATCGGTGACAATTTTTTCACAATTTCTCACCAAATTTTTTCTCACCATGTTGTTTTCCCCTCGCATGTTCCTACAAGCAAATAACTAACTTTTATTATTTTACTTCAATTTGATTTTCTCATTAACATTAACCCAGAAAAACTTAATCTTCATATTAAAGCTGAATGAATTCTACAACTCATCTTCAACTCAATCAATAACTTAATAAATAAATAAAGCAAAATTTATCCTTTCAAAAATCATTAATCTCAACCAAAAAATTATCTCAAAAATCATTATGACTATGAAAATTCTCATCGGTGAACATTAATTTTCATAAATATCTAAGTTGGTTTTGCCATAATTTATATTTCATTAATTAAAGCAAACGAAGAACAAAATTTTCCTCATCCACAAGCTAAAAACCAATGCCTTTAATTAGAGACGAAACAAAATTTTACGCAAGAGAAAATCGCTCAAAAAGCACATTTTCCAAGATTTTTGTAAATACTTTTTTCAACCTAAATTGAATATTAAAGAATAAAAACTTTAACAAGAAAAAAAATTTTTAATTAAAAAAAATTTCCTTCAAAGAAACTTTTTTTCTCTCTCAAAAAATTAATTCAATTAAATAGTTTGTTGAATGTGTCGTGGTTTCCATAGAATTTCATCTTTAAATAACAAAAGCTGTCGTTCTGCTTGAGAGACAACTGTAGCATCATCCTCGTGCTGAATAAACAATCTTCCGCAATAACTTCTTTGATGTCAAATAAATTCTAAACACAATTCCCAAAATTATTTTACAAAATAAAAAACTTTCACTTAATCTGTCTTGAATTATAGCCAACGAACAGCAAACTTGGTTGTACCTTTGTCATGTGTCAGAATTTCCACAATGTTCCATTCCAAAAAAAAAAGAAGAAAAACTAAGCGGAATTGAAAGTGGAAAAATAATTTTGCATTCAACAAAGGAAAAAACACAATTTTCTTATTTTTTTTTTGTTTTCCATCATTCCCTTATTTTTTTGCCATACCCTAGGAACATAATATTTTGTGTATGTGACACATTTTAGCAAGCATTTCGCTCGTGTTACGATGATTCTTTACTTTATACTTTATTCTATTTTGTATGTACGTACGTATGTCAAATGGCAGTTGGAAAATGGAAAAATTTGGTTTTATGTGGTGAAAAGGCGGCATTAAAGTGTCAAAAGAACCCCTTTGAAAATATTCTTTTATTCTTTAATATAGTATTTGCATAAACTCTATGATAAAAGAAGAAGTGAAAGACAGAAGAAGAAATCATGTGCTATAATATGTATGAATATATTTTGTGAGTTTATTGGAGCTGAGTTGTTCAGGAAATTGAGATTGAAGTTTGATGATTTTTTAATAAACACTTTTGAGCGCATTTTCGATGCTTAGTTAGATTTGTATCAAATGCTTTACATTTTGGAAAAAGAAATTAAATTTTTCAAATTTTTTTTGATAAAATATTTTTTTAACTTCCGTAAAATTCATAAACACCTGAATCTGAAAAAATTCTATCCAATTTACAGTCAATACTGAATGCAACTTACTTGAAAAATGTTCACAAATTTATGAGAAGTTTGAACATTTTCCACGAAAAATCTACCATATAAATATCATTAAGCAAAATTTACAATTTTTCAAAACTTTGCCAACACACTCGATACCAAGAAGGCAGTTAGAAAAAAATTCAAAGCTATTCAAAGGTAAACCATAATACTTTCTTATCGCCACATTTCACAAAAAAAATCCGCTAAAAAATCATTGTGGAGATGAAAAATGTTGTTTGAAAAAAAGTTTCATTCTTGTTCTTACTCGTACATGATAGTCGTTTTGTTCTTTCTTTCCCTCTTCTTCCACACGTAAGTATGTATCAAACATGTGTGAATAATACTTAGAACACATAAAGGTGAGAAGAAAATAAATTGAAGATGAGGCAATTTAGTGAAAAAGTTTTATTCTACTTTTGTTTGTTCATTCCTCTGTTATGCGAAATTTGATGATGAAAATCGAGCAATTTTTTTCCATTCTGAAAAAAAAAACTTTTTTCTTTCTCTTAATGGCTTCGTGTTCGCAAGTATGAGTTGTCTTCCTTTAACTGCTTCTGTTGCTTCGAGATATGAGCGAGAGTAAAATTGATGATACCTTGAGGGTTGATGGGCAACACAATGAAAACAAAAGCAAAAGAATAAAGAATAAAGTTTGTGTATCTGTATCAAAGACACCTGAAACTCATTTTAATTTTACTTAAATTATTCACAATCTTCACATATAATTAAATTTTTCTCATCATCTTGAGTGTGCTTAACAATATTTATTGTGTATATTTGAGAACATAAAGATAACAGAAACTTTACGTCTGAGAGAATTGTTGAAAATTAAATTTTGCGAAAATTAAGCACATACATCGTGATTTATTGGAGTGAGCAATCTATGTTAATGGGCTACGAATTTAGAAGTTTGTGGTTGTTTTTATCTTGATAGTTCCTGCTCTTTGCAGCTCTTGGTGTGTAAGTTTGGCAATTGAAGTTTTTTTTTCTGTGTGTTATGGGAAATAAGATATGCATTAATTTATAGCTTCTATTAAAATTTAATTTTTATTGATGAGAATGAGAAAACATTCAAGGACGGTTGAATAATAAATGTTGGAATTGGGAAAGTTTCTTATGGAACCAAAGATTTATAGCTTTGAGGATTTATATTCAAATTTTGTTGAGATTCGAATCTTAGGATTTTCAATAATAAATGTGGGTTTGCACGGAAATTTTTTTAAGAATTACGAAAATATCGTTAGAAAAGCTAAGGTCTTCCAAAATTTTCTAATTTTAATCATTACATAGGTGTATAGTAAATTTTATAATTAGTATTTTCTGTAGTCTAGAAAATTTCTGAATCTTATGAATTTTAAATTAATTTTCATAATTATATTTGCAAAAATAATAAATTCATGAAAGATGATTTTATTTAAACATCTTGCAAATGTAAGTTTTTATTTTTAGTTAGTCTTATGAAATTTGAAAATAATTTTAGTAGAAAATTGAAAAATTATTTAAAAATCAAACTTTTTTACACTCGAGATGTTTCCTGTGACGCATCTGATGCAAGCTATCCTGTGGATATAAAATTCTCAGAAATAATAATGCTACTGTCATGCTATATTGCAATTCCCGCATTTCAAAAACGAAAAATTCCGACAACTTTTAATTAATTCTACCAAATTTCCAACAAATTCCTGCAGCAGAATTTTACAAATTCGAAAATCCAATCATAAAAGTTTGTACATTTTATTGGATTCTGTTACTGCAACAATTTAGTAGAATTTGTCTCAAAGCATTCCAAATAACAAGATTAAATTAATACCTGGAATGAAGTTACACCAATTTTCACAACATATCTGATACGAAATTTAATCCATGAACTTTTCAAACAATCAAAAAAGTGAACAGAAATTGACTCAGCATAAGGTGCACAAAAAAATCACCAATAAAATCTTTTACCAGCAAATCATGTTTTCAGTACACAACGTCGCATTGTGCTTTTCAATCACGTAAAAGCATTCAATAAAAGTTTTTTATGTTTTCAATTTTCTGCAGGTTCTTTTTTGTATGACTTCATTTTTGTAATCTCTGATATTCTATTTCAATTGTCTGATCCAAATAGAACAGGTCAAGTCATTAACCTATTTTTAGTGCAATTGATGGCTGTTTTTTTCTTCTCTTAACATCAGATTATATGGTGTTAAAATATTGAATAATGCATCACGAAATGCCTCCATGGAATTACAATGAAAATAAAAAATATATATGATTGAGTGAAAATTCGATTTGAATTTGCTGACGAAGCCATAAACTCATCATGGCAATAAAGTCAACAGCTTTTCTGTTATTGAATTTCTGATGAAATACACAAGTGTCATATACCGAATGCCTCAAATTACATTTAAATTCAGTAAAACTTTGTCGTGTCATGAACAGAATTGAGAATATGGTAGAGCTTTAATTTGAGGCATTTTAGCTTCATTTGACTTAAAGATTTTTTAAAATAAAATTTGAGCAATTATTGAAGTTTAAATTTATAGAATACGAAGTAAGATTTTCGAGTATTGCAATGAGCTATGGTGTATGAAATATTGTAGTGCCTAGCTCCAAAAAGGACAAAATCCTTCGAGAATTGTGTTGTTTAAACAATAGTTTAAAACTGTTCATTCTATAAAGTAATTGAATTTAAAATCTTTTGTTATAGATTTGCTACAAGGTTTCAATTTGTAGCTTCCATTAAAAAAATTGAAAATTTACTAATGCCAACTTTTTTTTATTTTTTTTTTTAAACAATTGAAAAATTATGAAACATTCTTTTGTAAATTTACAAAGTGCCTATGGGAATTTATTAAAATCTACAAATTATGAATTTTTTAACAAATTTACAAATCAAAAGCCTAAAGCTTAAATTTTGTAACAAAAAATATCAATATCCTTCAACAACTCTATTCCATTCTATTCAAAGTCATTCAATACGAGATGAAGACAGAAAGCTGTAACTTTTAGATATAGGAAGCAGGCAGTCTGGTTTTGATGAAATTTCAGCCTCAAAACTCATAAAACTCATCGCCAATAAATTTCCAAATTTATTGACTAACAAGATATACAAATTTTGTATGTATATTCATAATAAAAAGTAAATTCAATTCATGCTCATAAAAGTGAAAGTGATGCAAGAGAAATGAAAACAAAATAAGTTGGTTAACATGAGTTTCTCGGTGTTTAAGCGCATGTTTAGGAATTAATGGCAATTTCCGATCGAAAGGCATTTTTGGAGTTGATTGATTGACTAATACCAAAAAACTACTTAATTAAAACCAAATTTCCATTAAAAGACTCTTCAAATGACCTTCAACCTCATCTCCATAAATTTCTTGAGTAATTATCATCAATTATCATATAGAGCATTTCCAGCGGTCGAGAAAGAGAGATGAAAAAGATGTAGGCAATTACAGCCATTTTCCATCAAAAGCTCTGCTAAAAAACTTATTCTAGCAATATATCACAACATAATGATATGATTTTCTCGCACAATAATTTTTACGCATACTTAAGCAGTCAAATTTAATGTGGTGTGCCTATATATGTATATATGTATATGCATGAGGCTCATAAAAATGTGTGAAAGAAGAAAGGAGTCATTATGACTCTCTAAGCGTTCATAGAAACAAGAAGAATAATGCAGAAAAAAAGGAATGATTTTTCTTTTATACTCTCAGCACATAAATGTGGAATGGAACAATTTAAAAAAGGAACGAAACATATTGCAGAAAATTTCCCCACTCGCATTTCTTCACATAAATTTATTTCCTCCTTTATGTTTTTTTTTTGTTCTTTCTATCTCCATTTCCCTACGTTCATATATATATGCATATGAATGAATGTGTATTATGCAAAGAATGATGAAAAATGTAGTTAGAAATTGTCTAGTTATTCATTCATTCCGTTTATGATTTTCTTCCTATGACAACTTGCCAAGCAATTTGTGTACTATTGCTTGTTGGTTTTGCTGCCTTATCATGCAACATTTTGGAAAAGAAAAGGATTTGGTTTTATGAAAATTAGTCCGATTGACCAAATCAATGTTTTTGAAAATTTTACAATGAAATTTAAGTATCGAAAATTGTTAAGGTTTAAAATGGGGTGATTTTGAAGATATTGGATCATGAGGCTGATATTTTGATTTTTATAACTTTGGCTATCAATGGTTCAAATCTCAAAAATATAATTTTAGGGATTGATTTTCAAAATTTATACTTTTTATCTGATGTGCGCAATTCATGTTCGACAGACTTATCGAAAGTCTAGGGGTATTCAATTAAGTTTATTCGGAAATTGAAAATTCAAAAAAATACGTTACGCTATTTCTTGAATTTAATATCTATTTTAAATTTTTAACACTTCTTTGACAACATCTTAGTCCTTAATAATGGATTCAATTATTTACTTTGATAAATTCTACACGATAATGCTTTAATTTGATAGATAGATAGATAGTATAATTTATTTACCTTAGAGGTATTAAATTTACAAAGGACTTAAAAATTCAAAATATTATTAACAATAAGAATAATAAACAATCAATTAGAAATTAAATCGACTTGAATTGCATGAAATTTTATGAAAATGAGCAAAATTTAAATTCAACGTTTTAAAATTTAAAAATTAGGCAAATTTCAATTAAGTAACTTTGGACCAATATTCATCCCCATTCTATTACTTGTCACATCAAATGCATCTACAGAACATTCCAGAATAGAACCAAAAACGACCTTTATCACACACTAGCGCTTTCGCACTTTAGCAGTATTGAAGTGGAATCCCATTTGAGATTAAGGGCTAAAGCACTTGCAATAATATTGCACCAAATCGCTACTACTAATTTGACACACTACACTGCACGATACGTCCTGCGACCTTATGCGAGAGTAGTGCCGCGCGTGAGATCAGGCTAGATAACAGAAAAGGTATTGTTCTCTAATACGATTTCTGCCACCAATGCCACTCTAGATTTAGGATGAACATTTTAATGCAGAAGACTGGATTTTCATTTCATGAGAGACTGAGATGGTGAAAGTCACTAATTTGTGAACAGAATGCCTTTATATTAATGTGAATATTTCTTAAGTTTCTGTGCTTAATGGAAATTTTGTCTTAACGAATTGTCTTGCTGCTACTTTGAATGCTGCTTGACGATTCTCAAATTCTGCCTTACGATAGTTGAGGAACTCGTTGAAGAGCTTGACACCCTTATAAAACAAACTGTTCTGTGAAAATTCATTTTTATATGTCGGGGTAGCATAGTCATCAGCACTACTAGTGGGATATCTGTGAGTATCCGATACCTTCCTGAGCTTAAAATACAAATAATCTGGTGATTCAAACATAGTTAATTTGAATTTAAATTTTTTCGAATTTTCGAATTTTCGAATTTTCGGGGGTATTTAATTTCGAATTTTGAATGGCAGACAGACAAAAATGTCATTTTTGCACTTTTATTTGGAAACTGTAACGGACACAATGTTTGAATTGCACACATCAGCTTTTTATATTGAAACGTGCATGAGTTCAATTCTCAATAAAACCAAGAAATTTTGTCTTAAATTTGACTTTTGAAATATGCTTCACAAGAGTTTTCAGGAACGAATAGATTTTTAATGTATGAATGTATCCTTGTCATAATTTCAATATCCCCTATAAAAAGATTAGACTTTCAAAAGATTAGAAAAAGAATTCCCAACTAAACATACCAAAAAAATTTGGATTCACAGCATGCCAATAACATTGATGATTACTTTAGCTAATCAGAAATCACCAATAAATGCGTCGTACCATAGAATCCCCCACATGATCCTTCATCAAAATTCCTCTGCATGTTTCGACAATAATTCCTTATAATAAGGTTTTATATGGGAATGTGTAGACGAAGAACAACAAGACTTTATTCCTTTGCTTTATTATCACACATACAAATAGCCAAAGAATGTATTCATGAATCTACATACATAGAAGAGATCAACATCAACATCATCATCATCTCCTGGAATTAAGGACTTTAAATCTCAATTATTTTGAGAGCATCATCACATAAAACTGTGGTGAGATTAAGCAATAAAATTCACATTGTGCAGTAAGCTTTTCCCATTGTGCTTTGGTTTTATTTCATCTTTTTTTGTGTGTGTTGTTGCTGCTGCTGGCTGGCTGACTGGTTCGTTGGATAACTCATAAGACTACAAAGAAGAATTTTTCATATTCTAGTCAGAAAATAAAAAAAAAAGAATTCCTTAGTCTCTTTATTTTTCTGTGTTCAGACGATTATTGCCTTCTTTTTTGTGTATATGCTCAAAATGTAAGCAATTGAATGTGAATTTGTGAGTGGATATAATGAAAGAACACACCGGATATATTTTATGGCACGTCCATATATTATTTTCACTACACTCTTTATTATACAGAGTCTCTTTTAATGATCTCAACACATCCGCAACATTGATTGCTCAATTTATTGAAGACAAAAGAGAGCTTTTTTCATCATTTTCCTTTATTTGATTGATAATTTGCGGGTAGATAAAATATTTATTTATTAAATTCAGTATAATAAATTCAATCAAAACCAAATAAATAAAATGAAAAGAATTTTGTTTTCAACAGCTTTATTTATTTATTTTGTTGTTGACTGATGAAATTTACAAAAAACTCAACTCATGTATGAAAATCAATTATATTATTTTTTATTTTTTTATTTTCTTCTCAAAAGGGACCTCACTCAAAACAGAATTTTTATTTTTGATGAAAACAGATATAAACAAATTTATTGCTGATATACCTAAATATTAAAAACGTTTTTTAAAAATAAAAATTAAAATTATGAAGAATACAAAAATAAGTTGATGATTCAATGTTTAAACTAAAAGGCAGGTGATGGAACGCATTGAGATTAAGTGTATTAAATAGTTTAACTCTAGTTTTACAATAATGCATCATAGAAAAAAATTAAAGGATTTTCCAAAAATTTCTGAAACTTTCTCACCACTTACAGCTTATTAAAGCTTAACAAAAAGCTCCACAGCATTACTCTCTGTGAGAAAATTTCACATAATTGATTGTTGTTGGTTACAAATTTACTCTTTTTCTGCGTAAATATTTTTTGGATCCTTTTTAATGGTCTAGTAAATATTTATACAATAATTTTCCTTTTGAGTTATTAGAATTAATAATAATAATGGTTTAATTATGAGCACCAATAACGGAGTAGATGAAAATTTATGATTTGTTCATGCCAAAGAGCTTTTTATTGCTTAGGTAAAACAGCGATTTAATCACTTTTTGTGACCTTAAAATTAGAATTATGACGGGTTGAAAATTATTCTTAGTTTAATTTTTAATATTTTAGAGGTTTTTGAGATGAATTTTTATGTTTTTGACATTTGGTAATCATCTTTTAATAAAGGGTTTGATTATAATTATGCAATCAAATTGGTTGAGTTAAGTTGAGTTGAAAACAAAAAACAAAATCTTAATACCAATTTGAAGAATTTAATTATTTTTTTTTGTCAACACTCCAAAATTTAATTTACCTAAATCAAAAATTTTTATTTTATGTTAAAATCTAAAATCCCTCAATTTCAACCCACATTAATTCAATTTGTAACATTCGCATCTAAAATGCAGATTTTATTAATCAGTTTGTCTCAAATTAAGATATCACTCTACCTCAAATATAAATAAACAAGTCTTAAAAATATTCACTGCAAAATATTTAAAAGAAGAAAAAATAAAAAAATGGCAAAAGTTCCTTTTTCAGATTTATTTTTTTCAATTGAAATTCAATATTTAGTTGCATTGTTCGAATATTTACAATATTAAATATTTGAAAAAAGAGCGAAACTCAAACTCGAGTCAATTGAATGATAAACTGGAAGGCGGGAGATGATAAAAAACCGAGAAGATTTTTTTTTTATTGTCAGTTGAATTTTTTTTGCTCGAATTTAAATTTTCAATTTTTTTCTTTCATTATGATTCATGCTTTGAAATTGAAGAAGTTTTAAGTCATTCTTTGGTATGTATCAAGTTTAAAGTGATTTTTAAATTGAGTAAAATTTCTGATACTATAAAAAGATTAGAAGAAAATTTGAAGAGTTTGTTGAAAAAAAGTTTTTAAGTAATTGGAAGAGAGTATTGAACTTTTTTGAATTTTTTGGTGGATTTTGAGACTGATTTGAGGATGATATAATGATGTGGGTTGTGGGTTGGGAAATTTAGACATTTTTCTGTGGAATTTTGAAATTAAATTTGTGGTTTTAAAATGCTTTCAATTCGGAATGTAAAAAATTAAATTCCATAAAATTTTTCGATGTAATTACAAAAAAAGTTTTTAATAACCACAAAAATTAATGAAAAATCAAATTTAAATCCCATTAATGAGAATTATTCTCAACCAATAATTATCAATAATCCAATTGGATAATAACCAACTCAACATAAAAATTTAATGATTAATCAACATATAATACATAATTCTGGAGCTTATTAAAGGCAAATATTTGCCATTAACTCAGGTAATTAAAACTATATTCCAGGTTAATAAATTAAAGTTAACATAAATTTTCACTTTAAATTTGAAACCAAAAAGGTTTAATAAATCATTAAAATAAATTACCACTGGAATTAAAAACTATTATAAAATATTGAAATTTATGTTTGGCATGAAAATATGAAACATGAGTGTTATAAATATTAATATATGGGAAATCAATTCCAATTTTATTTGAATAAAACAAATATTTTTTATAAATATTTAGTATCATCAATAAAATTTAGCAATTAATTGTGGCAATTAGTTATGCAGATATTGATATATAGTAGAAACGGGATGCAGGGGTGTTGTTATTGACACCTGAAAAAGATGCTTTGAGGTGTTGTGTAGGAAGAGTAAATTTGCAGGATTTATTTTATTTCTAAAAATATTTGGATAACTTAACTTGGTATAGAACATATTTTTTGTATACTTGGGGGTATTTGAATGCATGAAAAATTTGTGGAATTTTCTCCATATTGCCCATTTGCTTAACGTTCATTAAAATGATCAAATTCAAATAATTCCGAATAAAATCATAAAGTTGAAAAATCCTAAATCAATAGACCACCAAATGCTTAAAATTATTCCAATGCATTTTAATCACAAAACCCCAAACGAGCAGTTTTATTGAAAATAAAAGAATCAAACTCAATCAAATATTTAAATTTCCAACTCATTTTGCATAAACTGCTTAATTTGCTCCCATCTTTCTTGCGCTCAAATTGCCCTTGACTCATTCGTATCAATGCAATAGCGATACCATTTAATTATTTATTCGATTTTTCTTCTCTTCTGCATAATTTCCTTTTTTTAATACTCATTCTCTTAATTAAATAAAAAATTTTCAATTGACCTCACAGAATCCATATTTGTGAAGAAGTGTAGAGGAAAGGATGAGAAGTGAGCAATAATTGGAAAAATTAAAAGCATACTGCATTAAAGTGGTTCAATTTGGAGTGGCTATCAATGGTGCCGATGATTAAATTTGATGGTTATGCTTTTGGGATTCAAATAGATTGATGATTGCAATTTTTGAGTTTAAATTTTAATTTGGGATTTTTGGTAAAAGTCGTTGAGTCAAAAAGGATTTTTCTAGGTCGTGACAATTTTTTTATTAGATTATCAACAATACAAAACTTACGAACGACCTTATGATTTTCCGTGAAATCTGCAAGTCAACTCATACAAAAGCTCTATAGTCACCCTTCATAGACACTCCTTTGAAATTTTCTCTCTCAATCATACTGCCAATTACGAATATTCAATATCCAATTCAAAATGAAAATGAACATTCATTGAAGTGATGCTTAATACATTTTCATTGTAAACTTGTATTTTATTTTTCATCGTTCATTGAAATTTCTCTCTTTACAATATTGAGTGTATTGAAATAAATTTAATTAAATATTTTTTTTGTGTATCTCTTTTCAGTGCTCTCGATTGTTTTTAATTGCTGCTAATTGGTGAAAAATAATGGATATAAAAATATTGTGTGAAGTGTGGAGATTCCAATTTACATAATTACGTAGAGGTGTAAAACACTTATCATCATCATCAATTGAAATTGTATCCGATACAATTTTTTTTTGTGTATAGTGAATAATTTATTGGATTGTGTGAAAAAAAACGAGAGAATAAAATAAATTTTTCCTCATTTAAGGTGTGTAAATAAAAAAAATAAAAGTTTTATTTTATTAGTGGAGGAAAAGAGCAGAAAAGAAATCAAATAAAAGAAAAGTTTTTGTTCTCAATAAAACATTGATGATAGCAAGAAAGCTATCAAGAAACGGAAGAACTATGAAGTATTTGATTGTCATAATGATGGTCTTTAGCATAAATTACGGTAAGTTATATTGAATGTAAGGGGGATTGAGGAAGAGGAAAAAAAGATACACACACAGAAAAAAAAGTCAATAAATTTGTGGTAAAATACTAAGAAAAAAAAGAAAGTGACTGGGATTTATGTTGATACCATTATCTGTATTCATTTTTATTTCTTTCTCTTTCTTTTCTTTTTTTTGTACTTACAAGTTTCGGGCACTAGAATGATAAATTTGTGACAGTTTTTTGTTGTTCTTCTTAAAGTAAATTATTATTTTTTGTCCATACAAAAAGGCAAAAAAGCTTGTGGTTTTCAATTTATAAGAAGTAGATTAATCTTGAGAGATTATGGGATACTTTGAGTTTCGATTCTCATTCGTGAAAGGTCATTGAACAGTTTATGCCTTATAGTTTTGTGTATGGGCGGTGTTATTAATGACATTGTTAGGAGGCAACATCTTATTTGATAAATTGTATGTAATTAGAGAATTATGAAGCTTGGATGGACAACAGAAAGAATTTTATTGACTTCATAAAAAGTATTTTTTTTTTAAAAAAAAAAAATCTGAAGTAGCTCTTGCTTATTTCTATGAAGAACTTATCATGAATCATCCTCAAGCTGTATTTAATTCAAACAAAAAAGTACACGCTCTAGAAAATTTTCTTGGAACTTTCCACTCGGAAAGTTGTAAACTTTTCTTAAAATTTCTTGTTTTGAGTCATCAAAGGAAAAGGAAATTTATTTGCTGAATTTTTTTGCTTCACTGATTATCGCTAAATTAGTTAACAATAATCAAGAGCATTTGAGTGTAAATTATTTAATCTTGACTACAAAGAGTGAGAGTGTTTTGAATTTAAATATTGTTTTTATTATTATTACTATGAAATCCTGCTTATTCACGCAATCAATTAAAATTAAAAAAAAAAAAAAAATGAAAAATAATCAAATGTGATAAACTAGACTTATTTTACGACTGAAATATTAAAAAATCCCAAAAGTTCCATTTATTTTATCAATCATATTGAACATTTCACATGATATTTCAAAATTATAAAAAAATATGCAGGAAGTCAATATCAGTATTTTCTCGTCATTTTCAATATTTAATGAGATACTATCGATCCATCCACTCTCGACAAATTCCTTTTGATTCCCATTCTGTGATCTCACTCAACACATAAAAAATAGTTTCATAAACATTTGCATTATTTTTCCATTTCTCAAACAGTCAAGCTCCTTTGCAAAGATAAATCCCTACCTTGAATAACTTCAGATGTTTTACTTTTTCATCATCATCATCATGATCCCCAATGCTTATAGCTCTTTTAGTATTCTTCAAATACCTTTTATGTTCAAGTATCGAATGATAAAGTTGAAATTATATCCCCTTAAATTCCTGAACATATACGAACATATGAGCAGGTTCATGCATATGCAGGAATTCAATATGTATACTCACAGGAATTTTATTATCTTTTCCCTTATAGATTTCACTTATAAGTCATGAATATTCAAAGCAAAAGACAATCATTCCTTATCATTTCTCATTTGGCGACAGATAAATTTTCTATTTGCTGTGAAAGTTTTCTGTCGCCCTTTTACACGAACGGAACTGACAGAAAAGAAGAAGAAATCTAAGAAAAAAAAGAGAGAAAATTATCCTAAATTGATATTTCTTTTGCTTCTCTCATTTCACTTTCTATTTTGTTTGTATACATCACCGTAATGTAAGGGAGGAGATGGAGGTGATGAGAGGCTCAAAAGACGAGAAAAAAAAACACTTTTCCACTTCCTTCTTCATGATTATTTAATTCATAAATTTTCCGGGCTTTGGTCTTTTGATTCTGCTGCTTTTTTCTGCTTGCGCTTCTATTTTTTTGCTTCATTTTCATTCACTTTTGTGTGATTTACAGAGAAAAATGAAGTGATGGCAGTGAACGGAAGAAGAAGGAAAAATATGAGTGAACCCAGTGGAAGGAAATATTCACAATTTTTAACAGCTCACATACAGTAAATTTGTCTTTAAATCACTCATAAAATATTCATATTTTCATTTTGTGCTGGGAAAATTTTTTTTTCAGTATGCTATTTGCCTTTGTTTCTTAATTTATTTGCAGTGATGAATCATGCAGATGGGATGTGGTGTGGGATAAGTGGTTTTAAGAGCTATATGTAGCTATTTTCAATTATTAATTTTTGTGGTCAATAGATTTTTTTATTGGCGTAGCAGAATTTTAAATAGAATTGATAGGTTTAGATTAAGAAATACATAATAAGGCGACACAAATAAGAGAGATCGTAATTGAAAAGATTTTGTTTAGGATAATTCAAGAATAATATCAAACTTTGAAAAATTTGAAAAAAAATGAATGTCCAACAATGGTGTTATTAATTTTTCTTAAACATGAGATTCGAACTCAAGAAATGAATGCTTTTAATCTTTAAATCAAACTTTTATTTATTCTGCTCACAATCTGGCTAAGACTCAAAGACATATTTTCCATAACTACTCAATAAACTAGCCAAATTTATTCAAATTGACCAAATAAATCCCAAAGAAATATTTCCTCGAGCATAATCAAAATATTTAGATACAGACATAAAAAAATTCGCTAAAGCAATTTGAATAGTAGACATATCGCGCTGGCACATGTGGCCTGTCATAAAATTTTCTGAATTATTGTAAATCAAGATAGCGGCTTTTTATGTAGACTTAATATTACGATCAATGAAAATGAGAAGTAAAAATGGGGAAGAAGAAATGAACGAAAAAAAACTGCGGACATAAATGTCTTCGTAAGCACAAACCACATGAATTATCCAGCATATACGAATTCGTTCAAGTATTCCAGAGTTGAAATCTGACATGTATCTGTAAAAATACATTTTCTGTATACAGATATTATCTGTTCCCGGAAAGATTTTTTTCATCTGCATGCAGATCATCTGTATGCAGACATTATCTACATGCAGATAAAATCTGAATGCAGAAAACAGATATCTGCAAAAAGAACAATAGAATCTGCATCCATCTGCAAAACAGATGAGCAGAATCTATCTGTTTGCAGATGATATCTGTAAACAGATCATCTGTATGCAGATGAAAAAAAATCTTTCTGTTTGCAGATTCTGTCTGTATAAAGATAATTTCTGTGACAAATCTGTCTTTGTATCTGTTAACAGATATCTGCTTTTTCAACTCTGAAGTATTCTCATACTTCATTAAATCTCACAATATCTTCAGCTCAATCTCACTGGGACTTTTCTTTTTCAGTCATGGTTTACATTATAATCATAAAATTCACAGTGAGAAGGCATTCGGGATGTAGATTGTAAAAAGAAGAAGAAGAATTTAAAGCAGTAAATAAATTTTACTTATTTCCACTTTCTTGTTCTTTACTATGTCTTCTACTCTCATTCCACTGTGAATTGTGACCATTCGACAGTCCGCCTGACGACGAACTTATCTTATACGATTTCTGTACCAAAATCCCATAAATCCTATAGACAGAATTAGAGAGAATATGTGACTATAAGAGATGTGAGGGGGACTATGTTCTACAACATTTGGCGTTTTTTTATGTGCCGTATCTATGGTGCATGCGAATAAATATCTAAAAACGAAAACCAAAATACGATACAATGAACATGCTTTTTATGGGAATTTCTCGTTTTGCTCGTTTTAAAAGAAACATATTGCTGTGTGGATGGATAAAGAAAAACAATGACAAAGAAGTTATATTGTAAAAAAGGCAAAGGAAAAGGTGCGTTGGACATGATGCTCGTTCCTTATTATTATCTTGATCTTTAATTTAAAATAAAAAAAAAACTTCTCGTTGAAGCTGTATTCAAGTGTTTTTGAGCTTATAGAAAATTGTTTACTAAAGTAAACAGTTTATTTAAGGACAGAAGAAATTTTATGGTTTTGTAAAATTTAGTTTACTTACTTGTGATCTTTGAACTTTTTTTTTTGTTGAGTTAATTTTAGAATGTTTTTTAAGGATTTGATAAAATCTTCTTATATGTTAGGAGCTGGATAAAAATGTTTTGAGATTCTTTTGAAAGTTAAGATGTGGATTTTGAGAGATGTTGTTGTTTAAGTATGTACCTAAGATTTCAATTGAGACTTTATTTCATTAGTTTTGATTTTCAATAAGTGTAAATATTTGGACAAAATTTGAATATTTCTAGTATCCCAAGAAATGACTTCACAAACAAAGAAATCAAGGGCTTAGAAATTTCTGTAAAGCTACAGCAAAAGCTCTAAACCAGCTCTAAAATTCCTCACTACTCACAACAGATCAAATCCAAAACCAATCTATTTCTAATTTTACAACATTACAAAGATAATTCCAACAAATGACACATGTTGGAGGCGATTTTTCAATTTATATCCAACATATCAGACAAGTTCAAACAACATTTCAGTTGATGACATATCTGCGACAAACACAAAATTCATCGCCAAAAAGGGAATGTAAAACCATAAATCTTTCTGCTATTTCGAAATTATGATCATTCCAATCAGTCAAAGTGAATACAAAAACCTTATTTTATCCAACTAAATATAAATACCCGAAGAAAATAAAATAAAAGCACAAAAGGGTATATATGTGCCAGGCAATAAATCTTTCAAGCTATGCGCCACTGCCATTATATTGATGCATGTCTAACAATAGCGCGTTAAGGATGTTCGCAACAAAATAATAGCAATGAGATAAAAAAAAATTTTTAATCATCATCAAAGTTTGAAAAACAGTAAAAAATAGGGAGGAAGGCATAAGATAGAAAATAACAAATCGATAATGATAATAAAGCCAGCATCATTATATAATGTACACAAACATCCATATTGAATGACTCACATGATATAAATTATGTGTGTGCGCTTGGCATTATATGAGACACATATAGAACACACAGAATCGGTCGTAATATATTGCAATGAATTGATAGATAGAATGAGAGATTGCAAAATAATGCGAATAACGATAAAAAAAGTGGAGCGAAAATAAAGGCAAGAAAAAATGGAGAATCGAGAGTTGAGAGGCGGACTGAATAAAATACGTGTGAATGTCTAACATGGTGTGAAAATTTGTTGCAGGCCATACATTATGTAACACAGATCGACTGGTATTAGGGATTCTGGGAACGTATTGGCTTTTCAAATTGAGATATGGCGATAAATCTTTGTTGTTGTTGAGTTCCTACAAGTGTGAAATGTTTTGGAACTTAAGAGTGGGTGAGAGAGATGATATAAATTTCAGAAATTATTGATCCCATCATAAATTATGTTATATCTGCTAGATAAATTATTGAAATTTAAGATACAACATGTTCTGTTTTATTGAGCTTTTAAAAAAATATTGTTCATGTTTATCGATTATGAGATAAAGTTTTGATCTAAATTTTTAGGTGAACATGAATTTTTTATGAACACGTGTCTATGAATATTTTTTTGTGGAGAAAATTTTCTTTGTTGTTAGGTTTAAGGATTCATAAAAATCTTTTGTTTTGTTTGCTTGTTAAAATGTGGTTCAAATTTTAAAGCTTTTTCAGGGAAAAATCGGTAAAATAAATTTTAATTTAATTCGAAATCACATGTGAGAGTAACCGAATGGTTTGGGCATATATTTTCAAAATCCATAATTTAACTGTAATTTAATTAACCACTAAGATATGTATAGCTTTATAGAAGAGATAGTGGTCAGTGACATCACATTCATCATGTTTTGTCGTACGAAGTGCTAAAATACAGAGACTATGAACTGTTGTACATTAAGCATGATCTACTGCTAAAAATTTTACGACCTATGTCAATTTAGAATGAATTTATTTCGGAAAATTTATTAGTCATATTTTTTGTGAAAGGAAAGATTTTAGAATGTGAAAATTTTTTATTAATTTTTTGATGAAACAAGCAATGACTTTTTTAGTGTTCATTAAACTAAGATATTGAGGTATTGCATATATTTTAAGATTATTTGAGAATCCAAATCCAAAAACTTGTAAATTTTAAACATTCTTAAACATTTTGTTAAATACTTTTTGAATGTAAATAAATAAATTCTATATAATCCACTTCATCCTATTCTACTGACTATACACTTAAATTTGTAGACTCCCTAAAATCTCTAAAAATTACCACCTATTAAATTCTGCAATAAATAATAACGAAAAAATTCAAAACACTAAATCATTCTTAAAGCAAGATACCAACAAGCTACTAAATTATATTTTTCCTAGAAAAAAATCTGCAACCAACATTCCAAGAAAGAAGAAGAAGTAGAAAGCAAAAAAAAAATCCCATCATAAAAAGCCCCTAAAAGCATCATTAGTTCGTAGAATGGATAGTATGTGACAGTGTAAAGATAATGTAATCCTTCAATATTTTATTTATTGGGCATAGAATTAAGTGGTGTTGAACGAGCAGGTTGAATTGAAAGTTTTTGACTTTCACACTTTGATAACCTTTTTTTCTTCCTCTCCGCTTTCGACTTCCTTCTTCATAGTTGGTCAGTTAAAAAAAAGTTTCATCCATTTTTACATAGAATGTCTTCTTCATTCTGCCTATAATGTTATTTTCGCATGCCTTCTCGAATGCGGCATATGTGCCACACATATATGTGTAAATATAGAGATTCCCATCAGGGACAATATTTATGGCTTTTGAGATAGTAAAAAAATATACATGGACGGACTATCGATAATGAATATTTATTTATGCAATCACTTTTCTGTTGGAAAATACATAAATGATTTATGATGTGTGACTGGCTTGGTGACCGTTGGGGAGCACTTAATATATTTTATACTCACCATCTCTCTTATTGACCAACCAACAAAAAAAGAAGGGACTTGGAACTTTTAATTTAATTCGTTTTGAATATCAATTTACTATTTTTCGTACAAGTTTGAAGGATCAAATATCAACAAAAAATAAATAAAAATCAACGCCATTAATCCAGCATTTATGTTGAATAAAAGGTATACACAATCAATGTAACGAATGTCAAACCATTTACGCCTTCATTTATGGTTGAATGAGTGTTCAATAGAATTAATGCTGTTCTAGAACTTTTCAGTAATGCTTGTCTATTGTAAACACTTCCGAGACTTCTATTATACTCTGTTAATATTACATTATATGATTTTGTAAAAAGCTTGTGTATCAATTGAGAATAACATGATTTATAAATGGTGCATTGAAGCACACTCAATGTGGAAAATTTTAAGAAATTTTTTAATTCTCAAGTGTTAAATGGAAATGTTTACGTGCAGATTGTAAACATTAAAGAAAAGTTATATTTAGATTATTTCTAAGTACACCTGGTATATTTTTTTAAAACATCAAATCTCTTTTTTTTTTTGTAGCCCACGTTTGAGTTTACCTAAGAGAGTAATTTTTATTTAATGATGCGAAATTTTTAGAGTATATAAGCAAAATGAAGGTTTTACTTTTTAAAAAAAATTAAGGTAAAAATTTTTTAAGAGTATTATCAAGGGACACACAAAACCTAAAAGACCGTTTCATAAATTATTTTTGAAGTACAAATTTTGCATAAATTTTAAGTGAAATTAAAGAAGCTTTGGGTATGTTTTTGTTGAAAAAAAGAAAATTCACCCAAGTGAGAATCGAACCTCACACCTCTCGATTGCCGGTCAAGTGCTCAGACCACTATTTTTTTTCGAAGATTATTGAATTTGTTTATTAAAGATATCATGTTAAATTTTGCCGAGCATTTTTGAACATTTTACAAGAATTGGACAACAACAATATGCCTATGGTTACTATTAAGAAAAACAAGAAATGATTTGATTAATTTTGAAATTGTTTGAAAGTTTTGAGCATTTCATCATTATTTAAAACTTCTATATATCATTACTTAAACAAAAGGAATTTTGTTTCTATTTCATGCTAAAATATGCTTTAAACTTTTAGAAAATTGATCATTCAAAATTCCAGATCAATACTCTCTGAACAACTGACAAGTATGCTTATACTACTTCTGTAAACATTATTCCAAAAAAAATTTATCATAATAGACAAACTGTAAACATAAGCATCTAGGTACATTCTCATGATTTTTTTTTTTACAAAAAATAGGTTGAAGGAGGAAAAAAGTAAGCAAGCATTGATCGTTTATGGTATTAAAAAGAGGACGAAACAACGATAAAAGCAGTAGCACTAAAGTGGATTTGAAGAGTGTAGAAAAAGGAGTCATTGTTCTCCTCGCATTACCATTTATAAAGAGTGTCTCGGCGGAAACTCTTTCTATTCTTTTATATCGCATACAATACATACACTAGCATTCATCACGAAGAATGTCAACAGTGTTTTAAGGATTCAACTATATATTGAAAGGACAACGAAGGATGGTAGAAAGTCACTTTCTTATTTTCCGCACATACAAAAATAAAATTTTTTTCCTCTCTTTCTTTTCTTTGATTGATGTGATTTTCCTCTCTGAAATGCTTGAAAGGAAACGACAAGAAACCCCATAGATGAATATAAATTGAATGAAGGATTCTGTGCGTATAATAAATTTGACTTAGATGATGTACTGTATATGTTGAATTTTAAGTAAATGAAAGTCTTCAACGAGCATTCAATTTACTCACTTCAAGGATTTTTTTCTTTCTCGAGTAATTGTTGTTTTATGAAGAATACGAGATTTGTTTTGGTTAAGGGAAGGGTTGGGAATGATGAGGAATAAATTTGTGCTTATTTTTGGGTTTAATGCTCTGTCTTTGGTTAAATTTCTAGTAAAACTAAGTAGATTGAGTCATATAGAAAAAATCAATTTCATTCATAAGGTTTCGCACCCTTGTCTTAAAAATTCAGGAATTTGAAGCATGAAAGTGTATGTTCAAATCCCATCATCAACTGAATTTTTGATTTATACTTAGAGTAATCAATTTGACAAAAAATTTGCATAATATTGGAAAAATTTCTAACAGACTAAACAAAATCCCCAAAATAGGATCTATAATTTATCAATAACTAGCCTTCATTCAAAAAAGGAAGATCCCTCAAAATTCGATCAATTTCCATACCACAAAGAACTCCCCCAAATAATAATAAAAATTTATCCGTGTACATAATCACGATAAAGATTTTTATGTCTCCATGGAAGGACAAATTGTCCCATAAAAAGCACGTTTTTCGCTTCATTGAGTCATAAATTAAATCATACATCATATTTTTTAAGATTCCAACACCTCCTAAAGCACACAAAAAAGAATAGAAAGACTTTATTAAATTCATCATAAAATTTTTGTCTTAATCTCATTTTTAAAGGATTACATGCATATTATTTTTGAAATGTTTAAATATAACATATGGAGGCTTAAGAGGGAGTATTCGGGTATCTAAATCTTATATAAATCCTCAAAATTGACTTAAAGATTTAACAAAATTAATTTCTTTGATAACATCCATTAATTATACCCAAAAGATTCATTAAACTTTTATATGCTAAAATTATTCTCCGCCTTTTTTTAATATTCACAATTTTCAAGCCCTTTTAAATTGATTTAGCCCATCTGCAATTTTTTCATTTTTTGTTCTCTTGTTCTACTTTTTTTATGCATCTGATATCAAATGGTTTGTTTATGGACATCAATAACTCGCTCATCCGAGCTGACACGTATAAACACAATCATTTGATGTAAAACATCTCTGGCCAATGACCATTTGACATGATATCGTCCGTAGATGTTTTCATAGTATGGCATTAAATTTCAACCCTTTTAGAATAGATCAAAAATTTTATTTGCTTTTTTTCGGTATTTTTATTAAGCAAAAAAAGTGAAATAATGGAATTTGATTAATTCAGGGGGGTTTTTATGACAATAATAGAATTTCGGAAGCTTTTGAGTCAAGGAATGGACACTTTGATTTAATTTTTTTCATTTGTTGTAAACTAATTAGGAAATGGGGATTGAGGAATCAATGAAAAAGTTAAATCTTTGTAATAAAAAAATTTGAACCCTAGTTCATTGTTTTCAGCTCTAATGTAAAATGTCCTTGAAACAAGCTGATGGTCACAACCGGTCACAAAAAAACAATGATCCAAAAAAAATCCTATAACCAAACATACAGTCAGGATTTTCAACTGATTAAATTTCTTGTGAAATCACTGGCAATAGCATTTATCAAATCATGCTGAAGAAAAACATCTCATAAGGTTCAGTTCGATATCTTTTTCGCCTAAATTCAATCAACGGACCATCATCTTATTTTTTCTTGTTGATATCACTGCTATGATGCCTTCAGCAACATCCTACACTATGATTTTGATTGACATTGATTGTGTGAAGCTTTTTCTTTTACGGTTTTTGTTTCAGTCAAGAAGGCTTGAGGAAATTTCATGAAAGGAATCAAGAGTGTGAAAAAGGCGCTTATCGAGGTTAATGCTGTTAAATAAACTTGATGTAGGATAAGTTGAGTGTGAAAATTGCTTTAAATGTTCTTGGAAAATAGGTTTGTAGAGTGAAGAAGTAAATTTTTGGTTCATAATAATAATCCTTTATTTAATTAATGATATACGTCGGAACAAACTGAATTTATCTTGATGTTAACCTCGTCGGTTTTAAATCAAATGTAAAAAAATGAAATGTGATTATTGATATGACATGAGTTAAGTTTGAACTATTGAGATGCGGTCAAAAAAAAATTAGCAAAAAAACCAAAAAAAAAATATAATAATAAAAAACTTAATTAAATACAAAAAAGAAAATTAGATATTAATGACGAGGCTTCGGCAATTTGTGTTTTGCTCGGAAGCTCAATGAATCGTAACTGTATTGGCCAAGTGATGAAATTAAGTCATTTGAATGGTGTGTAACTTTTGAGTAAAAATTGTTGGTAAGGCGAGATATGAAATTTTGGTTCATTTTAATTAATTTGAGTGTCGAAATGTTGCAGCATGGAAAATAATTATTTAATATAAACTTTAAGTGTGGGTGTCATTGCAGCTTAAAGGCATGTCTGACTGAAAAGCTGAACGAAATATCCACCAAGTTGAAATTCTCAACAAAATATCCTTGATAAGGACTCTTTTTCATTCATCTGACATTGTCACGTTGCTTATGTCACATTATTTCTGTTGTATCCACCCCAAAAAAAGAAACGAAGCCATAAAAAATAAATCTCTTTTTCTGGGAAGTCTACCACATAATAACACTTGAGATGAAAAAAAAACTTAAATGTCTCGTCAATCTGTGACGTTAATATAGTCAGAAATATCGTATAAAATCCTTCTGACTTATGAATCGTCGCTTTTATGCTGACGAGAGGGATTAACCGTTCTGTGGTATACGTAAAACTAACGAGATTGAAATTATTGACTAGAGGAAACAGCAACAGATATTATTCCATAAAATTCGAATCATCAGTGCAAATATTTAAGCATCAACTGCTCAGTCATCTGAAGAATCTGAAAGTTTGCTCCATCAAATCGCAATTTAAGTTTATAAATTTTATTCCATTCATCATTCACCTTTATGAGTTATGCAACAAATATTTCATCCCTTTTCGCCCTTTGGTAATGGCAGATAAAGATCTCTTGATGAATATTCTTTTTTTTTGTCTGATGTTTAATAATCCATAAGAATCCAATTTTCTTTAAGGGAAAATTGTGGTTTTTGTGATTATGTTGGGATTAAAGAGTTTAAAATTTTAGTTTTTGAGCGAGTATCATCAACTTCTTAGCCTCAAACACTGTAGGCTTTCTCGCTATCGGGATCGGGATTGAAAATCCCGACTTGAACCATTTGCATAGTTAAATATTTTTTTAGAACTTTTTTCAATTTTTTTCCATTTTCTATTTCTTTAAAACTGATTTTTAAAGAAACCATATCTTTCAATTTTATTAAAATTCAATGTCATTTGATCCTTTATTTGGTTCATGTTTTGAAAACTTCGTTAAACCAACCAAAATTTTTTGAAATTCATATTTTTTTTTAAAAAAAAAACATCTTTTAAACTTAGAAAAAGGTTTTTTAACCATGACAAATCATGACGAAAATCATTCGGGATCGGGATTTTGAGAAAGCCTATCAAACAGGTATCACATCCTTTTAATGCAAAATTGTACATATCGACAATCATCTGCACATTTTTCATCCTTTCTCCTTGAAATTAATTCCAGATGCTTCCAATATTTCAGCGTAATAATGTTACTGTCAAAAAATTGCAAAAGTTACTCTCAACTGTCATAATTTTGTCCTCAGAATAAAAACATACCAAAAAATATAAACATTTCATTACATCCAAATGACAAGGTTGAATGCCAACGATGAGAGTGTAAACAACTTTATTTTTTTGAAATGAGATACCCAAATTTAATTTAAACAACAGTTATTAAAGTAGTTTATTGCTTCAAACTTTACGACCCTTTTTAGAATTTCGAATGAATGAAATGAGATTTTCTGAAACAACCTTATTTGTCTCGTACGAGAACCGAGCATAAAATAATTGAATAATTTAATAAGGAAAGTGTAAAAGATTTTTTTTGTTGTTATCACTGGATGGGAAAGGGATCCGTTGCCAAGGTGTAAATAATCAAATTTTCCTCAGAATTTTCAAATTTTTTACTTACTTTTAAATGTAATTACTAAAGTAATTTTATTTTTTTACTGAATGATAAAGTTTGGAAGGTGACAAAAACTTCTGAAGGATTTTTCTTTTTGTTTGCTGAATTTCAGACACAAAATATCTGTCAATATCATTCGATGTCCATTCATTTATCTTCTTTTCGTTCCCACAATTCTTCTTTTATTTTTATTTATTCACTCAATTTGATTATATAAATGGAAACAATCAAATTAACACAACAAAAATCCTCAATCCACCTCCTTTTTTGGAATCTTAAGAAAAATGCGCTGGAAATTACATAACAGTAAATTTAGGAAGAAGTGACTCAAGTAAAAAAATTTGATTTTTTGGAAGCGCATTTTTGTGTAATCTACTTCGAAGAAACTTAAAAAGAGGTGTCTAAAAACTAATTCAGAAATCATTTGTAGGCAAATTTAAGTCAAATTTCTTACTAAAAAACTTGTTCTAGGTCACTTTGAAAGATTTATGATTTTTTAATTTTCAAAAAAGTTCAAAAAAAATGATTAATATCATCTAAAACTGCCCAAAGTGACTCACATCATTCTTGTATAATAAAAAACGAAGCCACAAAAAAAATTCCAACATCTTCAAAATGATAATCACGTCTTGTTTCAGAATGCTCCTTCATTATACTCAATCGTTTTTGTGTGGTGTATATTGTGTGCGTGTTGATGTAAAAGAAACTGACTTTATATATATTACTGATACAGTACTATTACTTTATACAATCTATCGAAATCCTACAAATCACATAAGAATTTATTCGATTTTTGCTTCTGTTCATATCTTCATATGTGTTTCTGTTGGTGATATGACAGTAAGCGTATGTAATATATATACACGTTTTTGGGATGGAAATGATATCTGTTTATGGCTCAAGATGTTCGATTTATGTGAAAAATAGCAAATTTGCCAAAAAAAAATATATATTCACATATATCGCTTTCTAGTCGCGGAATTTCAATTTATCAAATATTTATTTATTGAAATTTATTTTTTTATTTATTTATTTCTTATCTGTTTTCCGTCTTTTTTATAATAAGAAAATATTTTATTTGGCAGATAGCAAAACAAGGAAGGAAGTGCTCGAGAGAAGAATGCAAATGATCAATGACCGAGATATTGGAAAAATTTTCAACAAAAAATTCAAAGAGTTCAAATTGACAGAAAAAAAAATTGGAATAAAAAAAATCGCTTTAAGGATTTTCAAATATTTGCTTTAAATTTGAATATTTTAATTAGACATTTTATCATGGAAATGAATGGAATTATGTTTAATAAATCATGTCTTTATTGCTAAAAAAACTCAAAAGTAAATATTTAATTTATGAAAATTTACAAAAGAAATGATTTTTGTAGGAAATGAAATGGGAAAAGCTTTTTTGATTGCGTAGCTTTTAAAAATCTTCCCGAGTCGCAAAGATTTGTTGGAATTTTTTGAAAATAATTTTCTGATTAAATTGCTTTATAAAGAGTAATTAAATTTACAAAATTTTTGCATCGAATTAAGTTTCTTTTTTAATTTTTAAGGATTTTTTATGAGAACTTGAAAATTTCGAAAATTTCATTATATCTCCTAAGCAAATATCCAAATGGCATTAGAACTTTTGTATCAAATTTTAACTTTTTTAAAAAAAAAATATTTAATTTAACTAAGAAATTGAGGATAAAAGTTTGAAGGCCGTTCACTTATGATTAAGAGATGTCTAAAAAACCATGTTTTTGATGGACATCATAAGTGGTTCCATGGACATTTGATCAAAAAGCGAATTAAAATTTCAATGATCTAATTATGTAAGTTAAAAGTACACCACGAAAATACCAAGAATCTTTTTAATCCTTGTACAACTCGGTCAAACACTTTACCCCATCTGTTCTTTATTTCTAAATTTACATTGCCTACAAAAAAAAAATTAATTTCTTCTATTCGTTGTTAATTTTAGAACGCAAAATTTCCTTGATTGACAAGTCATTATCACTTCCATTTCAATTAATATAATTGAAGTTTTGAACGGAATGGAAAATTTTGTACTTCAGAAAACATCTTACGAGTAAATAGAGAAAAAGAAAGGGAAGATAAGATAAATTGCTTTCAAAAGCTTTGATTGAGAATGATACATAAAAGCTGTAGATTTTTTTTTCATTCCTGATATTTCATTCATTTTTGACTTTTTCATTTGAATGAACTTCAATCATAGATGTGAAGGATTCTTTGCCCTAGTACAATGCTCTATCATTATTATTTGGTGTATAATAGTCGAAGATTGCTTCTCCAACATTTTTCTTTGTCAGTTATGTCTCAAGAGAATTAATAACAGGGTAGAAGCTGTTATTAATTGATTTTCTTCTAGATTGAACAGCTAAAGAAGCTTTACGTGCATGCAATACGAAAATACGCTCTAATTTCTCAAATTATCTGCCGTTGAAGCTGTAATTATTTTTTTTGTGTGTCACACTGAATTTCAAGTCACTGCTAACGTATCTGTAGAAAAAAATAAGAAAAATTTTTAATGACAAAAGTTATTCAACCTCTCGCATCTACTCATGAAAATATTAATTAACTCTGAAATTAATCTCCCCTTAAAAATTTCAACCCCAAAACAAAGACAAATTTCTCTCGTATTCGTACTAGACTAAAAGACCTGTAAAATTAATAAAATTTACTCGTATCAACATAGTTTATTGACTTTTATTTCTACATGCTGTATATGTGTGAACTCTATGCCTGAACTCTATCAAAAATTCTCGACAGTTTCGTTCTTCATACCACAAAATCCATCTCTAAATTTCCTCCTCAGAAATTCATTTCGTGTAGTCATGTTATAAGCATATACACATTGCTATATCATTTCTCTAAGAGACATTCCTTTTATCTTTCACACAAGTGAATAAGGGAAGGAAGCGATGAAGTTGATATGCGGGACAATTTTGAGATTGAAATTTTATCAGCGCAGTTTTATTGGATAAAAAATTTCTTGTTCTTTTGAATTTTAAGTTTGGAATTAAATATATTGGGATTTATATTTAATTATATAAATGTGTAAGGGGGTCATACCACTATAAAACAGCCTGATTTGATAAAAAAGAATAAATAGTCAAATTTTGTTTAAATTTTGACAATAGTTGTTCAAAATTTAAAAAATCCTAATTTTCTATAATTTATTTAGTTTTTGATCAAAGTAAACTGATTTACGATGATTTAACACTTTTTTCAATTACCAAAAATCCCTGCAAAAATCTTATTGATTTTAATTAAATATTTTAAGTTTGAAGTATAAAAATCAATTTTCATCATAAACCAGTCCGACAATATCTCCTTAGTTCATATTTATCCACAAAATATGTGTATCTCCAAACTTCCTATACTCCTCTCAAAAAACTTAAGCACATAAAATAAATATCACAACACGTAAAATTTTCTCCTTTTTCTTCCTTTTTCCTATATAACACAAACTAGAAACCACATCCTCATCGAATGTCGGAGTGAATCAATTTAATTCTGTCACACGCACCTCATCATCGTCCAATGATGCTCGACATCATCACAGTGAGGAGGAGAAAGGAAACTATGAGATCGGTAAAGACGAGTACATGCAAAATTCATTAGATAGACGACCATATTTTGAGGATTCTGTGTCGAAAAATGTAACAGCTCTTGTTGGTAGTACGGCATATCTTAAATGTCGTGTACATAATCTAGGCAATAAGACAGTAAGTGGTGACAATGAAGTAGCATTTTTCATCGCCATCTTTTATTTAAATTTTTTTCTTTTCTGTGTCCTTTTTTCCTTCCTGTTAGGTGTCATTCATTCGACATCGAGATTTACATCTTCTGACGGTCGGAAAGACCACTTACACACCTGATAATCGCTTTCAAAGTGTACACAATTCTCATACAGATGAATGGTCGTTGAAGGTAATTAGATTTTAAGAGCTTTTCATTTACTTTTAAGGATGAGATAAAAATGGAAAAATTATGCTGAAAAAAATGGTTTTTGTTTCTTGGTATGCTTGAAGGGATTTACGCTTTGTGAGAGGATGGTTATGGTTATTTTTTTGAACCTTTTGTGAATTTTAAGATCAAATATTTATAAATGTTTTAATGTGCATTAATAATTTTACTAAAATTTAATACGCTTTAAAATTAAATCATTAAATTAATTTTTGAATACTGTATTATTTTCATAGTTCCATCTTTATTTCATCAAAAATATCCATTAAAATTTCTGCTATCTAACATAACATCACTGATATGAATATTCACTGATAATCAACTATTATGAATATTAAATAGAAAATTTCAGTGGCTTTTTAATCTAACAACTAGTCAGGTCAATTCTGTCATAACATCGATAGCGATGAATTTTCAATCAGTCTGCATTATGACAAAAAATTTGAGCATCTAATGGATATTAAACTGCTTGTCATGTAAAAATATTCATTTCATTGAAAAATTCAAATTTATTGTCAAAACAGACGATTAAAATTCTGGAATATTCAAATTTTTATTCTCTTGCTACAAACTTTTATGATGATCGAAAGGATTCACATTATTAGGAAAATTTAATTAAACTCAAAAAGGATTAAATCTCGTTTCATAGAATTTTTCAAATAGCAATCATAAAACCTTTTTTCAGCTCATTTTCTTCAATTAATTAAAAACATTTATAAAATATAAATTAAACCAGAAAAAAACTTCTTTTGACGACAAAAAAGAGAAGCACTCGACCTTCTCATCATGACAACAAAATCATCTCAATCAGATGGCATCAAGTTGTAACAGAAACAGACAAAAACCCCTTTTGGAATTTAATTTTCATGTTCTCACTATAGTGCACTATAACAACGAAACTCAATTCAATGAAGTAAAAATTAAATTCTGCTCTTTTTCGAGAGCCTTTTTTTTGTCTCTTCACGACCTCCCATTTTCTTATCTTTCCTCCAGTCTTCTTTTGTTTTTTGTTTTATTCCATGACAGCACTGATTAAACTTTACACCGACAAAAGCTTGTAATTAAATTTTAATTGAGTTTCGTCCGAGGCATTATAATTACATGAAAATATTTGCTGATGATGAGAAAAATGCATACTAAAAGAGCTTGAGAGAACTATCAGTTGTATTCAACAATAGGGCTCAGCAGATAGGTCAGTGCATGCATAATTAGTGGAAAGTAAAGAATACATGCATTTGCATAAAGTTAAATGGTACAATCGTGGGGCATGTTTGGATGTTATGTAATATTTTGTAGGAAATCAAAAATTGTAGAGATTTATAATTTATTTTAAAGCATACAAAATTTTTACATCACAGAAAAAGATCAAATGAGTCTTTCTGAACTTTCTTTAAAAGAGATTTTTGTATAAATTACAAAAAAATAAATAAATAAAAAGCTTTGAAAATTGAAAAAATAAAGTAAATTAAAATAAAGCAAGTGAAGGAGTAGATCCCCAATCTCTAAAACTTCCTCGAATATACCTCTGCATCAAAGCATCCAAACTGCTAACAACGAGAAAAATTAAAGGAAAAATATAAATCAGAAAATAATGTTGCAACGGATGAAAGGAAGTGGCTGGAGCAGCGCATTGTGAGTTTTATGCATCGCATATAGCAAAATAAAATAAAAATAAAAAAAACTTTCTGATGCTCAGAATGCAGCAATGAAAACCAGTACACTTAATTAATGCTTCAAACATGATAGTTTGTATACGTCAGTCAATGGGTCAGTGCTTCAAACTTCTTCTTTTTCTATTGCAGGATGAAATTAAGGCTATCATATAACATTAATGTAAACCTCTAATTCAAAACTTGTATTTGAATATTCATAAGAGTTTATTTAAAGTTTAGAGTTTAAACTTTATTTTTCATGCATCATAATGACCATTAAGAATAATTGAATTTTATTTTTTATATAAACATGAAGCATTAAATGGAATAGAATAGTAGAAGTAGAGCTAAGTGGTAAAAAGTTAGTTTTTCAATTACAGAAATTTAAATGAACATGAAGATAGAAACTAAAATGCCTTACAAAATGAAAATATTCTCAACATGAAAGTGTATTTAAATTAGATTTTAATACGCTTTTATTTAACAAGTTTAAATCGTTTTTTTTTGTGTTGAAAGAATTTGAGCCAAAAGTTTTAATCAATTTTTTGATTAGCTTAAATTGTTTTGTTTGAGTTGAGTTTGTGCAATGTTTTTGATTCGGATTTAAATTTTTAATTATTGAAAAATTCAGAATCATTCTCAATTTTAAATTTCAAAATAATTTTTTTTTTGAAAAATCCATTAAAAATAATGAAATGTAAATCCATTATCAGTAGGGATTTCAATCCCGGTCTAATTTTTCAATCCCGGGATTACGATATTGAAAAATCTTGAACCCGGGATCCCGGGTTCAAACCCGGGATTGAATTCAAACTAAAATTGGGTATAAAACCACTTTTTTGATGCATAAAAATGCAAAAAATTGGTGATTTGTATAGGTGCCTTGTAAAATCACAGAAGCCTAATAAGTAATTCCGCTGCATCGAGGCAAAAAAACTAAAATTATAAGAGCAAAATAAATCCTCTTATTAATCTAGAAGGAATTATTTTGGCACTGTGATTTTTGAATTCCAGAAATTATTTTGATTTCTAGTTTTTTATATCACTATGCTAAAATAATTCCTCTTGTATTTTCAAGCGGAATTATTTTGGTTTTGTGGAATATATTTCAAAGAAAATTTTGATAATTAGGTATAAAACATAAAACTAATAAAAAAAATTCAAAACTTTCTGCAAGTAAGTTCAAAAAAGTTTTAAATTCTTTCAATTAATAAAAAATGACAAACGAACAAAAAAAAGGTGTTAGGTCATGGCTTCGACAGAATTTCTGCAGAAATTCTGCAGAATTTTTTCAGAATTTCTGCAGAATTTTTTCAGAATTTCTGCAGAATTTCTGCAGAACTTTTTCAGAATTTCTGCAGAACTTTTTTCTTGCAGAATTTCTGCAGAACTTTTTCAGAACAATTGTGGTGCATAGGACCGACAGAATTTTCTGCAGAATTCTGCAGAATTCTGCAGAATTTTGTAGAATTCTTCCTTTATTCGAATATTTTTTCTAAGATTTCTAGATATTTTTCCTTTTACAAAAAATTGAAGAATACTTACAGATTTTGAAAAAAATTTAGTATATTTACTGATATTTTTCCTTTTACAAAGAGATTGGAAAAGCAATATCAGTTCCAAAAAATTTTTTACATGTTTACTAATATTTTTCCTTTTACAAAAAGTGTGGTAAAACTGTTTTAAGTCGAAGAAATTTCAAATTGAAAAATTTTCTGATATCGAAATGTTTTTTAAATATTTTACAGATATTTTTCCTTAAAAAATATTACCTAACAAAAGGTTAGAAAAAATTTAATAGAAATTTCGGCAAAAAATTGAGAGAAAATTCTGCCAAATTCTGCAGAATATTCTGCGAAATTTTCTGCAGAATTCTGCGGAATTATTCTGCGAAATTCTGGAGATTTTTCTGAAAAGTTCTGCAGAAATTCTGAAAAAGTTCTGCAGAATTTCTGCAGAAATTCTGAAAAAGTTCTGCAGAATTTCTGCAGAAATTCTGAAAAAGTTCTGCAGAAATTCTGCAAGAAAAAAGTTCTGCAGAAATTCTGCAGAATTTCTACAGAAATTCTGAAAAAGTTCTGCAGAATTTCTGCAGAAATTCTGAAAAAATTCTGCAGAATTTCTGCAGAAATTCTGTCGAAGCCATGACGTATAACCCAAAAAAAAAAATTTGAAAATTTGACAAAATTTGAAATTTTTAAATTTCAATAAAATTAAAATTAATAAAAAGTTCAAAATTTTGACTACATTTAAGTTCAAAAAAGTTTTAAATACTTTTAAAAAATAAAAAATACAAAGACATGTTTTGATCTGGAAAATTTTTGACTACAAATCTTTTTAAATTTTATAGCTTAGTAATTGCAAGTTTTTAACTCATATCTTGGAAATTTCTAAACCAATTGCTACCAAAAGCACATCTTCACATCTGCACATCTTCAGACCAATACTAAGTTGTTAAAGGAAAATTGAAGTAAAAATTTATTTCCGTTGTAAAGTTATGCGACCGACAAAATGACCATTTTTAACCCTAAAATATAGCATTGTTTTTATCATATCACGAAAAATTTTTCACTAATCGTTACAAGAATTTTATATGCACATCTTTATTAAAATACCAAACTTTCAAAACAAAAATTAAGTTTAAAGACGTCTTTATTGTCAAGTTATGCAACGGACAAGATAATTTTTGCTCTTAAAAATGAAGTATCAAACGAAAAACTTTCAATCCCTCGAAAATTTATAATTTTACCAAAAAAAATTCAAAACTTTCTGTAAATTTAAGTTCAAAAAAGTTTTAAATTCTTTCAATTAATAAAAAATGACAAACGAACAAAAAAAAAAAATGAAAATTTGACAAATTTTTAATATTTTAAATTTCATCATGAAATTCATAATAAATTTAAAATTGATAAAAAGTTCAAAATTTTGACTAAATTTAAGTTTAAAATGGTTTTAAATACTTTTAAGAAATTAAAAATGACATAAGAACAAACATTTTTGAAAATATCCAAGTGGGTGATAGTTAAAAAAACTGATTGAAATTGATTGATCTCCCACTGGGAGATAATTTTTAAATATTCAAATTTTCATAGATTTTTAGTTTTTTTGATCATTCTTTATTTCTAAAAAGTATTCAAATTTATTTTTAACTTAAATTTGTTAAAATTTTTGGAAATATTCAAAAATTAATATACCTATTTTTGATAAACTACAAAAATATAGAAAACTAAACATTTTTTTGACTTTATTTTTTTTAATTCAAGGAAAAATTTTTCAAAATGATTGAATACCGTAAACCCGGGATTGAGAATTTTTCAATCCCGGGATTACGGTATTGGAAAAGTTGGTCCGGACCCCGGGATCCCGGTTTTCGGGATCCCGGGTTTGAAATCCCTATTTATCAGTTACAAAAGTCTTAAAAATTTCTAAAAATTTTAAATTAAAATCCACAATGATGTATGAATTTTTAAGCCACCTCATAAGTTCACTAAAAGCGTTTTTTGAAAAGTTTTTTAGCAACTTCAACATCCTTTTTAATCCTGTACAAAGCTATGTACCATGTAAAAAATCACATACAAAAGGTATCTGTTTGAATGTACCAAAAAAATAATAAGGAGAAAAAAAATACACAAAAAGTTTTTATTTCAACACTCAATTTAAGTTTGCTTTACCATTCGCTCATTTACACTCATGTAATTAAAGTCAAACAGAATTTTTCATAATTATTCCATACTTTTTTCCTCCGTACCTTTACATTTTTCTTCCTCGTCTCACGTTTCTCATTCATTTATATTTTTTTTTCTTTTTCTGCATGAATCCTTTAGGTACTTTACACAAAATTCGACGACACTGGAGTGTATGAATGTCAGGTCGGTAGTGCCCCACCCGTTAGCATAACAATGACGCTCTTCGTTGTAGGTAAATATTAATGTTATTTTATTTAAGACAAAGAGATGGAGGGACGAAGAGTAAAGAGTAGCAAGAAAAAAAATGTTCAAGCCATGATGAGCTTAATGAGGATTTTTTTTTTTGGTGTGTTAAAATTACTTTTTCTGTTTTTGCCATATTATAATGCTTTCATGCGGCAGGTTGAAACTGCTTCAGTTTTTTGAAAGGTGGAGGAAACGAAAACAAAATTTTAATCATGCTTTTTTGAGAGATTGCAGGAATTTTTTCTCTCTTTTTTGTATGAACCACGTAATTGCTTTATAGCGCAAAAAGGAAAGGATTTTTTTTTGTGTTAATGACTATAACTAGCAACTATGAGATTATTATAATCCGCAAATTTATGACCGCTTCAGGATAGATTAATGCTAGTTGGCTGGTGGTTATGATGGGATTTGAGATTTTTAATTGTGATGGAGAGAGTTTTACGTAATTGCAATTAATTTTTTCATGAAAATTATTTTTTGATAGTGAAATCTGTGGTAATAGGAGATTTAATTTTGTTAATCTGTTGCTGATGATTAAAAGTTAATTATTCATGCTTAAAGCTTGAAAGATATTAAACTTTTCAGCAACTTTAAAAATGATTTTTTTACATTTTGTCTGAAATAAAACGACCATCAGTAAATTACGCAAAGATTAATAGTCCATTACACTCCTAATTGAATTTTCATCGTCAATTTTATCGGAAATATTTTCTTTTCTTCACAGTTGATCAATTCCTAATGTCATTCATAAATTGTTGCTACTTCATCTTCTGGCTAAATGAATATTGATGAAAGATGTAAATGGCACAATAGGGGGAAAAAGAAAACTTGAAATGATCGAGTGCTTGGCAATAAGAAGACGTATTCATTTTGTTTTAGAGGGTTTTTTATTATTAAATTAATTTCAATAAATTTATTTGACGGTAAGGAACAAGAAAATGAGTTCATTGACATTTGCAATATTTAAATAAAGTTTGAGTAAAAATTTTACTCAACATAATGGATCAAAAGATGTTGAACTTAATGTCTTAAAAAAAATATCCCATTATGATTGCTCACAATAAGAAATTCTATTGTTCTCATCCTCTCCATCCCTTGGATGTCATTTGTGAATGACTTCAATGCCATCACTGCCAAATAGCTTTAAATGATTAATTTTAAATCCAATTTATGACAAATCCTTTCTTTCTCCATCCTTCATCCTTCAATTCATTCTGTATCATAAAATCATTATTATTTTGCTATGTCAACAATGAATTCCTAAATTAATGATTTTCAACAATTTTGCTTCAATTACATATATTTCAAATTGTAACAAAACAATCAAGTTTAAAATTACTATGACATTGTTGAAAATAAGATATTCTTAACATGAAATTTGTATACAAAATTTAGTTTTCTGAAGATGATTTGAATATTTTTGATTTTGATTGACTTCAATTGTTTGCAGTTTATATAAGATCTATTTTGCCAAAAACAAGGCTGATTTTTGGAGAATTTTGTGAAATTGGATATGAAAATGTATTGAATAAATTTTCTTAATTTTCTGCAATTGATTTTTTGATTTTTCAAAAATTCTGTAGAATTAATTAGCAAGTTTTAAAACATTTTAAGGGTAAAAATGTCTAAAGCATAGCATGCAGAGTAAAAAACAGAAGTTCAGAAATACGTCAATTAGTTATCGATACTTTTCAAAACTTCGTAATTTCCTAAGCATCTAACAATAATATCATAAAGTACGTTACCAACCGATTAGAAATTTTTTTATTTTTGCAATAATTCTCTTCAGATATCACAAAACCTAGTGATGTTATATATTTTTGAAAAGGTATTGAAATTTCCAATCTAATGGTATAAAAATATTTGGAAAATTTCAAGTAATATAGTCACTCTGGGTAAAAAACGCATTTTAATAAATCTATTCAAAAATGTTTTACTTTTTTCTCAGCTTAAGATGCACAAAACTTTTTGTAACTTTGCACACTTATTCTCTATTTAAAAATGAACAAATTGTAAAAGTTTCAGATTTTTCCAAGAAGTTTTTCATGAGTTTTCCTTACCTGAAATTTTCCACATAAAAGTGAATTTTTCTCAACAACTAGACATTTCTAAATATTGTTAATAGTCAAGTTTGATTCCATTTTTTATTGCCTTTCCATTGATATATAATAATACAAGATTAATCATAGGATTACAGAGAAATCAATAAAAAAGTGCTCCAAATGTATGAAAATTTTCATGAAATTTCGCCATCTTGAATTTTATTTTGCTTTTTGTGATTAAACTAATCAACTTTATTTTATGTTTTATACCTTTTTTGAAAGGTTTTTGAAAGTACTTCAAATCAACATAAATGTCATAGCTCAAATATGAACACAACTAAAGTTACAGGAGCTTGAAGATGACAATAACAAAAAAGTTTCAACTTTCAAAAAAAAATTTTTGTATTTTTTAAATTTTGACTTATTTAACGTATTAGAATGAGCTTATTTACTTTATTAGGTTATTAAACATCATAAATAATGCTTTTCAATCATTACTTAACAACTAAAAGCTTTAAAAAAGAAATTTATAAAAAAATTTTTTTGAAAGTAGAAGTTTTTTCATCATTGTCAACTTTTAGCTCCTGTAACTTTAGTTGTGTTCATATTTGAGCTATGACATTTATGTTGATTTGAAGTACTTTCAAAAACCTTTCAAAAAAGGTATAAAACATAAAATAAAGTTGATTAGTTTAATCACAAAAAGCAAAATAAAATTCAAGATGGCGAAATTTCATGAAAATTTTCATACATTTGGAGCACTTTTTTATTGATTTCTCTGTAATCCTATGATTAATCTTGTATTATTATATATCAATGGAAAGGCAATAAAAAATGGAATCAAACTTGACTATTAACAATATTTAGAAATGTCTAGTTGTTGAGAAAAATTCACTTTTATGTGGAAAATTTCAGGTAAGGAAAACTCATGAAAAACTTCTTGGAAAAATCTGAAACTTTTACAATTTGTTCATTTTTAAATAGAGAATAAGTGTGCAAAGTTACAAAAAGTTTTGTGCATCTTAAGCTGAGAAAAAAGTAAAACATTTTTGAATAGATTTATTAAAATGCGTTTTTTACCCAGAGTGACTATATTACTTGAAATTTTCCAAATATTTTTATACCATTAGATTGGAAATTTCAATACCTTTTCAAAAATATATAACATCACTAGGTTTTGTGATATCTGAAGAGAATTATTGCAAAAATAAAAAAATTTCTAATCGGTTGGTAACGTACTTTATCTAAAATGAATGCAGTAAAATAAGCCAAACGAATTTTGATTACTTAACTATAAAATATGATTCAATATAAAATTTAGTTCATCAACATCAAAATATTCATTTGATAAATCTAAAATTCAATATTCTAATCCTCAAACTCATTTCATTTCAAATTTTCCCCAATGCTCATCACCAACAAACAGAACCGTTAACATTGATAATGGGAGAGCCTGAAATGTTTATTGGTATGTATAACCCACACTGAATATGAATAATGATGCATGATGCATCATCAGCATTTGCAATATGTTTTGTGTATAATTTATTTACATATTCACATATCTGTATGATGACAACAATAAAAAAATCTCTTTCAGAGTACGGTTCAACAATCAACTTGACATGCATTGTCAAAAGGTCGCCCGATCCACCCACAAACATCGTTTGGACACATAATGGAGAGGTGAAAAATAAGAAAACTTTACACTCTATTTAATTTTGTGTCGAACTACACACATTTTCAAACACAATAAAATTATGTTTTTATCTTTAATTCACTTTATTGTCGCATACCTTGTCGTCAACAAAGTGGAAATTTAATCATGAACAATATAATTTCCATTTCTATTAATGCGTTTTTCACATTCTTCGCTGAATACGTGTTGGGATCCTTGAAGAGAATTTTATTAGATTTTTTCGATGTCTTTTTATCGTTTTTGAATATTTGGATTGTTAAGTTAAGTGTATAAAGAAAAAAACCTTTAAATTTTCAATTAAAACTGTCATTACAATGAAATTTGAATTAGAGAATAATTCCAAAACCCTTTTAGACAATTTTGAACAAGAACTTCGAATAAATTCCAAAAAACCTGACAAAATTCTCACAAAGGTCCAATATTGTATGTGTACATTGAATAAAATAAACATAATCATCATAATATACATAAAATACATTATAGGAAGTGAATTATGATAGTAGTCGAGGCGGCATATCCGTAATCACAGAAAAGAGTGACATAACAACTTCATATCTTTTAATTCAACGCGCGAAATCAAAGGATAGTGGATTGTATACGTGTTTGCCATCAAATGCAAAATCTGCCAACATAACCGTTCATATTCTCAATGGTAATTTAATTTCTTTCATCATCATCATCATCATCATCAAGTACAACAACAAACGGGCATGACTGAATGATGGTTGCTTTGTAAATTGTGCTATATGTGCACTTTAGGGCTTTTTGTTCCATTTATATTCTCTCTTTCTTCCTGGCTAAAGACACGAGAAAAAAAGAAAGAATGAACAGAAAAAAATATTAAATAAATGACAACAATGCACGTCTATATATACAGTACAGAGAGCAAACGAGCAGGAAACAGACATTCTAGCACAAAAATAATTCTCTGTGTGTTGTTGGAAAATGAAATGAATAAAAATGCTTTTATGATGTTTATGATGGATGAATGAGTGGATAAAGAGGAGTATCAAGAGAATTGTGTGCTTTGATCATGTGAAAGGGAGTAAAAAAATGACAGAGAAAAAAACTTTACATTGTAGCTTTTTGCTTCTTCTTTTTAGTGCCGTTTTTAGCACTTTTGACAATGAATGAGAAAGATTTTCATATTTTGAGGTTAGGGTCATTTATTTATGTTAATGGTCATTCTGAATAAAAATTATTATTTTTTTATAAAATGGTTTATGATTTTAGACACAATTATTGCAGTTTTAAATGCGCTGCAAAACTTGATTCCTTATCAAAATCTAAATCATCTCTTCATCAAACATACTCAAAAGATATTGACAAAAGGATAAATTCTCTGAGATTTTCATCAAAGAAAATAAAATTGAAATTAAAATTTCCTTTATGCTGAATTATGTACATCAGCTTCTTTATTTTAATACATGTTATAGAGCATAATCCCTTACTAACATCATAATGATATTCATGTTGAAGCTTTTCCTTTAAAATCATCTTCTTTGAGTGCGACACTAAAGATTGTAAATCACAGGTGTGGGGAAAATTAATGACATTTAAAGAATACGACAACAAAAGTGACAGTGTAAATTCTCATGAACATGAAAAGAGAGATGATTTATATTTTTAGTATTATAATTTTCTGCTGTTTTGAAAAATAAAAAAAAAAAAACTTTTTCATTTTGTCACTCTTGATTTAAAAAGTTTTTAAAGCTTCCACAAAAATTCGAGAAAAATTTATTTTGACAAACGAGTGAAAATTTCATACCTTAATGTTTGGAACATTAACTCATTCTGACGGAATGTTGATGCTTATTTTCTTTTCTGGTGAATTTACTTCTTTCTTTAACGCAATTGAGTAAGCTTAAATTAGCCTTGAAATGAGATTCATTGAGATGTGTCAGAAAATCTCAACGGGAAATTAAAGGTAATTTAGACGTTGGAGAGGATTTTGGATTGGATGGATTAAAGTTGAATTAATTTTTTTTACTTGTTGAAATCTTCAATTTGTCCATTTTTTTGGAAGATTTTTAGAATTATATGCTGAAATTTTTTAATGATAAATTTAAATTTCTACTTTAAAACTAAATTTAAATAACTTTAACAAGAAATACAAAATTTAAGATTTAATAAAATTCCCGAAAATGCCTTTAAAATTCAATACAATACCCTCCTAAAATTACATAAAATTCAGCTCATTACGTCAGCTTTACAAAATAATACTTCCGCATATTCACTCAAATCTCCATTTTCATCCATTTAAAAAGACATGAAAAAGAAGCACAAATGAGGGACTTTTAGGATAACTCAATAGATCCTTAAAAGGACCATCTCAAGTAATCCTCAACAACTTCCATGTAATATTCAAAGGTAAACCACCTCTCAGATAAACTTTCGAGATGTTTTTTTGCTCTTCCCTACAATATTGCTAATAAACTGCACAACATTCAAAACTTACTCAGGCATAAAATTCACAACCATGATAAACCAAAAGGCTTTTTTTTTTGTAGAAAATTTTTACCTTTTTGCAAACAACGTCGTTTCATGGTTCACAAAAAAACGAAGTGGAAGTAGAAAAATTTCATAGAAAAATTAGCTTCGTTACAATTTCAACGTGTTCAGCAGAAAAGACTCAACTACGTAAGCATAGTACAATATCCAATATACGAGGAAGAGAAACTCTTTTAGTTCCTCAAAGGAATTCTCTTTCTTATGCCATCAACATTATGAATCCTCGAGTTGAGTTTTCTTTATTTCATTTTAAAAGATATTTTTTTTGTACTCTCATCGTCATAGATGAAAGAAGAACTTTAAATCAAATCACATTCTATAATCTTTCGTATATAAAAGAAGTGAACGTCACTTCATTCTTAGTGACTTAGCAACAAATCATTTTCACTTTATAAAATATTTTCCTTTTATTTTTTTTTTTCGCACTGACTTCTTGGCGGAAGCTGGAAGAACAAGACAAAAAGAAATTTAATTTACTGCAGATGTACTTGAATTTCTATTCCAGCTATCTCTTGTGCATGCAAGTTCCTGACATTGTGATGTATTATACTTAATAAATGTACGTGCTGTAGTAACGTTACATTGTTGAGTATCGACGAGGAAATAAGCTGATTGTAATTTTCAAATTGAATAAATTACATGTTTTATGTTGTTTTATGACTTAGAACAGCAGTCTGACTATTTTAAAAATTAATGATTGTTTCATGAATCGCTGTAATAAAAACTGATACCTGTGTAGTCGAAATGGAGATTTTTCTCTTTTCAAAGTTGATTGGAAGAATAGTTGAAGAGCTTTATATCGTAGAAATTGAAACTTCAGACTTCAATGGGACTGAATATTTTTACAAGTGAAAATGGCCAACATACATATTTTTTTTTTATAATATACATTTTACGAAAACCTATAATATAATTTTTTCTATTAAAAATCTTTGTTTAGCTCAGAGTTTACTTAGTAAGAGCTCAACGTACTAGCTTTAAATTATAATCTAAATAAATTCATATTCTGAGTGTCAAATCCAATTTGCAAAAAAAAAAAAAAAATATTCAAATTTTTTTAAAATTAAAAATCTATCAAAGTAAGTATCAAGCAAAAACTACGGTTAAATTAAATAGTATGCAAGTCTGTTTTCTTAATCTATTTTAAATTGATTGCATAAACTCATTTTCTAATGAATACTTAATTTCTTAATTTTAAAATATGCTGATGCCAACTAAAGGAAATTTTATTTGATTATGTGCATTTTTAATATGTAATTATTTCTTTTTTCAATATAAGTATGTAAACTTCAAATATAGAATTTATCTTTTCAAGAAAATCACTCGCAGGAAAACTAATTCGAAAATATTAAATATTTTAATTTTCATGAAAAATCATAAATTAAAATATAGGTAAATAAATTCAAAAGCATCATTGATTGCGTAATAAAGACAATCTAATTTATCAAATATACATCCAACCAAATAAATGAACTTGTCATAAAATCTCAACACAAACAATAAATATCCATGTTCATCTTATGGCATAGCAAAAAATAGAAAGAATAATCACTCAAATGTAAAATTACTCATCAATCACCTTATTTTGTTCTATTTTTTGTCAAATTCTATAATAATCCTATGTTGATTGACATCCTGACTAATCAACACAATGACTTGATGATTATCATCAACACAGATCAGAAACACTTGGAAGTTGATAATCCTTGAACATAATCCAGTCCATGTTTGACATAAATTCAATGCAAATGCAGATAATGCTTTTTCCTGAAAATTTGCTCTCGACGAGAGATGAAAGAGATGAAGGAAAATTAAATTTCATCAAGTAGCAAGAAAGAGAAGCGCAACAATATGGAAGAAGAAAAGAAAGCATCAGCAATAGTCAGTCATGTCCAACACGAAATGAAATTTGAATTCATCACAAAGTTTCTAATTCAATTCACATTTTTTTATTTTCTCTTCCTTCTTTTCTCATTTTAATGCTCTTTTATTTATTTTTATTCTGTCTTTTTTTTGTCATGCCATTCATGCTGTTGCTGTTCATGATGCCGTTAGGTGAACATCCTGCTGCCATTCAAAGTGGAAACAAGATAGAAATTAGATTATATTTTTTAATATTAGCTTTCATAGCACTTTCAACTTTTACGTCGTCTGTCCAAAGATAATTCTCTATGTATTTTTATTATTTAAATTTTCTACTAAAATATATTGTATTGTATTATTATTAAAAAAAGATGTAGTGCAGAAAATAATGATGAAATTATTATTATTATTATTATAAATATTTAAGAAATGATGAGAGAAAAAAAAGTTCATTATCTTCTTATTTCTGTTCTGTACTTTCTTTCCTTTATTATTTTCTTGTTTTTGCTATAAAATAAAGTGTTGAGATAAAAGAGATAAAATTTATTGTATAAAAAAGCTGGTCTTTTTCTTATGCATATAAAAAGATATATTTTTTTTTTGCTTTTCTTCCTCATCTTTTTATAGCGTACACTATGAATTAAAGATGATCGCATTTCAGCTCTTCTTTTCATGGCATGGCGGTAAAAATTAATAAGCATAGAAAAAAGTTTCATCCAACTATCATCGATAACAAATTGTTTATTGCTTATCCTCATTATGCTTAGATAAAGTTTTAATATATTTTTTTTTCTTTCAGATAAAATTTAACCTGGTTTTTATAGCTTTGTTGGATGTTTGTATGAGACATTTTATTAATGATTTAGAGACATATGTAGGTGTAGTTTGTTTGGTGCAGTTCAGCTTAATTTCTGAAGCGAACAATATTGATGGATAAAAATAATCAAACATGATTATTTTTCTTCAAAATATCAAATAACATACAAAATTTTAGAAATATAAAATTTAAAAATATCCTTCAATAATAAAATTTTTCAATAATCCAGAAAACATCATGCTTAGCATTAGACTCTTATCTTCTTCATTTTTTAATAACAAACGATTCTCGTGTAAGATTATCTTCGTGGATATTGTATTAATACTTGCCTGCATGTTCAACTAAGTTAAATATAAACAAATGCTTTTAAATTTGATCTTTTTGCTTAAATATCAAACTTCAAACTAATCTTGTATTCATATTTTTATATAATCTTTTAAAATGTGAATTTGACGGATGAATAATTATGATAAGGTTGTTGATGGTCTGTCAATTATAAATAATTCTGAAAGGATAAGAAAAAAAATCTTCTTTAGAATTTCACTTATTTCGTATTTGTTATTTCAGTCCTTAACATTTTCAGCATCTGTTTTGGGTAAGAAGTACTTCAACTTTCTTTTACTAAGATAAAATTTAATTTTCAGAGGATTTTCAGATCATTTTTATCTATAATTTTAGCTTAGAGACGGTCCTTCGCCGATTTCCATAAAAATTGTTATTTTCTGTAAACATTTGAAGCTTTTTTAGGATTGAAAAATTTGAATAAAAGTATTTGATAAAATTATCATTTTTATGAGATTAGGTACCGAGAAGATAAATAATTCATGACATTTAAATTCATAAGAACTTGATTATGAAAATAAATTTAATTTTCTGAAATGATTTTTTAATTGTGAATAATTGAGAAGCTAATTAATTGTATGGAATTGTCTAAAATGCCTTAGGTTAATTTATGAAACTACATTTTTATTTAATATAATTATCATTAAATCAATTCTGATATTTATTTTCAAATTAAAATTAGAATTATAAAAACTTAAAACAAGCAATTTCAAAAAATATTTTTTTTATTCCCAAAAACTGCTTAAAGTATATTTCAATTTTCAAATAATATTTCACAATTGTCTTGTGGGCGTAAAGTGGCAAAACATTTTCTCTATGGGTGCTTGCCTGCCCATAATAAAACTTTTTCCTTTTTCATTTTATTGTGTGCTTAACTTTTATGAAAATTAATTTTATTGAACATTTTATATTCGAACCGAATGTGGTAGAGATTTACAGACTGTAATCATGAATGAGAAGCTTATGTTCAGAGCTTTTATTTGTTATTAAATAAGGATTGTTGTTGAATCAGAAAATGAAATCTTTTTGAAAATTGAATTGTAGTTTTTTGATATTATATTTTAATATTGATATGCAGGTATGTATTTGTGAATTTTGAAAGTCGTAAAGGATTTTAAATCTTAAGATTTTTATCTCTCAAAACCCCCACATAAGCAAAAATAATATCGATTCAGAATTCAAAATTATTAAAATTACAAATTGAAAGCAACACATGCATGAACGATATGAATGATAATAAAAAGTTTCCAAGAAATTAAATCAAAAGATCAAAATGATTTTTATACAGAACAATTTGAAATAATATTGATCAGATTATCTAAAAATCATCAATATTAAATTACTGCTGAAGATGATGCAGATATTATTTCCAGAGAAAATCACAAATTCTGATATATGGTTATGGTCTTTTGAAGCATCTTATTCAGCTTAGATAAAATCATAAATGGTAATAAAATGGGTCAATTTTGGATCATAAAACCATATCTGATCAACATGAGAAAATTGAAATTTTTGTATAAATGAAGGAAATTTGGATAAGGGGATGAAGATTTTGTATTGAGAACTGATTCAGCTGTTAAATTGTAAGGAGGTACTAGTAAATTAAAATACTGAATTTAATTTGGTTTAATTTTAAGATTTTTTTAAACTTTTTTTCAAAAATTTAAAATTTTTTTCATTTAATTCTTTAAAAATTTAATGAATCATTTAGTTCGAAGAATTTTATTTTTGAAATTCTAAGCAAATCTTTCAATGTTAAATTAAAACAAAAAATTTACTCAGCAAACATACAATTAATTTGTATTCGTCTCAAAAAATCTAAGAATTACAATACTTAAATTTTCACATAGAAATAATTAAATTAATTAATAAATCCGCCCACATTTAGAAATTTAGAAAATTAGAAAAAAGAACAAATTAGAAAATTTTAACAGCAAAATCAAACAAATTGCTTCCAAGTATCATAAATCCACCTACATGAAAATCTTCTAAATCTTCTCCACTTTAATTAACGATAATCCAAATAATTTTAATGAAATGAAAACTAACGTCTGCTCAAATTCATCAAAGCGGCTTTCTTATTCCTACAAGGCAATTAGCAACATAAAAAGTCATTTAATATCTCATTCTTGATTTTTCAAGGAGACTTTTTGGAAGGAAAAAAATGCTATCATCATCATTTTATGAAAGATTTCATCAACAACCTCGAGTGGGAAACTAGAGAAGCAGTTTTTGTGGATATTAAGCAAGAAATATGAAGAAGATTCATAATAGTTTTTGGATAATAATTTTGCAGCGCATTTTTTGGAATCTTGAGAATCAACTAAAGTTTAGTTGTTCAAAATGACAGCTTCCTACGCAAGTGACATAAGTACGATTCCCAACAGCACCCAAAAAAAAAACTCAAACAAAAAGATGGAAAAGATAAACATTTCCTCATCAATAAATAAAGAAATTCCCTTTCATACTTCATTATTTTTTTATTCATATACACCAGCGAAAAAAAAAAAGAGGAAGAAAGATGTGAAAGAAATGTGCTGACGTTTTCATATTTTACTTTCATTTCTTTCCATTTCTAAAAAACTTGTCTTACTCAATTGGCATGAAAGTAAGCAATTTGTCAAGAACGAAAATATACTTATTCTTCTTTTTTTCGTTGTTGTGTTCGTATGAAATGCATAAATTATTGATGATGTTGAATATTCTTCTTTTATGCCTTTACTGTACCTGTACCAAACACGAAACCGGCAATATGTCTATTCAATATGTTCAGAAAGATGTGAATTGACTGATAAGTATTGAATATATCATAAATATGCCAAGGAATATGATATAAAAAATATTTCGGTTGTTTTTGTGTGGGATGAAAAATGTTTTGTGGATTCTTTTTTTGTCTTGATGTCTGATGATGAATAATGATGCTTTGGCTATTGTCATGTTCTTTAAAAATTGTTGAAATTGAAGGAGAGACTAGGATGATTTTTTTTGGTCATCAACTTTTTTGAATAAATTATGCAGATTTGATAGCAACAGCTTTTAAAGTTCATCCTCATTGACCCAGATTCTGATTCGAAAAGAATTTAAGCTTGACTTACATGATTTTACTTAATTTTAAACTTTTTTTTGTTTTTGGTTTGTAGCGAAGTGATCAAGTACAATAGAATTGAAAATTTTGATTCTTACTAAAGCATCCTTTATGATCTTTAGATCACTGTTTATTTTTCATTTGTAGCTACTCAAAAGAGGGAACACTTTTATTAAAAAAAATCATAATATTCTGATTTATCAATATTTAATGCTTGCATAATTCAAAGATTCTTACTAAAAATTCCTCACGAGATATTCAAAATTCATCAGTCACGAGCTATCACAACATATGTATGGCATCACACACGATGTCAAATCTTCACACGATGCAAAACTATCGACAACAGTTTCACTAAAAAAAAGCGTCAAAAATCATTCAGCAGCAAAATTTTAGCAATTTTTCCCTTCCTCCCAACCGCACCCCAACAATCAAACTGTTATCAAAACAGGAAGCGCAAGGTGTTATAAAATGCTAGGTTTGAAAGACTAACAATTGAGTGAGTAGGAAACTCGCCGGAAGCTTCATGTATGTGTTTACATAACATGTGTATAGCAAGAAAGAAAAATTTCATTCTATCTCCTATCAATATCATCATCATTGATAGCTCACATAGCAGCCGAAAAAAAGTTATTGATTGATGAGACTTAATTTGTATAATATTCCACAAGTCAATCTACAATCGCAGTCAGCCGAGAATGAAAGAATAAAGAAAAAGTTTAATCTCTAGGCATCCACGAAAAAAGTCAAAGTTTCATTCTTTTTCATCCTCATCATGTGCTTTTTTACATACTTACTAAGCCTAATTGATTTCTCCATCAAGACTCAATTGAGTGTTACGAAAAGAAAAGTTTTAATTTGTTTGTGGGTGTATGGAACGCATTATGTGATTTAGTTCCGATCTTTGATTTGTTGTGTTTGAGTAGGTATGAAGTTCATGAATTTTTGATATGATTGATCGGGAGGTTGGTAGTGGTTGGTGGAAAATTGGCATGTAGGACTGATTTTTAAGCTTATTCCCTACGAAAATTTTAGCCAGATTTTTGTCCGATTTCGCCAGACATTGGTCATACGACTTTTGCCAGACTCGGACAAATGAACGACTTTTGCCAGATTCCCCATATAGCAAATTCCTTAACTGCACGAAAATGCCCGAATCAACAAAGACAGTGCCAGACAAATTTTGTCGGGCCGATTTTTGGACGATTTTTGCCAGACAAATCGTTCACAAGTTTCACTTGTGTACGATTTTTGCCAGACTTGCATGGAATTTTGCCAGACTTGCATGGAATTTTGCCAGACTTGTATACGATTTTTGCCAGACTTTTTTTGTCGAATTTTTAAAAAAATTATTTTTTTTATACTTCACAAGCGCTGTTATTTTTTTATCCATCCGATTTTCGCCAGATTTCTGCCAGATTTTGTCTTAGGATTCGAACCGTTGCCCGCTAAATTATGTTTGTCTTGTACCTCTGAGTTGTCCGCTGCGCCACTGTTGTCTGAAATGATATATTTTCAGAGTGGCAAAAAGACATATTTAAGTTGCACATAACTCAGAATTGAATATTTTAACGTTTTTCATTAATTTTATAATTTTAAAATAAAACAAATAATGCTTAAACTTTTTAATTAAATTTTAAAATAAAAAAAATTCAAACCATTTTAACATACTTTTAAAATTTTTATAACATAGCAATAAATAAAAAATTTTTTTATAAATTATAAAAAAGAATTTGTTTTAATTTTTGTTATGTTTTGAGAAAAAAATTGCAATTTCTCATAAATTATTAAAAATCGTTGCAACTTATGAACGATTGTAATTTTTGAAAATTTGAAAATGACTGGCAATAAAAGTATTTTTGTTTTTTGAAAGCTTTTTTTTCCTTTTTTTCTAAAAAGTGCCTAATTAAACTTTTGTTCCGTCTTAAAAAATTAAAAGAACACTATTATCTGCTGTTCGCAAGAGGAAAAAAAGGAAAATATTATTCCTCACATTACTGCTCTATAAAAATGTGTCCATTCGTTTGTAACAGTTGAATAGATCAAAATTTTTAATGTTTAGAGCACATTATTTTTCCATGTAAGACTTTAGCCAGAAAAAATCTTGCAATTATCTGCAAGAATTTTGCCCGATTTTCGACAGATTTTTTCCTTGCGTTTTTCTTCCAAAATTCTTGTATTTTCGTGTGGCTATGTAAAAAGTTGTTGCACGATTTTTGCACGAAAAACGCGAGAAAAAAAATCTTTCAAAAGTCTGGCATATTCTTCCATTAATCTGACAGACAGAACATGTCTGGCAAAAATCTGGCTAAAATTTTCGTAGGGTTTGATATATGATTTTTTTTTTCAAATTAATAGAAATAGGTAATTTAAAAAAAACGCAATCTAATCTGTTAAAATTAATATTTATCATGAATAATGAAGTTGTGGGAATAAAAACTCAACAAGAATGAGTGAAAAAATATCATAATTTTTAGAAGATTGTTTAATCTTTAATTTTATTAATTTCATTCAATTTTTCTTCTCATCCAAATCAACATAATAATATATCTGCATCAAAAATATAAAAAATGTTTGTGTGTATTATAATTTATATTCCAATCAACAATGGAATTTTCTTCATTAATTGTCAATTAAATTTTTTTCCTAACATCAACTTGTGATTTTTTCCTCTTCTCTCCTCCTTATCTCCTTTTTCTCAACACTGTGTGGATGCGTAAAATTAATTAAATTTTGTTCTTTGATTGCTCCACAAAGTAATTAGGTGTATGAGAATAAAAAGAATAAAGTTTGATAGGAGAAAATTTGACTGTATGACAATTTTTTCGGTGAATGGATGTAACTTAATTAAAAAAATTTTTGAATGGCATGATTACTGAGCAGAAATAGAGCAGAATAAGATGAAACTTGAGCTAAAATTGATGATTTAATTAAGTGAATAAAAATAGTTAAAACATAATTAATTTTTCATTAAATATTAAATTTATATTCATTGCTGAAAATTATATCCATTCAGACACCACGCAAAGTCAAAAAAAAAAAATTATCGAGCATCGAATTCCAAAATCCAATATTAAACAATCCCCAAATGATAATGCGTGGGATGATTTTCCAATATCATTCATTCTACAATAAATAATCTGATATTCGTAATTGAAGCATCATTTGATGCCACATCTACAATTTAATTATACATTTATAGCATGAATAGAATTCCTTTCCATGTGTCTGTATGTTATTTTTATTAAGGCATTATGTAATGGTGATAATGGTTATAAATGAATGAACGGATGTAATGATAAGATACATGAATGAATTGAATTCCATGAGGATTTGGTGGTGTAATACCCTTTAGATGTAATTATTAACTTAATTAGATGATTTCATTATGTATCGACACGAGAAAATGTTGGGACCGAGTAGCACATATGAAGTTTCAAAGTTTAGTATTTTAAGATGTTAAACTGTAGTGTGTATACATTTCTTATAAAATCCTTCAATACAACATATCCAACCCAACACACTGTCTATATATAAATTTCCAAAGATCTTTATCAATGCTTTCACACATGATTTAATCATGATGTAAAACAATATTTCTAAAGTGAAATGTGTTGAGTGGTTTTATACATAAGGTTTCCATTAGATTGTAATTATCATGGTTTCGATTACAATAAAGTTTAATCAGATTATTGTTGTTTAATGTCGATTGAATTTTCTTTAAGGGCAATGTCCTATTGTCTTGGTCATGGATTAATGTTTCTTGATGTAATCCGATAAGAATTTAATGGGTGCTTGGTGTGAAAATGATTTTAAAGTGATTTTTTGTGCACTTTAAAGGTATTATTTTTAATGATATGAAAAAGGCATCGACCTGATTATGCAGCATGTTGCATCAAAAGATTTTTTACAACAATTCGCATTTATGAAATTAATTTCATTAATTCAAAAAATGTTGACGCTGCACGATTGATGCTAAAATGTTTCATATTTTTACAGCGACAATTTTATTTTATGGTTCCATATGATACAATTCATGCATGTCAATACTATGTGTGAGAAAAAAAATAAAAGAAGAAAAACTAGTAACATCCACAAAGCCAATAAAATTTCAAGCACGTCATATTTTCATGAAGTGATCTGAACGAGAGAGGTTAAGCAGGGTTAACAATATTCCATTATTTTTATAATCTTACACGTGCTGTTACTTTATTGAGTCATTGACATTCATAATTAGTTGATGAAAATTGTTAATTATTTGAATCCCTTTTTAGCTTCCTCACTTAACTAAAAAAAAATTAATTTTTAATTTTTATGCCATAATGAACACACTTTGATCTTTTTAATGTGATGAAAATAAGAACCAACTGTGCCTAAAAAATTCTCCTTTTTTATTTTAAGTATTTTTAATGTCCTCATGCTTCTTTTTTGTGATCTAAAAAATGTTGAGACTTTATTAAATTGTAGGCTCCATTAACAATTATTAAAAACTTTAAGTTTTTTTTGTGGATTTCCTCTTCTTAACATTTATTACGTGATCCAAAAAAAAGATTTCTTATTTTATGGTAATTGCTTTTTTAGAATATGATTTTTCTCAACACAATGAAAGCAATGAATCTATTTAAATTCTTTTCCGTTTATGGTTTGCTAGACGATTTTTTTAAAGAAAATTGAGAAATTGTGAATCTTTATCACCGACTTGACTACAGTGTTCATAAATACTGCAATACAAATTTTGAAATTGATCCGTACATTTTTGATCACAAAACAATCCAAGTTGAAAATCTTAACAATCAACTATCTGATAGAAAAATGCTGCAATCCAATCAATCAGTGGCAATTTAAAACCGTTCTCATCAAAAATATTAAATTTAAACAAATGCGCTGTTGTCAGACTCTCCATTTAAATTTCATACTTAATCACTTCCCCCAAAAACAATTAAAAGAGTTTTTTTGCTTTATAATTGAGCGTATAATTATTTTAATGTCATTTCCATTTTTGAAAACCTAAAAGAATTGAAAAGAATTTTATATACAAAAAATTATTTAATTTCAAACACGCGTCATGGATGTTGGCGATATGGTCGTAAATTAATCGTGAGAGTAATGAACATTGAATGAATACAAACGAGATTCAGTAAGAACTGGCTTAAAGCAGGAGTGGGGGCAATGAATGATGAAAGTTGAAGGAAAAGTCAAAATTTTTAATAAAATTTATTTGACAAGCGGCAGCTCATCCATCAAAATATTTTCTCTTTTTTTTCGTTTATTTTATGGCTCATTAGTGTTTTTAATAAGAAGTAACAAAGAATAAAAAAAAATAAAGTCAAAACGAGATAAATTTATCATAGATCATGACGAAGCCAGTCGTTTCGTAGATGGATGGGAGATTTATTGAATTCGCGAGTGTCTTTTTACGTTTCACAATTTTTCACCAAGAAATTAAAATTCCATTGTCAAAGACATTCCTTCTCATGCATTCAGGAATTTTTCTTAATTTCTTAATTCTTTCTTTTTTCCCTCTCTTCTGCTCTTTGACAGATTAAATTCTAATTTTAGCGTAAATAACCCGAATAGACATTGAGCATGCTCAGTTTTTTGAGCACGCTACTGAGTATGCTCAAAAAACACTTTTTACGTGCTCAGCTGAGTACACTCACTTGAGCATACTCATTAGTATACTCTGAATGTACTCATAAAAAAAATAAAAATATATTGATGAGCATGTTCAACTGAGTATACTTATGAACATACTCAAAATATTGCTCCACGTACTCAGCTGAGTACACTCACTTGAGCATACTCATAAGTATACTCTGAATATGCTCATAAAAAAAAATAAAAATATATTGATGAGCATGTTCAACTGAGTATACTTATGAGCATACTCAAAATATTGCTCCACGTACTCAGCTGAGTACACTCACTTGAGTATACTCATGAGTATACTCTGAATATGCTCAATAAATTGCTTCAAAAATTAAATGAGCACGTTCGATTGAGTATACTCATGAGCATGCTAAATTTTAGAAAATCGAGTATGCTCATCTTGAGTATACTCTTGAGTACGTGCTGAGTACACTCAAAAAAAATTCTCTCATTAGACTATTACGTGCTCATTTTGAGTATACTCTTGAGTATACTCTGAGCATGCTCACTAGAATTCTTAAAAATTCTTTGATTTTTAAAATTTTCTCTAAGTTCTTGAGTATGCTCATGAGCATGCTAAATTTTAGAAAATCGAGTATGCTCATCTTGAGTATACTCTTGAGTACGTGCTGAGTACACTCAAAAAAAAATCTCTCATTAGACTATTACGTGCTCATTTTGAGTATACTCTTGAGTATACTCTGAGCATGCTCACTAGAATCCTTAAAAATCTTTGATTTTTAAAATTTTCTCTAAGTTTTTGAGTATGCTCATGAGTATGCTCAAAAATTTTGTGATATTTTTATATACTTCACAAGTGAAAGATTCAATTAATATAAATATTTTTTTGGGAATTATGACTTTTAAACATGTTAAAAGTCTTATAAGACATAATGAGACCTGTTTTAGAGTATTTTACATATATAATAATTTATATGTGCCTTCTGCCAAAAATTATTATATAGGTAAAATACAGCAGTGGCGTAACGGTTAAGGTGAAGGTCTCAAGAGCAACAGAGCGGTCAAGGGTTCGAATCCAGGTAAAATCAAAAATTTTCTAAGTTTCATTTCAGATTTACTAATAAATAAAAATTTATCTTAGAACAGTACAAATACCTTCAGAACAAAAAAAAAAAAAAAAAAATTAAAAAAAAGCAAAAAAATATAAAAAAAAAAAAATTATTTTTTAAAATTTTGAACGATTATTTGAGTATACTCAGAGTGTACTTATGAGCATGCTTAATGAGTACGCTCAGAGTACACTCATGAGTATACTCTAAGCATGCTCAATTGTATGCAATTAGTATGCTCAATGAGTATACTTATGAGCATGCTCAATTTTATGCAATTAGTATGCTCTGAGTACACTCAATGAGTATGCTCAGAGTATGCTCAAATGACGTGCTCAAATGCGTAAAGTAGTGCGATCAAATTTTGTATGAATGAGCATGCTCAAGTGAGTATACTCAGCCAAAAGTTGAGCGTACTCTGAGTGTACTCTTTGTCTATTCGGGTAAGCATGACAATTTGACTAATTTTTCGTTAAATCTTCGTTTAAATTATGTTGTTTTTTTTTCTGCTGCTTTAATTTATTGCGGTTTCTTGTCGGTATTTTTTTTTCATTATTTTTTCTTCATTTTATTGTGTTTTGTGGGTTTTTGATTTGATTTTGTCTTTGGTTTTTGGAAATAATTCAAACTTTTATTAATTCTTTGCTACCTTCATATTAGATTATTAAAGTTGAATTTTTAACTGCCAACTACAATTAAAGTCAAAGTTAATATAAATTTCCGCTAATTGCTTTCAATCCTTATTTGAAATAAATCTTCAATTTTCACTAAATACAGTCATATTGAATGAATTAAAATTTGTAGATAAATTACTAAATTGAACCATTTAATCTCATTGATGACTGCATTTAGAATCAAATGCTGTAAATTTTTCAAAATTGTGAAATGAAAAAAATGTTTTTAAATTCCAGGCGATCACACAATATCCATTATACTAATTATCAAAATGCGTTTATGTCATCCACATGTGTATGAATCTCACATTTCTTAATGCCTTTTCATTTTTCCTCCACTGCACATTATTGAAGCTAATAAAAAAATTTACTCGTCTTTTTCATTTTCTTTATATGAATGAAAAATATAAAAATCATCTCATTAACTTTTCAACTTTTTTTTTCTTCTCTTTCTCTCTTTTTATTTCATTTTTATTGAAGATTCTCTTTATTTCCTTGCAAGATGTTTGTCTGTGACACTCACAAGTAAAAATGAATAATAAAATAAAAATTTTCTTTAAATATGTGTGTTGATTTGAATGGTAGGAATAAATTTGTAATCATTCCTCCATATGGAATCTGATTTCATTCTGAATGTACGAATGGATGAGCATATGCATATGAAGACTGTTCAATAAATTAAGATGTCAAGCCGATATAACAGAAGAAGTCGAATGAGATAAGATGGAAAAAATATGATTTATAATGAGATGATGATGAAGACAATTTGAAAGATTGATGAGATGAAAATTGAGAGTTTTGAGGAAAATTTTCTTATTTTCTTGGTAATGTCAATTGTGTCTTCGTCATGCATGCATATGTGTTGAATTGAATTTACGTTATATTATGATGTTGATTGTGAAACCGAGCAGAAGATGATATCAATTGGAATTTTACTTAATACAAGAATTCCAAGGTATTTTACATCAAAATCTATTCAAGTCTATTTTTAAAATTGTTTTTTTTTTCTACTCTTAAATTTTCATCAACAATTTAAAACTTTCTTAATATTCTTTTTTGGTATTTTTTTTTTAAAAAATTATTTTTCAAAAAATTTAAAATTTCTAAAATTTGAAGAAAAAAATTTAAAATAAAAAAAATAAATAAAATAAAATTTTTTCCAGGGGAATGTTTGACTTAAATTCATAATCTACACAGTTTTTCAAAGAAATCATAATCGGAACTCGGGATTATGTCGGAGGTTTTCCTGTAAACTCAATGAGATATGCCTTTGAGGTTATTAAAATTTCATCAATCGAAAATTGTGAATAATATTCTTATGAGAAGTAATATGAAGTAATCAAGAATTGAATATTTCAAAAGAAAAATTTAATAACCAAAAATCATCAAAAGATGTATTGACATCATATGAATTTGAAGTATCTTCTCAGAAAATTATTTTACTTATGATTCGGTCGGTAATCTTTCTTACTTATTTATTCCAAATAAATTGTATAGAATTATGAAATCGAGAAAATTCTGAACTTAAATTTCAAGAATATTCTATATCTACATTTACCCTTAGCAAACGCAATTTTTCTTTCTCAAAAAAGAAACAAATTTTCTCAAATTTCATCCAAATGTTCTCGTTAAGAGCTGAAAAGGTTTCATTCTCAACGCTATTTACGTCTTAATTTTGCACGTTTTATGCTTTTTAACCTATTATCTATAATGACGATAAATCCTTCATTATTTCGCAAAAGGAATTGTAATCTTTAAGTGTAATTGATATTGGGACGCTGAAATTTTCCTTTTTGTCTTCAAAGGTATCCGTTTTATTGTTGCTGAGAATGAATTTCAAAGAAGAAGAAGATGAAATTTGGAGAGAAAGAAGAGATTTTGTCGTGAATTTTTTGGCGTTCTAATAGTTTAAGATTCTGAGAAATTCTTTGAAATTTGAGATGAAAATACGATTTTGGAATAGATTGTTGGATTTATTGCACGTGCATTGACTCAAAATTTTGTGTACATTTAAATTGTTATTATTATTTTGAACAAGGAATAAATCAAGTCAATATAGTCAATTTAAATTTCAATTTTAAACTAGTAATGAAGCGGATCACGCTTCATGGGTATATTCACACCACCAGTAGAACTTCTTTTGATTTCAATTAGAGAAAAAAAATAATTATACTTTATCTACTGATTATAGATTACATCATTCATAATTAATCGTTTTAAAACCCTACATCTGTTCAGCGCGCATTTAGCACTATAACTAAAGTACAGCCCCTGCCAAAATTTTTCGATTTTTCAACTTTTTTGTTACACTGCGCATGAAAATTTTTTTGTCATTATAGTGTGAATTATACCTTAAATAATGCTTAATCTAACACCGAAAATTTCAAATCATTTGGTTAAGTTATGTCTGAGATATTAAAGAAAATGTAAAATTTTTGCATATTTTGGTCAAAAATGGCACATTTTCGTCCATTGTGCCTCACAGGAAGCAGCTCATGACTCCAAAAACTATACCGGTTTTCCTTGGGCCAATATTAATCAAATGCAAAAAACCCGAAGTCTTAACGTTTCGTTGAAATTGAGTTATCGCGGAAACTAACTTGCTAACTTGCTAACTTGCTAAATGACAGAATGCGTTTTTTTGCGATTTCTCTTGACTGGAACCACCAAATGAGATGCGGTTTTCACTGTTAGATTGGTATTTTCAGGCACAGACTTTCCACCATAGACAGTATGGGATAAAATTGTAATCCTGAAGCAGCAAGTTAGAAAATGTGGTTTTCAGTTTTATACAAAAGCAATATATTCACCCAAATTGAAAATTTGGTGTGAATATGATAAAGTATGGTTTCGGGTTATTTTGATAGAATTCGATGTATTTGGATGTTTTTAGGTCCTAGAACACTGTATATGTTAAAAAAATTTCATAATATGCGCATTAAGAGGGTATATTTAGGCAAAAATTCAAATTGACCTAGTACTCATTGGTTTCATTTTTATGAGCTGAAACTTTGCATATACATTTTGTGCATCTATATCTCTAGACGTTTTTGGAATTATTCCATTTGGACTTAATATTGAGGAGAACGAAACAATTTTGTGTCAAAACACGAAAAATTTTTCGATTTTTCAACTTTTTTGTTACACTGCACATGAAATTTTTTTTGTCATTATAGTGTAAATTATACCTTAAATAATGCTTAATCTAACACCGAAAATTTCAAATCATTTGGTTAAGTTATGTCTGAGATATTAAAGAAAATGTAAAATTTTTTGCATATTTTGGTCAAAAATGGCACATTTTCGTCCATTGTGCCTCTAGGAAGCAGCTCATGACTCCAAAAACTATACCGGTTTTCCTTGGGCCAATATTAATCAAATGCAAAAACCCGAAGTCTTAACGTTTCGTTGAAATTGAGTTATCGCGGAAACTAACTTGCTAACTTGCTAACTTGCTAAATGACAGAATGCGTTTTTTGCGATTTCTCTTGACTGGAACCACCAAATGAGATGCGGTTTTCACTGTTAGATTGGTATTTTCAGGCAGACTTTCCACCATAGACAGTATGGGATAAAATTGTAATCCTGAAGCAGCAAGTTAGAAAATGTGGTTTTCAGTTTTATACAAAAGCAATATATTCACCCAAATTGAAAATTTGGTGTGAATATGATACAAAGTATGGTTTCGGGTTTTTTTGATAGAATTCGATGTATTTGGATGTTTTTAGGTCCTAGAACACTGTATATGTTAAAAAAATTTCATAATATGCGCATTAAGAGGGTATATTTAGGCAAAAATTCAAATTGACCTAGTACTCATTGGTTTCATTTTTATGAGCTGAAACTTTGCATATACATTTTGTGCATCTATATCTCTAGACGTTTTTGGAATTATTCCATTTGGACTTAATATTGAGAGAACGAAACAATTTTGTGTCAAAACACGAAAAATTTTTCGATTTTTCAACTTTTTTGTTACACTGCACATGAAATTTTTTTTGTCATTATAGTGTAAATTATACCTTAAATAATGCTTAATCTAACACCGAAAATTTCAAATCATTTGGTTAAGTTATGTCTGAGATATTAAAGAAAATGTAAAATTTTTTGCATATTTTGGTCAAAAATGGCACATTTTCGTCCATTGTGCCTCACAGGAAGCAGCTCATGACTCCAAAAACTATACCGGTTTTCCTTGGGCCAATATTAATCAAATGCAAAAACCCGAAGTCTTAACGTTTCGTTGAAATTGAGTTATCGCGGAAACCAACTTGCTAACTTGCTAACTTGCTAAATGACAGAATGCGTTATTTGCGATTTCTCTTGACTGGAACCACCAAATGAGATGCGGTTTTCACTGTTAGATTGGTATTTTCAGGCACAGACTTTCCACCATAGACAGTATGGGATAAAATTGTAATCCTGAAGCAGCAAGTTAGAAAATGTGGTTTTCAGTTTTATACCAAAAGCAATATATTCACCCAAATTGAAAATTTGGTGTGAATATGATAAAGTATGGTTTCAGGTTATTTTGATAGAATTCGATGTATTTGGATGTTTTTAGGTCCTAGAACACTGTATATGTTAAAAAATTTCATAATATGCGCATTAAGAGGGTATATTTAGGCAAAAATTCAAATTGACCTAGTACTCATTGGTTTCATTTTTATGAGCTGAAACTTTGCATATACATTTTGTGCATCCATATCTCTAGACGTTTTTGGAATTATTCCATTTGGACTTAATATTGAGGAGAACAGAAACAATTTTGTGTCAAAACACGAAAAATTTTTCGATTTTTTCAACTTTTTTTGTTACACTGCACATGAAATTTTTTTTGTCATTATAGTGTAAATTATACCTAAATAATGCTTAATCTAACACCGAAAATTTCAAATCATTTGGTTAAGTTATGTCTGAGATATTAAAGAAAATGTAAAATTTTTTGCATATTTTGGTCAAAAATGGCACATTTTCGTCCATTGTGCCTCACAGGAAGCAGCTCATGACTCCAAAAACTATACCGGTTTTCCTTGGGCCAATATTAATCAAATGCAAAAAACCCGAAGTCTTAACGTTTCGTTGAAATTGAGTTATCGCGGAAACTAACTTGCTAACTTGCTAACTTGCTAAATGACAGAATGCGTTTTTTTGCGATTTCTCTTGACTGGAACCACCAAATGAGATGCGGTTTTCACTGTTAGATTGGTATTTTCAGGCACAGACTTTCCACCATAGACAGTATGGGATAAAATTGTAATCCTGAAGCAGCAAGTTAGAAAATGTGGTTTTCAGTTTTATACAAAAGCAATATATTCACCCAAATTGAAAATTTGGTGTGAATATGATACAAAAAAATTCAAAATTCAAAAATTCATCAAAGTTCAATCTCATAATAAAATTCAAACTTTAAGAAATTTTCTACGAATTTGTAAAATTTCTTGAATCTGAAATTAAACAAATTTTCATTATTGAGTAAGAAAACACAAATTAATTTAATTCTTTGATAAAAATCTAAATTGATTACAAAGTTTTTCCATTAGAATCTTCCAATAAATTAATCCTTATTTCTTATATAACTACAATTTATCACAAGAGTCTCTTTGACACAAACACATGACTTTAATCTACTTCATCAAAAAATAAGAAAATTTTGTCATTTAAAAAAATTGTTTTCTAAAAACACAAACAAGAAAAGAATTTCAGTTTAATATTTTTTTTATTTTTCTTCTTTCAGATTTCGTTCAAATTAAAATTAAAAAGTAATTAATTAATGCATGTAGATGTAGCAATTAATATAATTTATGTGCCATAAGCAATATCAACACAGATATATCGTCAACTCTTACGATGTAGAGGAGAAGTTCATGTTAAACATGTGGAGAAACAACACAACACGAATCATTATTAATCAGTGTGTAAAATAATTATCTGACTCGCGCGTTCTTACTCTTCCTTGTCATATGATATATTAGTGAAATATCGCAATGTATATCATCCATAAATCCCAATGCTAAAGTGATTTTCATGCTCGATTCTGACACATTTTTTTCATATCACGATGTAAATAATTTACTTTATGTGGACACAATATTGTAAGCTTTTAATGTTTAAAACAAACTAGCTTAAAACTTAAACAAATCATTGTTTAACACTTTACCAGGAAATCATTCAAATGTGTCAAATATTCGCGATTTTTGCAGCATCTAATCATCAAAATGTCAAATACTTTAAATGCGGATGTTTGTTGACAAAAATAGACAGAAACCTCCACAAGTGTGATGTCAAAGCAATAATAATATTTGAATTAAATTAACGCTTGTTGACATTGTCATGGTGTTTTAATCGCTAATATGATTTGATATTCATCAAAATATTTACATTCATAGATAATGGAAAAATATAAGATATTTGCAGTGGGCATTGTTAAGTTCTCATTAAAATTTATTGCTGCTGGTTTTTCACGACTGACGTAAATTTTTGGAATAATGAATAAAATATGTTTAGCAATAAAAAGAATTATTCAGTTATTTCTCGAAAAAAAAGTCTAGAAAATTCAATTATGAAAACAGTTTTTGAAAATTCAATTTCAAATTTGAAATTTCTGAATGTAAATCTTTTATTAAAATTTGATTAAAATCAAATCTTGTGATGAAAATTTGAGGTGACAAAATGTGAGAAAACACGCACTAATGTTTAGTTTAAACTCAACTTAGTTCCAACTCCTCTCTTTTAAAAGCTAGTAAATCAAAATGCAAAAACTGAGTTCCTAAAATAATGAAATTTCGAAGCAATCAACAATAGATTCCAGTTATTTCAAAACTGAGTTAAAATTGTGTGTTCAATTCAGTTTAAAATTTGCGTTGATATTTTGAAATGTTATTACAGTAGTTCATCAAATAATGCATTTTCTTATTTAATTTGGAACGTACAACTGTATACATATTATTTAGCACTTTGTTAATCTTACACTACATGAGCTAGGTCAACTTTAAAGTGACATTCAATATTTTTTTTTAATTTTATCGTAAAATTGAAAATTTTCATGAATTAAGAAGTGCAAAAACACTAAAAATTTAACATTTTAGCACATTTTTGTGCCCCTTGCTGAACAATTTTTATTAATTCTCTTTGAGTTATTAATTTTATAAAAGGTACTGACTAAATAAAGATTTTTTAAAATATATTTTTTGGTGTCATAAATAGGAATTGCCATTTTTGTGTTACTAATTTCCTTAACTCTTTACTTAGCTGGTGCTACTGGTGCAACTGGTAAATGATCACCTTTTGGTTGGAATCCATTCTAGATTGTGAAAAATTGAAAATTAATCAAAAAATGTTTAATAATTTAATTTATTTGTTATTTTACCTCGTCTGCTACCCATTGAACTGTGATTGGTGTTCCATCAGGAGCTGTGTATGAGAATTGTCCAGTTTGAACTTCAGCTTTGCCAGGTTGATCACCAGTCTTTTGACCATTTGTATCAAAAACTGGAACTTGAACATCCTTTAATTGTCCTTGTGCTTGTTCCTTAATTCCATTGCTAGTCTCAAATGCAAAATTGAAATTTCCTGCACCATCATCGGCAAATGTGCTTGATAATAAAGTAGCTGAGGCATCAGCACTTGGTGGTTGAGCAGCTTGCTGTGGGAATGCATAAATGTATGCGACTAGAAGTGTTGTGGCAACAAAGAATCTGAACATTTTCAATATTTTTTTTGTGTATATTTTTGGTTGAACGAGCTGAATGAAACTGATACCAAACTGGAATTTCTCACGAATTTTTATACCAATTTGAGATATTGACACAAATAATTAGTGTGATATTTTTTGTTGTGGTCTACACACGACTGTAAGAAAGAGAAGAACAAACAAGAGATGCAATGACTTTAAAAGTGAATTTTGTTTTATTATTTGGGTCTAGTCGTAACAATTTTGTCAAAAATTTGTTAATTAAATTATTAAGCTTATGGTGCAATTTATTTCAATGACTCGCCAGACAGGCGGCATGTATGATTTTATAGAGAAGCTTTGGTAATATAGCAAATAGTTTTGAGCATCTAATTGTCACTGATCGATTAGTGCATTTTAGTTTTCACACATTTTTGTTTGACTTGAGCTGACCAGTAGCGTAAATTGTATGAAAATATTGACTTATTTTAGTTTGACATAGTCTAGCGGTGAGCTAACATCTCTATTTTTGTAATTACGATAAATGTTGGCCTAGACAAGCGTCAGTGTTGAAAACATATTTTTTAATTGGATCATGTCTGATTTGGTAGTGCATTTTTTTGAAGAAATTTCGAAAGTATAAAAAATATCTAAAAATTACATTTTATTATCTTATAATGCTAAAATCTCATTAATTAAGTGATCATCCATAAATAATATATTTTGATAGCTCATCTCAAACTTTTGATCCTCAACAGTATTTATTTCATTAAAACACATTCTGGGTGTATTCATTCATCCACATTATGATAAAATCTACAAAATAAAAAAGAAATAAAATTTTTTAAAATAAAAACCGAAAAAGAAAAAAATGAAAATGAAAAACTGTAAATGATTTTATGGTACATTTAAACGTTATTATAAAGGATTAAGAGCCATCAAGGGCTGCCCCCGAGATTTATGTGTTTTTAAAACCCCGAACAACCAACGCTATTGCTACATGTTAAAATAAATTTTACTCGTTTGTCGGCGTTTGGATATTTATGGCATTGTGCGGCATACATTATACCAAAATGTATAAACACAATACACACAAAAACACCAGAAAAAAATACATTTCCACTTTCGCCTTCCTCTCAATTGTGAAATGTGATTGTAACAATGGTAAATATCTGCTTCAGCAGCTCTCGTTCATCTAATCTTCTTTATGTAATAATTTTAGCACACATGCATATCTTCTTCTTACAGTTTCTGCTTCTTTTAGTTTAATTCCTTGTTGATGAATATTTCTTGTGCCAGTGGGACTCGTCTTTCATTTTTTTACTATGGCTGGCAAGCGAGACTTGGTTTTGAATAAATAATTCAATACCTTTGTACTGGGTTTTATTATTCGTGTTGAAAGGTGCATGAATATAAAAGTATCAATTTTGTTGTGAAGATTAAGTTTGAATGCTTTGCTATTATATTTATGATGAAGTTTTATCTTTGAATAAATTATTTTACCAGCTAGAAAAATTGAATTCAATTTATGGCTTTACCAGATAAGTTAAAATTGGAACATTAATTTTTTCAATTTTAATTTTCTAAAGATTCTTTGAATTAGGGAAATTTTTTTAATTAAATAAAATCCAAATACAGAAAAATATTTTCACTCCCCATTTTATCAATCTCGCCAAAATATATACCAAACTGATAAATTATTCATTCAAAAATGTCGCGAAAATCTACTTAATCTGAATATATAAAAAACAAATACCTATCACCGCACGATATTTTTCGCATTCAATTTCACTCAGCATATAGGAATATTTGACTGTCATTTAAATGGAATTTGGAATATAAATTACAAAAGGATTAAAGTCTTTTATTAGTAACTTGGAGACTAGAAATTGCTGAAACTTTAAATATTTTTATTTTAATTTTATTCCCAGAAGAAATAAGAAAATTTGAAATTCTCAAATTTAATTAAAATTAATTTAGTTCAAAAAGGTGCGAAGCCAATTTAGTGATTTTTTTGGTTCAAAAAATCTTCCAAAATTTCCGAATTTACTTTTTATTCTTTTGGAGTATAATTAACTAATTTAAATATCCATAAAAATGTAAATCAACAGCTACAACATTAGATAATATAATTTTCTCATAAATTTATCAACATGTCTAAAAACCAAAAAGAGAAAGCAGCAATTTGCAATTAAGTATCATTTTTCCAAGAAGGAAAGCAACAAAAATATAATAAACACATTAAGCAGCTACCAGCTCGAAAATAATGTACGCAAGCTACCACATGAAAACAGAACACATTCCTTGGATCATTAAGCATACAACAACAAAAAAATGTATATAAATTGTGACATAGAAAAGGCGATGCTCACAATCACAATTAATTTTCGTGAGAAAAACATCTCATAAAAAATTCCTTACGAGGAGCATAACAATACCTCAGTAAGAAATATTTATGATGATTTGAAGTATGAAGAAAAAAAAATGGCAAAGGCAAAGAAAAGACGATTTTTACAATTGTCATTAAGCTTTTGTAACGAAATAGGATTAAATTTATGTCATTTTTCTTTTATAAATAACGCATTTACTTCGTCTGCGAATGCGAGAAATTGGGTATTTAAAGGCACTTTTAATGCTCATGTAATGGTTACATTCCATTTTTCATGTGACTTGTTGTACAAAAAGTTGTCAAAAAAATTGACAAAAATTTCTTTTTTTTGTGCTTTCAGACTGCATAAAATATAATCTTTATGGATTTTTCAGTGGGTGCAATTTTCATAAATTATTGGAAGTAACAAGTAGAGATTTTTTTGCTGACGTTGCATTGTCCTTTACTCATAAAAACTGTCGAATTCAGTAGCATATGATCCATTGACATTTTTAAGATATGTAGGAAGATTTTCCATGTGTGGGTACTCTTGCATGTATAAAATGGCTTAAATATGACAAAATATCCAAAATAACAGCATACTCAAGAATTCATTCAGCACGTTAAATAAGACCAGTCAATGTCAACCATTTTTCACCATTAACCTAATTTTCACAGATTCTGAATATCTTCTCGTACCCAACTAAATAAATCAACAAAAAACAACAAGAAGCAAAATGAAAAAATATATTTTAGCACATATGTCACGTAAATTAAACTCGACATTCGATAATTAATTCCCCTAAGGTTATCAGAGGTTTCACACTGATACTGGCATTTTTGAAGATATATGTGTACACTTGACATCATGTCGCTTCAACACATTCATGATCATCTTTTTATTACGGCCTTTATGTCAAGTGCAATGCCTCAGGAATAATTTTTCTTCCTTTCTCCTTTATTTTTATTTTTTGCTGGTTCTTCTTTGCCTTCTATTTATTCATCACACAGATTAATTCATCTGATTCGACATCATAAAATTTTCATGGTCCGACCTTTCGTTCCTTATTTGTGAGAGTTTTTTTTTATGGTGGTCTTATATTCATGAAATTTAATAGAATTTCTTGCAATGTATTCGACGAAAAAAATATGGAATTATATCAAAAAGTTATGAGATTAGATTAAAATTGAAATTATTATTTTTTGAGGAAAGGAAAGAAGTTAGAATTTTGTGGGAATTTTTTGAGGTTTCTAAAAAGCATTTTTGGTATATAAAATTCTTTTGGGGTACATTTTTGGCTGCTTAAATATTTTTGAAATTTGAGATTTTGAATTAGGTTTTTAAAATTTAGGTCTTTTGGATTTGGGCTTTATAGACCATAACTTTAATATTGTTTGAAATTTTTTTTAACTTTAAATCTCAAACCATCAACAATCTCTATACAAAAACATAAGAAGTCAGCATTTTTCTGATACATCTAAATCATGCATCCTCATGATTCATCATTCAAATTATAAAAAAATAGAAAAGAACCAAATTATCATAATAATCCTCTCATCTTCATAACTCATCCATTAAGCCAAAATAATCATAAAGACACTTACTTTTATGACAAATACATCAACAAAATGACTATGGATTCTACGAGTGTCTACTTTCCCATTATTATCACGTTGATGTTGATTGTCTTCTCCGTTTAAAGATGAGATGAGTTAAAGATACCTCATGATATGATAAGGATCATAAGGAAGAGACATTTTCATCATCAGTAAAAAAAATACATTTTTATGCTTTATATCTTTTCTTTATTTTTTTGTGCTGAGATGACTGAATATTACATTGAATAATTTATGCAGATGGAATACTTTCCCCCTAACTCTCATGCTGAACATTAAAAACATGAAGAACTGAACAGGAGCATTTTTTTTATTTTTACTTTTCCTTCTATTATATTAAAGTCTTTTCATTTTCGACGAGACATTTTTTTTGTGATGACAATAGATGAAATAAGAAATGAACAAGAAGAAGACAATACTCATGGGAGGGAGGAGATGTTTAAGTTCTTAACATGAAATGAAGAGAAGAATGCATCAATCATCATTAAAATTCAAAGAAGAAAATAATAGAAATAATGATAATTTTTTGTCATCTTCAAAAGCATCTCGTAAAAATCAAAATCAGCGTCACTTCTGTTAGAAAATTTAAATACAAACAAACATATAAACATACATAAAAATGAAAATGAAATCAACCGAAAATGAGATTTTTTCTTTTCTTTTTCTTGTGTGACGGGAAATTTTCGAGTCAATTTTTCTTCTTTTTTTTTTGTTCTGTTTCAGATGAATTTGTCGTTGAATAAAGTATGGAAAGTAAAGTAAAATTAAAGAATGGAAACTTAAAACGCATTTTTGTTGAATGTCAAAATCTGTTGATTTAATAGTTAATTGAGCAGGACCAAACACAAACTTCATAACTTCTAATAAAGCAAGAAAATTGTTCAATTCCTAAAGAAAAGATCAATTTTACTTTAAATTTTTAAATATAAAATTTTGATGTTTTTTTGAAGACTTCAAATTCACTTTAATGACTACTAAAAAAGACAACACGACAAAATCAAACGAATCTTTCCTCGCACATGTTTATAAATATAGCTTTAAATATCTTCAAGTATCACCACAAATTTTCTTCATCACACACAATTTAGTTTCTGTTTAGACATTCATGGGATGATGTTGATTTAATAGCACAAACGCGATGAGGTTAAGTGGTATAATTATCAATTAATTGTGTATACATCCTTATATATATATGTGCCTCAAATTTTAAACCTTGTGCGAGAACATTCAAAGTGGTGTATCATGTAACGCACAATTTACCTGGAATGTAAAATTTTGTAAATTAATTTTTTTTTCTTTTCTACGCCTAAGTTGATGAAAGTGTGAAACGTTAACTGAATTTTTAATTATATCATACCATGAATATGCTGAAAATTAATTGTTTTGATGCAATTAAATTAAACATTTTATTGACGTTGATGTGAATTTTAAAATTTTATTTCATTTAAACATGAAAATTGTAATTAAACGTGATAGAGTCAAATCAAACTAAAACGTTTCTGTAATTGTTCGGAGGCTATAAATTTTTTGTGAAGTAAGAAAATAATGAAGAAGAATGATAGTGATGTAAAAAGTTGAACGAGAAAATAAAAACACAATGAACATAAATTTTGTTGAATTTCTTCAAATTATTTTCTGTAAGTTGAAAATGAAAATTAATTTTATTTTTTCATCTTTTTCATTGTTTTATGGTAAATTTTATGAAGTTTGAAATGGTTGATTTAGTGAAGAAGATTCATTATTGGCATAATCAAACGCCCCCGTTTATTGATGATTCGAATATTAGCAGTAATTTAATGTGCTAATAAAATTGTCGTTATTACGATTGTTGGATTTACAAGACAGAACCAATAACTTATAGAAAATTGCAGTGATTTTGTGAATAAATTTTAATGAATTTTAAACAGTATTACGAATCTTTTAATATGATTATTTACCTGGTTGGTTGAATTATTTTTTTTTTTTTTTGGAATTCGAAACAGTTTTAAAAAAGTAAAAAAAAAAAACAAAGATTCAAACCCACAAATGCATGCAGAAATAAATATAAATTCAATAAATTGCCATTTTTAATTAAATTCTTCAATAAAATTTCACATGTAAATAACTAACCCTTTTATTACTATACATCAAAGTTATAAGTTCTCATGAAAATTAAATCTTATTTAATTGTGGCCCAACCCGCAATTTTCTTCCACTGGATGCACATTTAACTTCATTTTATCTTTAAGAAATTAATTATCATTTTAACTCAAGCATTTTCTTTAAAAGGATTCTTTCCTTTGAACTCACTTTTTATTACATTCTTTTATCAAAAAAAGATTTTTATCACAAAAAGAATTCCAGAAAAAGACAAAAAGATTTTCATCAAATTTTCCAGCCTAAAAAATTTTGAAATGTACAGAAAATTAAAACTGACATAGTCAAGTAAAATCTTTAAATATGACTTTAAGCTCAAAAAATTGAGATAAATCCAAAAGACTTAATTATAATACTTCCCTAATTCCATCTCTAACAAGCGTTTAAGCGGTGATATAAATTATATACGATTAGGACTGTAAAATGAGAAAATTAGAGTAACACAACATAATATACGCAGAACAGAAAACTCAAGACGCAGAGAAAATTGAAATGAAAAAAAATACGACATAAAAAAATATAAGCCGAAAATATGGTCGTACAAAATAGACATTAAAGTATTCGGAGGGGACACAAGACATTGCATGAGATAAGATTTTGTCATTCTTCCACTCTACATTTTTAAGTTAACAAGAAATTTTCTGCTTTTGTTGGGTAAAATGTTCAGTAAGAGACCCAAAAATAAGTAAGCGGATAATAAATTAGAAAATTGCAAAAAGTGTCAAACAGTTTTGTGGTAGGAAACATTCTCTATCTTACTCTATTGTGTGAGACAAGTGTAGCACCAAAAGGGCCATTCAAGATGTTACTAAATTATATTTCATACTTGGAATATACATAATCTTGCGACACTGTTTCTCTTTTCTTTTATATTGTTTAAACTTTTTTGTTATAGAAATTATAACTTTTTGAGGTTAAAGTTGCGCGATGGGTTTGAGCAGTTTGGGAAAGGTTTATCTTGAAGTTATTTATTTTTAAAAAATATTTCAATTTTGTTTAATAGGCAACTTTTTTATCTCATTTTTAATAATTTTATTAAGTGTCTTGTACCAAATATAATTGCTAATAAAATTGTCAAAAATTAAAAGTGCTACAGACATTGAATTTTATAATTTATTTCATAAAATTTGCTCCAATTAAAACTTCTTGGTCTAAAAGTTAATCTAATATTTAATAATTTCTTCAAAAATTAAAAAAAAAATTTGTGTGAGATCATAAAAACCTATAATTTTTGACTTTTTTTAAATCCAAAACCTTAAAAACTCAATGAAGCATACAAACTTGCTTCTATCATCCTTATTATATTCTAACCAGAAGTAAAGAAAATGTCTGGTTTTGTTATTGTTCTGAATTTTATTTTTCTACAACAAAACTTCCAACTGTACATTATTAAGTCTCCCTTAAGAACAATAGAACAACAATACATATTCATGAGAAAAAGTCATGCAATTCAGTATATTCCAAGAATACATAAATTAGGGAATTAAGTGTCACAGAAGAAGAAAAGAATTAAGTGACATTGAAAATCTTGTGAAAATTATTTAGATGAAATATATAATAATAAAATAAGACACAGTCACCGACAATCACAAAATCATGCAATTTTCATCTTCTTTAACTTCCGTAAATCTCTCTTTCAATTTTCGTCTTTTTTGTAGACATAAGATCATAATCAATCTATACATATATGTTTGTATTCTCATAGACACAGCATGCCTACAACTGGGAATGGCATCAATTACGACCATAAAACATAATCTGACAAATAATGAGCATCAAATACAGAGTAGTCAATTCCATAAAGCCCACAATGACGCATCAACAATAATAATAGGTAAACATAGACAACCATATTTTGATCTTAACGATCCAACAATATCCACAAATATAACCGTAATGCAGGGTGAGAGTGCCTATATGGTTTGTGTTGTTAGGAATTTGGGAAACAATTCGATAAGTTGGATAAGACATAATGATATTAATTTGCTGAGTGTGGGAATATTCAAGTACACACAGGATCCACGATATCAGATCTTTCACAATTCACATAATGATACTTGGACATTGAAGGTAAGCAACGGTATGGCGGATGAGATGAAATAAGAGATTACGATAAGTGAGACTCGAAAAATGATTTTTTTTTCTCTTCGTCTATTTTTTTGGCAAAGAGATTTTCAGTTTTTTTCTGTTTGCTTTGTTTCTTTATTTCCTTGTTTTCTATTTTTTGCTGTTGTTTGGCATCAGTGGAAAATTTCATAGGATTAATGCCATTATTGTTAATGATGATAATGAAAGGATTCTTATTTTTCGTCTGCGAGATATTTTTTTTTTTTTGAATGTTTATTTTTTGTCTTAACAAGATTTATGGAATGAAAAGAAAAAAGCTTTGCTTTAAAATTATTTTTATACAGCATCAGAGACATAGCTAGGAGGCGTTTTTAGGAAGTTTTGACTAAAATTTTATAAAGTTTTCATTAATTGAAGAAATTTAAGTTTTGATGCCAGCTCACAACATTTAAATCAATAAACTACTCAAAACCAAGCTAACTTCAACTACGTGAAAAAATTTGCAATTGTAAAAAATTCCAAATCCGTAAATCATCCACGCACGTTACAGAATTTACAATACTATTGAAACTATTTTTATTTCCATTTGATTGCACATCAATTTTTACTATCCGGAAGTTCCAATGTAGGCAGTTTTTGGTTTCATCTTGTTCATTCATGTGAGAACTAAATTGTGTGTTTTTCATGATAAATAAATTCAACATGAAGGGACATGGAAGGAGTCAATATGATGTGTAGGATAGATAGAAAGTTTGTGGGTGATAAGGTTGTTACAAAAAGATTGCAAATTTTGAGATTTATTTAGAAAATTCTTGAAATCGATAAGAAAATAATGTTGACGTAAATAAATTTAATGCAATAGAAAAAACAATACCTTAATGGCTTTTTTATAAATCATGAATCATTCTTATAAAACTTAAAACAATCATTATAAAAAGAGTTAAGGATAATGTTTATGGATGTTTATGTACTTTCGTGCAACCATTTATGGAAAATTATGGTTTGCCTTTCAATGAGGATATAATGTTTTCAGAACAAAAAAAAAGTTTTTCAATGAAGTAATAATACTACCCTTCCTATATAGCTTTAAGTGCCGAAAACTCTGTGAAAATATGAGAATGAACATGAAGAAGTCGAGTTTTTATTATTTTTTATAAAAAAGTTTGAGCCTTGAAAATCATACTTAGATCCTAAAGTGAAAAGCTTAGCTATCTTATTTCATGGTAAATTCTGTTTTTAAATAAATGGATTATACTGGAATAAAGTCTAATCTGAGATTTCAATTTTCGTTTTAATTTTTTTTTTTTGAAAACCGAAGAAAATTTGTCGGCATGATAAATTTTCGAGAATTCTATTTCAAACTATGTTGAAATTTCAAGGATGTTTCTAAGGTTTCAAATGCTCTAGAGAATGGAAGCTATTTTCAAGCGGGCTTACTATCTTGCTTGATTTTTTGAGGAAGCTCTTAAAATGTTGGCATGGAAATTGGGAATTATAAATTATTTTTAAAACCTTCAATTTATGAATTAATTTTTTATGGTATGTAGGTAAATAGATGATGGAAAATTCAAAATTAATAAGTTAAGTTAACCTATTAAAATTATCAAAATTTTGAAATATTTTCAAAAGTATTTAATTTATTGAAATATTTTAATAAGTTTTCCCAGATTTTATTAATCTCAATAAGTAATTTAAAATTTTGTTATTTTTCAATGCATAATTAATTCCTATGAAGGTAAAATATTAAATTTTGAAATACCAAATTTATGAGAAATAATCTCCTGTGATGCGTGAATAATTTTTATTACATAAAATAATCATTTTAACAACTTCAAAAGAAATATTTGAATATATATTTTCAAATTTTGTAACTTCTATTGCTAATGCTTTAACAATAGAATTTCACATTTATTACTCATAGATTTTAATAGAATTATGAGCATTTAGTTTATATTAAATTACATTAAATTTCCCAAAACCAATCATCCGCCGTTGGCTTCTTTTAACAAAGTATGAATTTACTTTTTTCTCAGAAAATACTTCTTAAGCCTCAATTAATTAGCATTCAATTGCCAGATTCTGTCTCTGAAATAAGCTAAATTATTCAGTAATTTTTCTTCAGGGGAGGAAAGCGATATGGGATTATAGCCAAAAAAGAAAATGAATCTTCTTTGGCATGTTGTGAGAAACAATAACAAAACATATGGACGGCAGTACAAATTTTGACTCCATTAAAGTGACTTTATTAAAGCAATAAATCACTAAAATCACAAAAAGAAAAAAAATCGAAAACTTTTTTTTACTTTTTCCATCGCCATATGACGATTACGATTATTTATAGGTTCTATTAATCTCATCGAATTCTCGATTGACAATTTCAACTTAATTCTCATTTTCCGTTCCAATTATTCTCATCTTTCATCCCCCTCTGCTTTGAAAAGCTAAAATGCGACAAAAAAAAATCTAAACAGACAAAATCTCATCTCATTTCATTTAATAGATACGTCGCGTGAGAAAAGAAGATGAAGGACCTTTCGAATGTCAAATTGGAATTTCAACAGCACAGCCTGTTGGTCGAATGATTTATTTAAAAGTTATCGGTGAGAATTTCTCAGTTTTTTTGTATTTTGCTGTGCTTATTTCCAAGTGAAATTGGCACGGAAGAAAAATTGACTTTTAATCACACTTTTTCCGTGCCTTATTCTTTGCTTTTCCTTTTCATTTCCTCCTCCTTCTTCACTGCGGGGTGTTGTATTGTTCAACACGCGAAATAAAAATGCCACACAGATCCACAGCTATCGATACTCGAAGGCAATGAAATGTTCACTGAAGTAGGATCAAATTTAAATTTAACATGCTACATTAAACAAATGCCAAATGGAGATGATAAAAGATATTTTCTGAGATGGTCGTACAACAATCAGGTAAGTGCTTTCGGTGAAAAAATGGATGGATACAAGAAATGGTAATTTGAGATCTTTGGGAAATTTATAGAATTATACAGTCTTTTTTATTACAAAATTTTTAAGGCTCTAAGTTTTTGTGAAAATTCCAGATATTGACACTTTTGAAAAGGAATCAATTCTAAGAATTAAAATACAAGCACACAGTGGTCTAAAAATGACTTTTTTGGAAATAATTCATGATATTTTGGTGGTTTATAGTTTTGGACTTGGGGAGTTCAAAAAATCGTAAAAATTTTTTCGTCAATATAGGTCCCCATACGGGCCTAAAACGTGTTTTTGGTACCAAAAATTTTCAAAAAATTCGTGTGCCTCACTATGTGGATGAAATTTCACAAACTTTTTTTTATTCACTCAGTACACTCTTTAACTTTCATTTAAAAATACCAAAAGTTTGAAAAAAAATTATTTTGATGGTCAAAAATGCGAAAAAGTCCAAAAAATCGGCATTTTTCCAACATTTTTTGCTTCCCTGTGTCCCCATGTCGATCTTCAAAGTTAACTCTTGATTGCTTATGGTTTTGAGTAGATCTACAAAAAAAACCATTCCCATTCGTCATTACTTCAAAAAATGCCATTTTAATGCTTCAAAAATGAAGGTCAAGAGGTGAAAATTTTTCGTTTTTGGGCATTTTTTGGGTTTGTCAGCCTATAAGATCCACAGGTGGCTCCGGTAACTGTCAAGTGACATTTTCTTATAGCTCTTATGTTGTGCAGGTAATTAAGCAAAAAAAATGCATTTTTCCGGTCCCAGATTCACCTAAGGCCCACAAGGAGTGTCTGGTACAGAGATCCTCAGAACAAAAAAAATTCTCAAAAATTTAAAATATTAAATTTCACGAAAAAGAAAAAGCTTTTAGCAAAAATTTTTATTTTGAAGTTAAATTTTAATTTTAAACGTAATATTGCGGAAATTTTCAAGAATTTAACTTAAAAATAATTGCCATAGGGACCGGTAATGTAACTGATTCTCTTCGCTCATACAAAAAAAAAAATAAAAGGCTTCAGGAAATCGACAAAAATACTTTATACCAAGTTATTATTCCTTTGATCAAAACAAACATTTTTCATTTTTTATCTCATTGAAATCAAATTAGATTCTTCTTTTTAAAGGAAAAACCTTGTTTCACATCCAAATTAATTAATTACACAGAATGATAAACCAAAAAAAAACAGATTTTTATCTCTTTTTTCATTTTCATTTCTGATCCATTTTTACGCATTTTAACGCAGGAAATTAATCATCATTCGCCCAGGGGCTTTTTTATTATAACAGAACATGATGATAGAGCCTCTATATCACGTTTAATGATAAAAAATGTGACAACGACAGATACTGGATTATATTCATGCTACACGTCAATTGATATCCGTGCGAGTATCACGCTTAATGTTTTTCATATGGACGGTAAATTTCCAACATTCCTTTTTTTTCAAAAAAAAAACATGAATAATGAATGAGTGAATGAGCGAGTGAATGACTTGGCTGAACATTTAGGACGTACTGATGGACGGTATAGAATTTTTAATTGATGTTTCGTTCGGTGGGAAATGGAAATTAATTTGAATTTTACAAGACTTTTTACACTAAATTTTTGGATTTACAACTAGGAATATCTTTAAAAATGAAAATTTTATTTTAAAGAGTTTTTCAATAAAATTGTCAAGCACAGCGTCATTCAATATTTTTTTTAATGATGACATTTTTTGTGCAATTTTTTTTTTCACGGTGAGACTGAATTTCGTCAAAAAAATTACATAAAAATTTGAAAATTTTGATATTTTTGGCTCTTTTTTATAACCAATTTTAAAGCCATTTTCGGACGTAGAAAAATATAATTAACATTTCCAAAAATTATTAAATTTTTCAATGCTACTGAATAATTTTTGGCAAGCTCTGCTTCTTCAATATTTTTATGCCTACATATTAATTCATTCAAGAATGAAATAACTCACGTGAATGACTACTTAAATGTCACAAAAATAAAGAAATATTTAATTCTCAATATAAATTTAACCTTGACCATAGAATTACATAACCAGCATCACTACATGACACCTTTCAGTACATTTAAAGAATTCTATGGAAATAATTATTAAATTTCGCAATAAAAACAAATACATTGCTAATGAAAAACTTTACTATTTACATGCAAATAAACAATTTTAGTAAAATATTTACAAGAAATATAAAGCTCAATTCTTGCACGTGTGTAATTCAAGAAGAAAAGCTTAAGTATTTTTATGACATTAAATCAGAAAGAGAGAGAAAAAAACATAATCTTAATGACTTTTTCATAAATAAAAAAGTTTTCATGTTTTCTGCTTGTTTTGCTTTTGCTGTTTGTGAACGTATTAGGATAATTGACAGAAGTTGTATTATATCTCTTGACATGTGCTTTAAATTTCCTTCATTTCTTTAATATATATTTTTTTTGTGTAGGCTCTACAAATTTATTATTTTTCATACGTTTGCCAACTTCTTATTTTTTTCATATGCATATTAAATTCTAAAAAGAAACTCATTTGACTCATATCAAGTGCTTTCCACTTATTTCACAACAAAACAATTTCATATTTGTTGTTGAAATTACAATTTTCTAAATTGTCATTTCCAAGGAAATGAAAGAACACTGTAAAGACTAAGTAGAGACAAGTACATTTATGCTGAATGAGTAAAAAAAGTTGTTGTCTGTGTTATTGTCAAGCAACAGATGAATGTCAGCAATGGAAGTTACAGTCTTGACGTTCTTAATTAAAGTTTAATTAAAGGTCAGTTGTTGTAATTATTTGTTATATGAAGGTATGTTTTTTTTTTGTTTAATGTTTATTGTTGAAGCACTTAGGATGCTGTTTTGATAAATTGAGATGGGGAAGTTCTTTTTTTGTTTCTTTAAATCGAGATTGCTTAGAAAAAGTGAGAATTTTCATTTGTATAATTCTTCTTCCATCTCATTTTCGTTGTGAAAAAAAAAAATAAACAACAATTTTTAATTAATTAAAGAGCTTTTTAAGCCACTAAATTAAAAGGTTTTTAATGTTTAAGCTTTCCCTTTATAATTCCATTACAATTAAAATATGAAAGCTATGAATCCGTGAAAAATAATTTTTTCTATTTGACAAACTTTAACTGTTCATGACTTAATGTCAGTCAATACCAAATAAAAATTTAATTTTAGAGAAGATAAAATATTTCAATTCTGTTTTAGGCAAAGAAATTTGAAATTTTTTTGTATGGAACAAAAAATTTAGGGTGGTTTTGGGATTTTTTTCTCAAAAAAACCCTAGCAAATTGAAGAAATTTCCCAAAAAGAGGGGGGGGGGGAGTTAAAACCTCCAAACCCTCCCCCCTGGCTACGCCCCTGACCCCAGCCAGCTAGGGGTCGTTCACTTATGACGTTCATCAAAAACATGGACCCCTTCCCTCCCGCTCTGTCACAAAATCTTCATTAAAAAAATCCTATTGTTTAAAAAAACTGTCACATAGCCGCTGACCACCCTCCCCCCTTAAAAGCCGGGCGTAATAAGTGCCTTAAAGAAATTTATATAAAAATCATAAATATTGAAAATCAAGCAAACGATTAGTTTTTCTCTCAAAATCATTTAAACGATGTGATTTAAAGTCACAAATAATTTCAAAATCATCATCCAATTTGACGATTCTTTCTTCTTATCACGATTCAAACACCAAGTAAAAAAAAAAAACAAAAAAAAAATCATTTCAAAAAGATCCTACTATCACAACAAAATAAAGTCAAAGAATAGAAATGAAAAAGAAAAAATTGTAAATGGAATTCCATTCCAAATTAAATTTCTAAAAAAACGTAGGACGAACCACATTATCGTCGTTAAGGGAAAATAAAGCGAGAAAGTGTATAAAAAGCTTATATAAAAGTCATATTTGAGATGTTTTATTTTCAGCGCATTTTTTTCCTTTGATCATGAAAATTGAAAATCTAAAGAAACAAAATATTTCTTCTTTAATTCTAAATTTGGAAACTTTTTTAAGTCCTCAAAAAAAAAAAAAGTTATGAAACAATCAAATTATTTACTCAAAAGAGGCACTCGGTATTATTTTCATAAACATATCCTCGTGTAGTTAAGACATCGGATGATGCGTAAAAGTTTCTACCTCAATTTATCCCCAAGGAAAATTTGACGAAAAAAGGAAGAATAAGAAAAAAAAAATGTTTTTTGTTTGATTACTTTTCAGGGAATGTATTTTTTTGTGATACAAATATATCGTGTGCTGTTTTCACTTTGACTTGATGGATCGACATCATGATAGGTTTCAGATCAAAGTAAAGGAAATGCGGTGAAGATACTTTTGAGAATTTAAATAGAGGTTTCATGACGTCGATTTGTGAGATTTATACAAAAAATGAGGATGAACTTGGGTTAATTGTTTTAATTATGAATATTTTTTTGGACATTTAGCTTAATATTAAGTATTTAATATAATTAAAGGAACAGTCAAGACGAGAAAGAAGTCAAAAAATTTAAATGTGACGCCTAAATCTAAATCAATTACCATCAAATTTTTCTACTAAATTCAAATGACAAATAATTACAAAATCAACTCACCTTGAGTAATTTACGTAAAAACAATCGACCTTGCAGCCTCTAGTCAAACAGAACCGTCAAACGAACTTCCTAGAACTTTTCTAAACCACACAAACAATCTCTTTTTTTCTTCATCTTTTCTTCCACAGCCAAAGCCTTGGAAACAATCGTACTCAACAGCACAACAAAACTTCCGTCACAAAAAGCACTCACCTACTCAATAATGGTAACGACAATGATGACAAAATTGTTATTGTTGGATTTTGTTTTAGATTAATCTCTTGAGGCATTCGAGGTATTTGTTTAATGCAATATCAAATTCTAAATTCCTTTTGATAAACAATGTAAGAATAAAATGTTAAAGAAAATAAAACAAAATTTGTAAAAATAAACAATATTCAGTCGATATTTTTTTTTGTTGCTGGTTCCAAAATGGCACGAAAATGACTCAAAACTTTTTTTTCCTATCTCGACAATAAAAGGCAGCTTTATTAGTCGGACAATGAAGTTAATTGGCATGATTGAAATTTTAATGCGATTATTTTCTTCCACACAAAATTGCCAATTGGTTTGAATTCATTTTATTATTTCCGAAAATGAGCATCATGGCAATTTTGTTGAAAATGGAAATTGGCATGGATTATTGTGATGTGAGTGAAATAGGAGATGAAAAAAATAAAGTCAAAAAATATTTTTAGGTAGGAATTTTGCTTTTATTGCATGAAATGGTAACAAATATCTGTAGCGAATGTTGGAGGATATAAAGTGACATCCTGTGGAACAAGATTAATGTTTTTGAGGATTTTTTTACTTTTTGTTGAAAGGTTTTTAGCGCATTTTTGCAAAAAATGACGCTTATATTTTCACTTTGTTCGGCTGGCTGGCTGGCTGGCTGGCTGGCTGGCTGGCTGTATGAGCTCTGAGATCTCAGAAACCAGACATAGTTAAGAGTTCTGTTATGATGAATTATCTTTCTACTATCGAGTTATTCCGGCATCGCTTATTAAAAAATCGTTAAACGATCTACTATTCCTGTAATCAACGATTTAACATTACATAAGGAAAAAAATTGTTGAAAACCCTTCGATAAAAATTTGAATATTTTTTGACCGTTGGAATTTAAAAATTTTTTGACCGTTATTTTTGGTCGAAATTTTTTTCTTACTTTTTGAAAGGTTTTGTATTTATCATCAAGAAAACAGACTTTTCATGCATAGAGCATGCTAGAAAGACGGAATTTAATGGATTCTGTTATTATTATACAGTTTTTTTTTTCATAAAAATTGTATTTTCTTGCAGGATTTTTTTGATGATAAAAGAAGAATTAAGGGATTTTGTAATTTAAAGCAATTTCTATTTAATCGATTTCTGATCGCTGCGACAAAAATGCGCTTAAGTCCCTCGATTAACAACACGAGGACTTTGAACATTTTTTATATTTTTGGTGATTCTTTAATGTTTTAAGAAAAGATTTTTGATTTTTGTGGATTTTTTTAGAAAAACATTTCAGAATCTTTTGCCATTATTTTGATGGACTTTTGTAAAAATTTCTCAGAAAAGTTTGAAATCTCTCATCATCAATCCAAAAGTTAAAAATTATTCACAGCATTTTGCCTTCAAGTATGAAAATTCGCTTAGAAAATGCATAACCAAAAATTTCATACTTTCCATTTTTTTTCGCATTTCAAATAATATTCAATAGATTTAGAAGCCAAAATACCATAATAATGCATCAAAAGAAAACATTTTATAAGATTACATATGATGAAATTTTTAATAGAATTGTGAACCACCTGCCGACTTTTTAGCTTCAGGATTTACTTTTGCAGATGGATTCTCGAGTACTATAAAATTCTCTTCCATTGAAAAACATGACTTTATTTTACAAAAATGATTTTCTGAGACATTTTTTCTAAATAAAATATTTTATTGTCAACATTGTTTTATTTTCAATCATTTTTCCTTGGAAGAATTTGAGTAGAATATGCTCGAGGTAAGTTTATTATTCTGGTATTTTTCCATCCGAAAATACTTTTTAAAATTAATCAGAAAATTCTCATAAAAGGAATTTCTTAGTATGACTATAAATGGAACTGAAATGTTAGGATTTTCAGTTTATAAATTTATAAAAAAATTTCAATTGAAGAATTTCAAGTATTTAAAATCCAAATCGTACGTCTTCAATCAAAGCTATGTCAATCGTTCAAGTCAATTCTAAATCACACAAAACATCCAAAAAGCCATTCATCTTCTAAATCTTTTTGTCATTTCATTGTCAAATTGCAATCTTCATGACAATCATCTACTTGAATTGAAGAGAAGAAACAAAAAACTTCATCTAGACGTAATCTCTTGATAAAGTACAGCACACAACGAATGCAAAATACCATCCATTGTTCATTTCACATCAAAATCTTTGAAATAAAATGCAAACACGTAAATGTATAAATCATGAGACATGGATAAACAATCACATCTTACAGCTATATAAAGAAGACAAAAAGAACTTTTTTTTTTTGTTTTTCGTCATTCATTTAAGCTGAATCCATGGTAAGTAGTGTCAATCTAACATTCATTCCATTTACTATTTATACAACAGCATCATTTCCTTCTTCTTCCTTACGATATCTCATTCTCAATTCTCATTTCTTTCGATGAACAACAGAAATCTCTGACAATAATCAGAGCTGTACTCCATATGTGACATTCATAAAATATTCAGAAAAAGTTTCTCATATCATTTTTGCTTGAATGGAGAAATGAGAAAATCAAATTTCTAAGCTTCGTCTTTAGAATGAAAAAGCTCATGTCTTAAAGCTTTTTCGATTGTTGAAAAAATGAGGCGATTTCTTTTTTTTCTGTTGCTGTCGTTGATGATTTTTATGAGACGAAATGTGGTGACAAAATTGTTTTTACGGACTGAGAATTTTTGATTAAATTTTCTTTTTGTAAGCTTAAAATTTAAACTTAGAATGTGAAAGTTTTTGGACTTAATTTTGAATTAAATGTTAAGTTTGACGTTATATTCATAATTTTCTAAATATAAAGTATTTTTATGGTTGGTTCTACTAAAATTAAGTTCTTGTACATTCAAGCCTTTGAATGTACAAGATGCTCATCGACATCCAACATGTGAATTTTCTATAGAAATTTCACCATAACCTCAAGAAGGATCCAGAGGATCATCAACATTACTGTAAAATCAACTCCCAGCATTGAACAATCCAGTTCATATATAACTATTTATTATTTTAGTATATAAGCATAAAATAATTTTTCACTTGGCTTTTTTTTTAAACTTTTTTATGTCATCATCTCAAGAAATTTATAAACCCCATGCTTTAAAAATATTAATCATTCAAGATGAATTTGAATTAAAGCCGAGAACAGGCTGGTGTCAAAATAAGAATTAGAGAATTGTAACAAAAATTTACAAAACATTCCAATAAATAATACGTCTTCTTCTTCTACTAAAATTTAAGTTTATAATCCTATTACAAACTTATGTTGTATTAACCAAAATGTAACAAGCAACTTGATGTTCAGTTCCTACAAAATATCAAAAACTTCATCTTAATTCTGAATTGTAACCTAAAACTTAGTTATTTGCGTTATAACAACCTTTTCCAGCTACTAAAAGTGCCTCCACAACTTATTCGAACAATTCAAAAGAAGAAAACAAAATTGCGATTCCGTATTGCCTAAGTTGTCATTATTGTAAGCTGAAAAAAGGCATTCTTGATGCTATTATGTAGGAAATATATTACAATAAAATCGATATCGGTATTTACTATGGTAAATAATTCCATAAGTCATCGATTTACTTTCCAAAAAACAATTTCGATGTGAAACTTTTCCCTTAAATATTTTTTCAACTTTCAGCACAGCACTAAAGACACACATCTACACCAAGTGAGATGAGAAAAAGAAATCTTAATAGTTTATCAAGTTTATCGTTGAAATAAATCTCATACGAGGAGAGAGAAAAAAAACTGGAGCATGGAGAGCAGAAAGCTAAATAAATTTTACCATAATCACCATATGGCTTCTGTTTCTCTGTGTGACGTAACTAAGAATCTATCGATATCTTAAAGAGTTTCAGGGGGAATTTTATTTTTTCTTCTCATTTGATAGGAGCGTGCAGATCGTCTTATATACTATGCAAATCCCTTCCAAAATTGATATTGTCGCGTAATGTAAATCTTCATACTGAAAATGAAGAAAGAAAATTTTTGGTTCATTTGTACGAAAAATGCGCAATTATGAAACTTTTTTCGATTTTACAGTCAACCTTGTTCAGTTGTACAAGATTTTTAATGTAAATGCCGATAGGCTGACAGCAAAGACATCACTCAGATAATTTTGTATGAAAATTATTTTCAACAGGTCTTTTAATGTCGTCTCCAACCTTTTTCCTTCTTTTTTCTTAGCTTGTTTTGAAATTTTATTTTAGCTGCTGAACTTTTTAAGCTAACGATTCCGTTAGAAAGTTTACTTAGATCGATTTTTAACTGGTGACAAGTGAAAAAAAAAATTGAAAATTTTTTTATGAAAAGTAAGTAAGTGTGCCATGAGCCAAAACAAACTTTAATTTTTTTGATTTTCTTACGTCAAGGCACACTTTCTCACTTTTCATAAAAAATTTTTCAAATTTTTTTTTTTACTTGGCACAGTTGAAAATCGATCTAAGTAAACTTTTTTACACGAATGGGAGCGGTCTGCAAAAATCCTAAAATTCATCAAAAAGTTAAAAAAAATCTTCAAACTCTTAAGATCAATAAGAAGAAAGATAAAACCAAATAAAGTTCATAACTGCTTGACATTATTGATCAACTTAAAGTCATCTACAAGATCCAATTATGACCAAATATATCCGACGCCTCACTTCAGATTAACTAATTAATTTTTTTTTTCATCTGAACTCAACCTTAAAGTTCAATAACATTCATAAACAACAAAACTTTCTTCATCTAACAAGTCATAACATCCATATTAGCACAAAATGTTTCCTAGAAAGGATGAAACTAGTATAACGGTGGTCACTCGCGACCGACGAAACGCATTTTCCGCGATCAGTAAATACACAAAGAATTAAAACCCCAAAAGTATAAAGCCTAATATATAACTATAAATATACTTTATTTACCAGAAATTTAAAATTTACAGAAAAAAATGGGTGTGAAACACGAGGAAAAAAAATTATTTTTAATAAAAAGTTATCATTACGCGATATAAAATTTTTTAAAAAAAAAAATAAAAAAAGCAAAAAAAAAAAAATCGGCTATGTGCTAGGATCGAACTCATGACCTTCAAATTAGAAGTCGCGCTCTTCCACTTACGTCACTGCTGCACTTTTTTTGAAAAGTTTAAGTGGCAACTTAATTATTTATATTGATGAGTTTTTTTTTATATAAATGAAAGTTTTTATAATTTTCACGAAATTTTCCGGAAAAACTATGAAAAATCCATGAAAATAGAAAATTAAAACAATAAAAATATCAAAAATATAGAAAAAGTAATTATCTATGAAAGTTGTATGAAAATATTGAAAATTTTAACAAAAATCGTCGGAAAAACTCGGAAAAATTGTGAAAATGGAAAATTATGACATGATTCAATATTATATGTCATAAGAAATCAAAAAAGTATCAAAAAAAGCAAAAAAAAAATTGTCATCGGTGGGATTTGAACCGAGGAAGTCTGAGTTTTTGAAAAAGTCAACATTTTAGTGCATTTGACCACACTAAACATACAAAGAAATGTCATTTTTGTCACTTTTTACGCTGGTTCCAGCAGAGGAAGTGACCATTCGTGCTGATTTTTTCGCCAGCTCTAGCCAGACATACTACACACATTTTAAGCCAAAAACCGCATCAAAAAAGCTTAACCCTGAGGAGGAGATGCGATGACAGACGGACGGATGGACAGACAGACGGACAAAGTGCGGATAATAGCGTCCTTTTCCCAAGAGGAAAATGCGCTAAAAATCTCAGCTTAGAAAAAAATGCGAGAAATGAAGGAAAACAAGAACGAGTAAAACTTATTAAGCAGTGATACTGAAACAGAATATTTGAACTGATGTTACTTTCACGACCTTCTTCTTGTTATCCTTAAGACATGCCACTTGATATTGAATTAGTACGATGAGAATGAGAATGCTAATTGAATCCAATGAATGTGAATATTATTTGCAAGTTTTTCGTACTCAAATTGTTTGTACTTAGTACATACATGTATGAAGAAAAGAAAAGGATAAGTAGGCAGCATCTGTTGTGAGATTAAATGATGTTAAATGAATCTTTATACAATGTTTTTATGTACGAGTAATTTTCATTTTGTGTGACGTCGCTGTTGCTAATGAGATGATGAAGTAAAGTCTTACAAAATGGTATGAAAAAAAAATGTTTTACGTCTATTTTCACATTTACTACGGCAAAGATATCGTATGTGCCAAAATTTTATATTCATGATCGTTTCATTTCCTTCAACTTGTTTTTATTTTGCCTTCTTTCTTTTCCTTTTAATTTTATTCATAATCAGCAAAAGTAACGAAGAAAGGAGAAAAAGTTTCACACATTTATTCTGAAAATTTTGTTTGCTGTCATAACATTTAATGTATATGAAGACATAGAAAATCACAGTTTGCTGATGCGTAATAGGTTAATTGCTTGTGAAGTTTAAGGAGGTTACATAATTATGTAGGAATATTTGAAATGAAAATAAACGGAAATTCGATAAGGAAATTTTCATTCAATGGCATTGGCATTAATTTTTATTTGAGAATGTCAGATTTTTAAGAGATGGAGTTTGAGGGATTTTCAGTTTGTCAAATGTGAATTAGGTTGGATTAGAAGGCAAAAACAAAAATTGAAATTATCATTTTTTATTATGAATTACTTGAAAAGCTAAATATCCGATTTTTAAATTTTAATTCAAAATTTATGTGCTGGTAAATTTTTTAAATTGAACCCCAAATAAAGTTTCAATGATTGGTTTGAAAAATAAATTAAATTTTCTTAACTAGCAAAATTTTAAGAAATTCTAGAACGTTTTATATTTTAATCTTTCAGAAGACTTTTTTTTAAAAAAAAAATCAACAAAGAAATTAATTAAATTAAAAATATTCAAAAAAATTGTTAAATCCCTAACAAAATCCCTCGTCATATTTGTCGTCTTATAAATCTAATTAATTTCCATACAATTTGCCGTAAAAGATTCGTAGAAAAGCTTTAAGTCTAATACATAAAACGCGCACAAATGAGAAGCTACTTTTCAGTACTTTTGAAATTTTTTTTCGTCATTTTCATGCTTTCCTCATTAGAATAATTCTACTGATAATTAACATAAAAAGCTTACTAATTATCAAGCTAATGAGCGACATAATTATACAATTATTTTATTGAAATTCAATTCTGTTTTCAATGAAAAATTCATTTCAATGTATTAAAAGCAATTATTGCTCGCGGATTTGCTTAATTTCAAATAATTTGATGTCATGATTAATGAAGCTTTTCAGTTGTTTGAACCAACAAATTTATAATAAACTGATAATTGAAATTTATTTCAATGACCAATTAAAATGATTTAAATTTGATTTAAACTAGATTTTAATGAATTTTCGAATAGATTATTGAGGCAAATTTCATTTATTTTCAAATTAAATTTAAAAATCTTGTTTTTTTTGTTAAAATTTTGTTTGTTTTTTATTTAAAGTTCATAAATACGAAATTTGAATAAATAAAACTGAACAATCCCACATAACCAAAATCACGCGAATGGAAGATCAATGTATTACATTGAAATATTCCATGTATAGTCCATTCGTACTTTCCATGTATCGTCCTAAGGACGATATTGTCCTTTGAAATGTACGATTTTAGGGAAGATTTAATGGAACGTCAATGGAATACATTAATGGAACGTCAATGGATGATTTTTCGACGGTCCATTTAGAACGTTTTTTTTTAAAAAAAAAATCGTTTATTTTTTTGTTTATGTAAAACTTTGTTGTTGTGTTAGTGTATTTAAATAAATTACAGGGGGTCCTCGATTTGCGTTACTGTTTGGGACCGGAAAAATGTTATGCAAATCGAAATGACGCAAATCGAACAAAGAAATCCATACAAATTTTCAATTTGGTTCCTGAACTCAAAAATATGTAAATATTTTGAGTTTTTTGATAAGATTTTTCTCTTAATTCTAATGCAAAATGTTAATATTGCATATTACTGTCTTACTTGAAGCATTTCATGTTAATTAAATATTTAATTCAAGAAAATTTTACCAGAAAAAATGTGTAGGTATTATTTTAAGACTTGACTTTTCTTTAAAATTGATGTGTTAGCATTGAAGAAAGTTAAATTAAGAACGTGCCATTTCTTATTGCTATAAATATTTAACATTAAAAACAATTAATTTGCATTTCAAAAGCTAAAATAAATTTTACAGAAAAATTACAAATATTTTTCTTTGTTTTGATTTGTAAAGGGCAATTCTACAGATGAAATTTCACACAAAAACTCATTTTTCTCTTTATTCACTAATTTTTCCTTTGCTTTACCTATTCTCAATGATGTATTTCTTCATTTAACACCTTTGAAACTTAATTGCACAAGTCAAATCACTTTAATTATCGAGATATATTCACTTTTATGCCCGTTGCTTATACCTTTTTTTTGGAAATTGTCAATTTTGAAATTTTTGAATATAAAATTTGAAGCCTATGAACACTTTTTAATATTCTTTATCGAATTAATTGATAGATCATTGTTTGTTCTATCACTTTCACAGCTGATTTACAATTAAATGTCAATAGATAGGCGAAAATTGTTAACTTTTCCAAAAATTTCCTGAGGTATAAGCAACGAAATGCTTAATCCATAAAAAAATGATTTTTTTAAAACTGAAATGTTACCTCAATGACGAATAATTACTTTAGCTAGATTAATGATAATGAAACTTTGATTACAAATGAAGATGTTTATCAAGGTTGAATTAAATGTTTACTATCGTAAATAGCAATTAATGAATTAATTTTTTAAGGAACTTGGATTATTTTTTTGAATTTTCAAAAAATCCAGCGATCTGTAGAATTGCCCAAACAAAAAATTTTTGCTGAAAAATGTGGTAAAAATTTGAATTTTTTAAAGACGTTAAGCTTTTTGTAAACAAAAATATCAACAAAAACATAATGCAAATCGAAATAACGGTCAAAATATAATGCAAATCGAATATTTTGGTATATAAAATTTTTGTAACGCAAATCGAAATAATGCAAATCGAAGTGACGCAAATCGAGGACCCCCTGTAATTAAACGCACTAAAACTTTGAAAAAGTGAAGTTTGCGACTTAATACAATTAAGTCGCATATTAAGTAATTATTAAAAAATCTCAAACACATGTGTGCGAGATAATAATTTACTTATAGTTACTTATAAATTTCATATAAATTAGTCGAGGCCTTATATATGCGATTTCTGCTAGCTCTTGTGAAGTATGTAATTCAGGGGAATTTTTATATTCCATTTAGGGAATATGAATGGAACGTTGAATGGAAGATATTTTTTTTTTGTCCATGAATGGAGGAATTTTAGACCGTACATTAATAGTACATTAAAGTCAATGTACAATCAATGGACGATTTTGGTTATGTGGGAATTTTCTAAACCAAAACAATTAAACGTACACATCAATTTTTACTTAATTTCATAAGTTCTTCTTTCGAGAAATGATCGAACAATTCCAAGAAATTAAGTGAATTAATTATTGAAAGCTTTTTATCTCAATTTCAAAAAATATTCACTCAACCTAAACTATGCTAGAAAAGTGAATTAATTTTTATCGTGAATCATTTGACATTCCAATGGCAAATGCCGTGAATAATGAATAAATTACATTGATATGTTAATCTCATTATAATTAATTATTTCTGCTTTATTTCATATGGATTTCATGCGGAAATAAATTCTCATTTAATTCATACTCTATGTCCTCATGATGATGTGTCATAGTAACAAGATCTGAGCTTTTGAAAGCTATTCATCAAATTGATTTTGGTTGAAGTCAAATTTTAACTATATCTAATTACGAGAAGAAGTAGATTGGAATGGGAACTAAATGTCGTAAAAATATAATTTTTAAGTTGTAAAAATGTTTATTATCTGTAAGTGTATTTTAATTGATAAGCTGTTAAAATTCCCTCCCCTCTGTTACAAAATTTTCTTTTAAAAATCCTATTGTTTAAATCTGTCACACAGTCTCAGACCCCATCCCGCAAAGACTTTGGACATAATGAGTGGCCAACCCCCTCAAAAAATTAGAAATCTAGAATTCTTCCAAATAATTTTACTTTATTAAATTTCGTTTTGGTCATTTCGATGCAATTTACGATTTTTTCCTAAAACTCACTCAATGAAACATATTTCTACTTAGCATGCATTTTTACATCTGAATATTCCAGTTGGCTACCATAATAAACTTCGTTTGCCCTACCCAAATGCTATGCTGCTGTAAATAAAAATTATTTACTATTCAAATGAAAAATTGCAGAATGCTGAATCTATGAAAGAGAATCTGCTGTGTTATTTCTAATAATCTAATTATAGTCTTGCAGAAGCTACAACAATAAAAAAAATGGTTAAAAAATAATTTTCATTTCTTTGCAAACCAAACAGAATGGAAACAAAAAAAAGCCACAAGAGTAAAAAACGATTTTTTGCTGTCTGTAAGTAATTTGAAAATTATTAAGAAAAAGCAAAATTTAATTATATTTAATTGTTGTTTAATAATTTTACTCATACTTGAGGGTTGTTTTTGTGTACTCATTCCTTATTTTTCTGCTTTAAATTCATGACTTGTGCCTTTTCTTTCTGAATATAAATTAATTTTTATAAATTTTTGTGACTGAACAAAACATTTTTTTTCATAATTTTTTTTTAATATTCATCATGCATTTTTCTTATGAAAAGAAAACAAAAGCAGCAGTTAACTGAGAAAATTTTTAAATGTGTCTTGAGGCATTTTTGGTAATTATTTAAATTAAAATCTGGGTTGTTTTGTAGGTAAATATGAAAAGTTTTAAGTTTTCTCTGCTTGAGATTTCGACTTAAAAATGAAAGATGAAAGTAGGTTTTTAAGTATCAAAATATCAGAAAGACATGATTATTTTTGTTTTCAAAGCAGAAATCTCCAATGGAACAATTCGAACCATCTTAACAATGTCTTTAAAAGTCCTTAATTTCTCATCCTACTAATCTTAGTTTTCAAAAAACCCGCCTCAACCAAACAACAAATATGAAAACATCAACAAATTCATATGCTTAGAAAGAAGTAACAATAAAAACAGCAGATGCTGTGCTCATGCAGTAATTAAATTGTTTTTACGAAAAAGTTCCTCGTCGCTTGGATAAATAATAAACAAAGGAAGACTTAACGCTTGCAGAGCTTAAAAACTTTATATTAATAAAAATAATAATTTTTAAATTAAATTTTTTTAAAAGCTTTCAAGACAATCTGAGAGTCATGAAAGCTCTTAGGGAATTTCTTTAATACCTTGTCGACCAACGTAGAGATTAAATCTTATGATAAGGAATATTATTTTATTTCCTTCCTAGAAGGGACAGCTAAGTTAACAGACAAAAAATTATTTTTTTGGTAATATCCCATGAAAAATTTTCATTTTGAAAACATCTTTGTAATGCCCCAAAATCTTCTATATGGTCATGAACAATAATTGAAATTTGAATTTTTGAGCAATTGGAGCGTCCTTAGAAGAATGTCGTTTAGGATGCTTTTATGATAATTTACGTGCTCTTTGTGTTTGATTTTATGGAAAATCAAGATGATCTATTGATAATTTGCATGCACAAGTAGACTTGAAGTTGATCTTAATCTTTAATCTATTGATAATTGAGTTGTAGGAAAGATTTTAAAGTTTTTGTTTTTTGTTTTTACTATTCAAGTAAAAAAATGACAGAAAACATCAAAAACTCATATTTCCTCTTTAATATTAGCTTTTAAGCTCATCTTTAAAATTCTAAAATTCAAGTCAGCATATTCAACCTTTTTTTGTTTGAATTTATTTTTCATTGATTAAATTCTTCCTCAATTTAAAAATAATCAAAAAAACTTCGCGAATTATTCTCAATTTCCCCTTTAAGTCGTGCCATTTTTTCTCTTATTTTCTTCTTCTTCTTTTCACAGTGAAAAAAAGCTTAATAATGTCATGAATTTAGGGTTATTTATATAAATCAGTAAAATAAATTCAGCATCAAATTTAGCATACAGAAATAAACTTTTCAACTCAATTAAATAATTGAAGATGAAGGAAAAAAAAACTCTCGCTTAAATTTTCCCCAGAAATAAAATATTTTTTAAATTCATTTTCTTTGATAATCAAAAACGAATTTCAATTCTCTTGTATTTCTCGTTCTCATGTATGTACGCATGTCATGTTGAGTTTATTAAATGTATAAATAATCTAGTCAGTATAGCATATACACAATGTTCTTTAATAATGTTGTAAATCCACAGGAATAAATTTAAATGTTTCAATTCATTTCAACCATAATTTAACTTCTCACTTCACTTCCTAATTCTCACGCATTTTGTAAATCGGAAATTTACCGCTTATTTTAATTTTATTTACAATTTTAACATCGTCAGTAGACTGTAAATATCGATTTTGCATTAGTCAAATACAATTTTTTTTTGGGTTGTAATTCATTCCGTGTGGAAACGAAAATTGTATTGTATTGAATATAAAATGGAAGGAAATTTTTTTATTTATTGTACTTCTATCAGCCATGAAAAGTGATGGTAGAAAAGGCAACTAATACTGCTTGTTTCATAAGCAATTTGAACGCATTTTGAGGATTGCAAATTTTTGGAAATTAATTGATTTTTTTTAGCATTTAAAATGACTTAACCTTAAAAAATTTTATTTCCACTCACACAAAATGTTGACTAAACTTGAATAAATACCTTTTTATTTTATTTTATTTTGTAATTCTAAAAATTTTATTAAATACTTTTTCTGTTAAGATTCAAGATATTTCTAACCAAACCTTAACCTTCGTTCTTCATATCCAAACTTACATCCCAAAATGTTCTCCCAAATATCTACAAATTTTTGCTTCTACACATCTTCAAGAATTTTTCTTTCCTTTTCAAAAATGTATGAAGAACTTCCTCAAATATCTGATAAACAACATAAATCAAAATGCTCCATAATATTCTCCCTTCCAATTCAATAAACCCTCTTCATTCAAACTCAATCTCCTTAATCGACAAATCACCAGCACAATAGCATCATTTTGGAGAAACACACAAAAGGAGAAGAAGAAGCATAATAGAAAGAGATCTTTAGATTGTTTCCTACGTCAGACTTAATCCTTCGTTCACACTTCTTCCCAATTTTCATTTCCGCATTCTTATGTCGACATTCCTTTCAATTCAGTTTGTGAGCTTGTAAAATTAAAATCGTGAAAATTTTCCTCGTGACATTTTCGAAATAAAATAGAAAAATTCTTCATCATGTACAAATTTATTTTTATTGTGATGACTGATGCAACCACAGCACAACAATTCACATGCAGTTGTGAATGAAAAATCCTTTTTTTTGTTGAATGATATTAATCAAAATTGAGGATGAAAAAGAGCTAAAAGCGACATTCAAAGTTGCTTTACATTCATCGCAAATTGATTTTTATTGAATTTTATTCACGAATGCTGGCACGAATATCTCATATGTATATACATTTATGCACAAAACATGTATCGTTTGAATGAATTAAACGAAGCCATGCGATGTCAATTTAGATATCATAACGTTCTTCTCCTCTACTTTTTGTTCGTTGCCAATAAACAAGGTGTATTTGAATTTTATAGTAAAATATCTGCTGTTATTCGTGTGTTGTCTGTCTGATTGAATATTTATGTGTATATTTTCGTCTTGAGATAGCAATAAGATATTGATTTATTTTTTTGAAATGATACTAAAGCTCAGTTTATTGCTGAGCTATGACTAGAATACAATTGTAAGTGATTCAGTGTCTGGTAGGTTTGAAAGGAAGATTGCTTGTTTGTAAAAGGATTTATTTATTGATTTTAAGCATTTCGGATGGAATTTAGTTCTAAAAACCCACAAATGCAGTCAGAAATTGGAAATTTTTAAAATTTTCAAAAGATTTTTTTAGAACATCAAATTTAAATTTTAATACAATTTTAAGTTTGAATATTCTTCAAGTTTAAAATTTGAACTTTTCAAAAATTGAGGAAAAATGGGGAAAATTAAAATTTTTATTTTTAATTACTTAAATTTAACTGATATCATTAATATTATTATGTAATCATAGAAAATGATTGCCTACAAACAATTACAGATTATGGTTAGTTCATCATTTCGATTTTTTTTATCAAATTTTACTTAACCTGTTTTTCAATATTAAGAAAGGTAATTCAAGAAAAAAATCCCAAAATCTCACCATAAAAACCCCGACTACCGACACTTCGAAATTTGTCAGTTAAAAACTGTCAAATTTTTGAAAATAAAAAGTGTGAATGTGTTAGTGAATTTTTTCACTAAAATAAAATTTTAATTTTAATTTTCAAAATAATTTATCGATTGAAGCTTTTCCTTAAAAGTTTTTCTAATTAAATGGTAGAAAAATTACTAAAGAATATAATTTACTTAATAAATCAAGATCCAGAAATGAAAAATTCAAAAATATTTTGATTTGAAATTTTTTGTTTGTTTCCCTAGCGGCAATTTGGAACGAATCTGGGCGGAATTTTTTTTCCTGACAAATTCGTTTGTTTTTCCGGCCATAAAATGGAAGAATTTTACGAGAAAAATTTCCTGCGATTTTCTTCCAAAATCTGTCATGAAACTTTTTTTTAATAAAATTTTCTGGCCGGAAAATGAAAGAATTTGTGAAGAATTTTTCTTTCGTTTTTCTTCCATTTTTCCTCACAGATTCTTTCATTTTCTGATATCACAAAAAAAAGTTGCAACAGAATTTGAAGGAATTTTAGAGGAAATTTTCTGGCAGATTTTCTCTTGATTTTTTGCACATTTTTTGGCATTGAAGAATTTTAAGAATTTGGAATGTAATTATAATTGTTTCTGTTAAAATATTGGAGTTTTCAAAAATTGTGTTTCCATTTTCCAAATTAAAATTTTTGTTCCATTAAATGAAAAAGTTTTAATTTTTGACTCCGTAATACAACTTTTTAAAGTTTTTTATTATGAAAATCATTACCAGAATATAAATTATGCTCTTTAGTCAAGATTATGCTAAAATAAATTTGTTTAAAAAAGAAAACGGTTTTTTAAAAAAAATGAATACATATAAATTCATTGAATTCATGGAAAAACCACAAAAAAGAATAAAAAATAGCTTAAAACTATTTTCAAATTTAAATTCTAATTAAACATTTTAAAATTCTCCTATTGAAAAATAATTATGATTGAAATGATTTAAATTCATTTGATTAAAGATTCTTTTACAAATTACTCATATTACTAATAAATCATTTTAGTATTTTACCAAGATATAAAATCGTTAAATTGAAATAATATTAATTTAAAAAAAAAAAAAATAATAAAAAAATTAAGTTCCCTTGAAAGAATCATGCAGGATTTATGGAAGAATTTATTTGGTCCCCCTGAACCCCTTGGACCCTCCTGAAGCAACCCCACTGGAATAAAGCGTTATAAGTGTTAAAACAATCATAAAAATTATGGCAAAAGAAATTAGCAACTTAAATATGTCTTTTCGCCAAACATAATTTATATAATTTCAGATAGCGGTAGCTCAGCGGTTAAGTTCGGGACTTTGGTTTCAGCGGTCATGGGTTCGAGTTGGCAGAATTTCAACAGAAAATTTCCTTACAAAATCTTCCAAAAAAAAATAATAATAATAATAATAAAAAAA